>JAODIE010000010.1:1311424-1394031 GCA_027575565.1 Diploeciton nevermanni
AATCAATTAAACCTGGCGCTGATTTATTGTTCAATGAGGAATCTTCTATTGCGGTTACAGATAAGGTTGGTGCTGTAGAAGAATACGTTTATATATCTCTTAAGAATCAGCAAGGTACTGACCAGGACCATACCTTCTCTTCAGACCTCAATTTATTTGTGAATTATGATCTGTCTAGAGATACGGTGTCAACTATTTTTGAAGGGAGTGAAAAAGCAGAGTCTCCAGTTGATTCTTTAGATGGATCTGATAGATCAATTCATGGAAGTGAAGAAGATTCATTAGCTATAAAGGCGGATGATATGAGTGCATCTTTAACTACAGATTCTTTAGAGAAGAACGTAATAACTTCGCATATTATTAAAAATACTACAACAAATGAAAAATCAATTATGAAGCAAACACACAAAGATGAATTTATAAGTATGCTCAAATTAACAAAAACATCTACTCAGGGAACTAGTGAAGTAGGAAAAAATATTAAGGGAAATATAGAGCAATCAGAAAGTAATGTTAGTAAATATGGAATAAAGGAGGAAGCAGAAAAGGGCTTCAGATCTCCAGGAAGGCCTAGTTTTGATTTTCCGCAAACAGTTGAGGAACCAACATTGAATCTGGTTAAAGATGAAGGTCATTCAGGTAGTCCCGTTACGGAATCAACAGGCACTTCTCCATCAACAATTAAATCTCAACCTTCTACTGATTTACAGGCAGAAATCGAAAAAACAAGCGACGACGCCGTAGGAGATAACCAATCTATAGTTGCACCAACAATGGCATTAGGTGAAGAAATATCTGAATCCGGCTTGAATATTATAGAATCCAGTACTCAAAGTAAGCGATCAATGGTTACAGCGGTTACAGAAAATACAGTTACTTCTACTGTTTTCACAACCACCACCTCCATGCATGTTGATTCTGACGTAAGTTACACAGGTATTCGTAGTAAAGCAGCTACCGTATCAGTAGAAGTATCTAATAATGTACCGACGGTAGGGCTAAATGCTAGCAAACGTACAAGTACCATCTCTAAAATAACAGTAGCAGATCTAGGTACAAACGGCATGACTCACAGTGATTCTGCAAAATTCTCAGAAACTGACATCGAACCATTATCATCTGAGACCGATTTGTCATTTAAACATGGCGTTCTAATAAAAGCTGAAAGATCTTCATCCAAAGTTAAATCCGAGACGTCCCAATATGACACTGATTCGCCACGTAGTGACGATACTGAATATACCGAATCACACATTGAGTCAATTATTGAACGAAACTATACTCGACGACAGGACATAATTGAACATAAAGATACAACACAATTTGATAATATTGCCTCAGGAGATATTGTTATGGATGATGACATGATTCAAATTACAATGCACACTCCTGAGCTTCCAGAGAAGTCAGAAAGTCTTAGTGAAAAGAGGACTTCAAAATTAAGAAAACATACTTCTGTTAAGAAAAGTATTGAAAAACGAGAGATTTCCAAATATAGTCATACATGTAGCCAACGGGCACGACCGGTTAAATTTTCAACAGAGACTGAATTTAGTTCAGATGAAGAGAAGATTAAGGATAAGCAGGCAAAGAGTTATTTGCGGAAGGGAACTGTTTCAACTTCTGTGTGCAGTTCTCCCTGTAAAATACCTAAACCAAAAAGGGAATCTCAGTCTAAGAAATCATCCACTCTAATTCAGGATAATACTGAACGTAAAAATTATGAAGTTAAGTCTAAACCATTCCAAATTGTTCATCAACCTTACAAACCACCTAAAGTTACTAGGGTCTATGGATACATGCAGTCCACTCTGTCACGAGACATGAAGATTGAAAAGAAGGAATTGGATGCTACAAAACGTATAATTACGCAGCCCAGAACTAAAACTAGGAAGGATCAAGATAATATTAACAGAAAAACAAAAGCATCCAAATCTATTGAAACTAAGAGGACTAAACATGCTTACGAAAGGACCACAATTTCCTCTGAAAATAAATCTCGCGAAAGTACACCAGTGAAGCAACGCATTGTTAGAGATAACCGCGACAGTCCTCAATATCTCTCAAGGACTATTAGTTACTCCTCAGATAGTTCAACTCGAAGTGTACTGAAGGAAGTTGTTTCAACTGGTAATATTATCAAAACAGAAAAAAAATCAGTTAAAATAAGTGAAATTGACATCGATAAATCGGAGATGGTCAAATATAGCAAGGTAGAGATTCCATCAAGGATTCACAGCCCTAAACCATCTCCATCTCCAACTAAATTGCGGCGTACTATCCCAATGGAGGAGCATTTAAAGAAAGTTTCGATCAGCGAGAAATCGATATTTGCACCGTCCTATAAGCCGTCAATTGAGGAAAGAACCGTCCAATTTTCCGACCGCAATCGCAGCCAGTCCGTGACCACATATCGCGTCAAAACTCCAGAGGCCCAACTATTGGACCGTGGTACGTCTCCAACCTCTTTACCAGGCAGTCCAGTACGCGCTAGATCAGCGAATGGGGGAACACAAGTAATTACCTCCGAGGTTTTTACCAGCCATGACCAGACTGGGTCTATTGAAGTATTTTATCGCCAGCCGTATGAGAACTTAAAGCGGCACAGAACCGAAGGAGAAATGTCAATGATTGATACAACTGACTCCAGTCTTTCGGAATCTATTGCCTTACCCAGCTCTCCATCGGATTATGAAATAAGTTCTGATGCCAATGGACACAGGCAGAAAACATCTTCGCCTCTTTCGCCGAAATCATCGCGCAAATCGCTTGAATCCATTCAGGAGACGTACCGGGTCAGTGATCTGATCACATGCGCAGAAATGTCCGGAGATCAGGCTCTGACATTCGAAGAGATTCAAGAGCGTTTTCACATCGATGAGGACGAAAGTGTAAAACTG
This sequence comes from Diploeciton nevermanni, assembly GCA_027575565.1. NCBI lineage: Eukaryota > Metazoa > Arthropoda > Insecta > Coleoptera > Staphylinidae > Diploeciton > Diploeciton nevermanni. The sequence goes on from JAODIE010000010.1 coordinate 1,314,325, forward strand.
CCGAGACAACTACTATCGCAAATGCAGAGTGAGAAACAACAGCAGCAGATTCGTGGAGCGACAACTTCCACCATCACTACTATCAGCCAGGCCACTGCTACTCTAGTAACGCACGAAGAGGAAAAGAGTTCAGGTATCACACGTTCTGTGTTGCCTGAAACAGCTCAACTAACCCACAGCATGGCTTATCCAGTACCAGATGAGGTATAAATATCATAGAGGCAGTAATTACGCTTTCCTTTCTGCTTTAAAAAATTGTTCTTTGTAGTAGTCACAAATTCGCACAAAGTTAACTCAAAACGAAAATTTCAGGTATGGTAATTAAATATAGAAGGTAGTAATAATTTGTTAGGTACATGGTGATTAATGTTTATTAATGTAATATGTATTTAATTGATTTGTTTTACTATCAGAAGGTGTGAGCTTCTCGCAAGATGAATCTCAACATTCCTCGCATTTCGATTACATCGGATACAGATGATACAGATTTGTTGAAGCAGAATATTCATGATGTACATACGGATGTGGAAGATTTGGATATGCTCAATAATAAAAAGAAACGTAAGCGTAAAGCTAATTGTCACACAATTCAGAATGATGTAACTGATGTTGAAGACATTGAAGACTCTGGGGATGAAATGCAAACGGATATCATCTTACACGCCAATCCAATCAAACTGGAAGATATTGAGATTGATCAGGACTATGTTATGGAATCATACGGTTCCAAAACGAATATAGGTTTAAATCAAAAAAGCATGAATACACATTCTATCAAGAATATACGGAAAAATTATTTTGTACTTGATTATGATCATAATGAAGGTCTAACAGATATGGAAGATATTTATGCTTCCGATAATGAATCTTCTTATGCTTGTAATATACCAGACACTGAATTACCAATTGAATATGACGACAATGTTTCTATTGATAATACCAAAAATGATATGCGCGAAGGATCGTCAATGTTTCCAATTAACATACATTCAGACTGCAATTCTGATATGGAACAATGTGAAGTTGTACCAAAAAAGACGACCAATTTAAAGCATTTGAGTGTCATTGCTGCGGCTACTAATGCACGAACGTACCAAAAAAGTCTATTAGATTCTTTAGATGTAAACGGGATAAAGCCGGTCAAAAAAGTTCGCAAACGTAGGTCTAAAGGAAGTATGCGGAATCATGGGCTAGTCACTGACATTGAAGATGTTGATTTATCTGTTGAGGAAGCAAAAAGAAGCAATATGTTTAAAAGGAGTGTCAAACAACGTAATAGAAAGCCATTTTATCAAAGCAAGGATACGCTTTATTTTAGCGATGATGAAGATTGTGACTTTCTAAAATCTAAAATGAAGTCAAAATCAAGAGGTTTGGTGAAGTCACTTGCACTTCCAGCTGATGTAGACATTGATCTAACTGATATGGATGATCTAGATGTGTCAGATGTCGAAGAGTATAAATATGATTGCACTGTAATTGAAAGGAAAATTGCAAATCTTACTGATATCTGTGGACAGATTTCCGAACAAGCTCAACTTAAAGTTAAACTAGCTTCACCTGCGAATTCAGTAATTGATAATGATACAGAAAGCGATTTTGAAGGTTCTTTTTATGGCATTCAATTCAAATCTATGCATAAATCAGATAATCCTTTAAACATTTCTTTTGATTTATCTTGTGGGGACACCGATGTAGAAGATATTCAATCAAACGAAGGAGATGCTTTTAAAATAGCTTATGTTAAAAAGTTAGGTAAGCATGCTACGGATACAGAAGATTTTTCTGATGATGATTGCATAATAGTGCCATACAAGATTAAAACAAAGCTACCGGAGTGCAAAAGAGATTTGATTATTATTAGAGAAAATAAAATTGGAAGACCAACAGTTAAAATTTTACCCCTTGACCAGTACGTTAGCAATGAGTTGATTGCAGAAGCTACAACTGACTTGGAAGATTTCTCTGATGATAATAATTTGCTATCACCTTGTCCTTCTCGTAGACCATCATCAGGGAATGTTGTTGAACTTGATGGAGGAATAGTCTATGAACATCAAGTTGTCAAAAAGTTATTAGACATGACCCTGGAAGATACCTTAACGGATACAGAAGAGCTGCATATGAGAAAATGTAATCAGAGGACAAAGAAACCAGTTAAACTTGGTAACAAATTACTTGTCCCGAGGAAAGCTATTCCGAAAACAATTGTCTCCAGTAATGGTGAGAAAACCGATGTGGAAGTTCTCTCGGATGATGTTGCGCAAGACCACAAACAGGAAGTAATACTACGGTGTGATGTGACTACTGATGTAGATAACTATGAAACATCTGATGTAGAATCGGATAATTACTTATCTGCATATAGAACACCGGAAACTTCAGAGTTGTTGTCAGATATTGAAATAGATATGCTTATTACTAAAGATTCTAACAAGATTCAGCCGATGCATAATATTCCTCATTCTAATCGTGGACAGTTTGATCAATATGCTTTGATCTCGAATGAGACTGAATATGAAGACATGCAGGTATCTTATGAGGGGGACATTGCCTGGCACTCTGACAATTCCGTAAATCATATTCAGAAGCAATTAAATGAAGATTGCTGGAGCCAGGTTGATACGATCAGTGATAAAAGGTTGAACATGGCGGAAGAAAACAAATGGTTGCGTTGTGGGGCCATTGTTCAACCTTTGACGGATGTCGAAAGTTTGGATGAAGATGTGATGGAGGCGACTGAAGAGTATTGCCTTAAGTGTTTCGGGGCTGCAGGTAACAATATAGGTTTTTTTTTAAGTCGGAGGTATTTTTTATGAAGCTATTGCTATGGTTAAAAAAATTGCGGTATTTTATGCGTATTTGCACAAATTACATAAAGTTGGGATGTTTATAAGTGACTAGGTTGTATTTTTTCAACCTTTGTATAAATCATGTAAGCTTGAATTCAACAGAGAACAGGTATTTACTTGGCATGCTTTTTACTAGTTTTAAGTACTATTCTAAGACAAGCTATAAGTTTAGTCCTAAGCTTATCAATAAGATTCACGTGGGTAGACTATAAAATTGAGGAACTTTTGAAATGCAACATTTCATTAATCTTTGTACACTTTATCTCTTTATAGAATGGGATGAACCGAAACGCTCGCCATTAGCAGCGGAGACGCAAGGTAAGACTATTCTATGTTTTTCTTTATCTGTTTAAATTGTATCAATATTACTCTGCCTGAGGAAGGAAAGAGAAAGGAACGGTGTTGAAACGCGTTCGACACGTATTTAATCAAATTGAATGAAAACTCATACTAAAGTCATTTGTTTCGAGTTAGGAGCATCTCCATTATTTTTCTCGATTAATTTGACTATCTTCACAAATCTTAATCATTGTTTCTTTATTTAACTATTATTTTCTTCTTCAATTAATAATTTGATTTTTGTTTTTATTTCAAAGCCAGAATGCTCTTTGTGCAAATAACGCCTCGCAAACAACTCCGAGTTGAAGAAAATTAAGAATGTAATTTCATTGAATTGCCTTTCTGATTTTTAGCAGCGCTTACAAAAGAAAAGGCAATTGGATTATTGTGCGATTAATGATAAATATGCACTTCAATCACCTGATGTGGTCTTCTACTAACTGTAACTGTCCATTTGCATGGAAACATTGCATGTTGCATGTTAAATCACCAAGTGTCTCAAACATCAAGCAAAACACTTTAACTAGTCATTGTTATTCGAAACAACTAGATATGAATTTATCTATTACCATCACTAAAAAGCAAAAGTTATATTACGCTTACAAATATTTTCTTGTTTAATTCAAGTTCCAGCAAACGCTTTGCTTCACTAATTATTATATTCTACTTTATACGTGTTGGTTCATTTCCACATCTTAGATATATCAAAATTGGTTTATTTCTCTCATCATTCATTATCATGATTCATTATCATTTCTGTTGTGAAAAGTCGAATACAGAATTTAATTATGGGTTTAAATTGCTAATTACTGATTGATTATAAATTGCTAAATTCCTTACAACGGAATATTCTTACTTCAGAGTGTGTTATTCTACAACTAAATCAATTTCAAACACGTAAATTATTTCATATTTATTCTGCATCTAGATGCTGTCCAGCCGGTTGAAGAAATAACCTACGAAAGTGTCCTATTGACGAATCTGTATCGCGATCAACCAATCCTCATCAGTCCATCCTATTCCGAGATTGACGATATGCTCAATCGAATGCTTTTGGAAGTTGATGATATGGATAAAGAAAATCAATGTCTTAATACCCTTGAATTACAGCCTTCTAACGATGCTCTAATTGAAGTACCTATTAAGAAATCAATACGTGTACCTAAAAAATACAAAACTAATCATGAAATACTAATTGAGGAGCCTAGTAATTATGAATTAATTTGTTTTAATAATTCTATTGGCAGTTCTCGTGATGATGGGCACGAATATGATTTGATCACATTTGAAGAACCAGGTACACAGAATTTGCAAGCAATTGAAGAGTCTATCTCACATTTACTTTCTGACATGGAGAATGAAGAGGCTTCTTTGTTGCTTGCTCAGGATAGTTATGATTCAGTTGAGGCACATACTGCCCATCCAGTCCAGCCCATCGCTTTAGATAAGGTTGTTCATCGTGCTTCTAGTGAGACTATCAGTGAGGTAACTGCTGTAAGTTCAGATAGTTGGGACGACGAGGATGATCAATCACATGATATGAATTCTTATGAACCAATTCAGGCTATTAGTTATAAAACATATAATTCCGATGTTTGGTGGGAAGGTACTTATAGAAATCTCAGTATAGTCCCTGAAGAAGATGAAGAGGCTTGTAGTTTGTTAGGACATCCAGATACAGAAGGAAATTATGAACCTTTAAACTTAAAACAGAGGAGACCTAGTTTTTTAAGCGATGCCAGTGATAGTAGTGATTCACTAGATCATGATAAAGTAGTCAAGGCTGAAGTAAAGTTAATGGTTAAGACTGTAGACGGCGATAGAGAGGAAATTGAAGTGCATTCAGTTAGGGAGTTTTTAGATAAAGCAGGTGGAAGTAAAAGTGATACTATTTTTATAGACTATAATAAGGATCGTACGAATAAACCAGTTTATACTTTACAGAGATTATTTGTAAGATCTCCTAATACAGATAGACCGGAATTGGTTGCAGCCTCAGATCCTAGATATCCGCTAGGTTGTCAAGTTAGTGAACTTCTAGATAGTTATTCAGATGATGATTCTGAAGGGGACGAAGTTGAGGACAGGAAGCATTTTGGTGATACATATAAACTAGCTCCTAGACCAGTTCCATTTTATCCAGTATCATCTGTAAATCTTACCAATCCTTTTTTGGAGTTTGTACGGTTTCCAACCAAGTACAAACCTCCAGAAGCCTATTGCGATTGGGTTCCTCAAGAGGACACTTTGGACGGAGGTAATGTGATGTGAGATGTGGCAAGGCGTGCAGTGTTTATTCAAGGGTGAATCTAGACTTCTTTTAATAGTTTTCTTACTTTTTTAATATTATATCTAGATTTATTCTTGTGTTTAACTGATACGCATGTTTTCGTGTTTAAACTGACTCTGTGAATTTGTTTTGTTTTTGTTTCATCTTAACAATAACCAGTCAATAAACACGCACTGCAGTAAGGATATTTTAGATTGTAGGTATTGAATTTTCTCTTGAATTTCTTATTAAACCGTTAACGATACGATGAGGGTAATTGGTAACTTGTTTCACGGACGAGTGTTGAGATGTTGACATAGTATGGTGGATATTGTAGTAGTTAGAAGACTTGCTTGTTCGAATCGCATGTTCTTGCAGGAAAACAAACGACCACATCGACCACACACGATAAAACCAACGATAAAAAGGATAACTTAGATGACGCTAGTACAACTAACGCTTTTAACGAAGTAGATTCGCAGCTAGACGCGGTTAAAGATAGTGAGGATGTTAAGCAGAAGAAGCCGGGATTCTTTAGCTCACTAAAAGTGAGGGTTGCAAAGTCATTTGACCATTCCGATGGGGAATCCGAAAAATCTCAAGTTAATAAAGAGAAAAAAGACAAAAAGAAGAAAAAGAAACATGTTATTCATGTAAAACCCGAAAGCCCTGAACATCAACCTCTTACAATTGAAGAAGAAAGACTCAAGACTATTCCATATGCTGAAGCTTCACCTGTCTTGGAACACAAACCGTTTAAATCCCAAAAAATTGATTCAGAAAGTTCAACGAAAATTATTGATGATTCTATAACCGAGAAAACATCTGTCTCTCTTGTTGAAATATCAGAAAAACTTGAAACTAAAATCTATGATATTCCTGACTTTTACATTGAGGTAAAACCATTATCTCCCACTAAAGAGAAAGTTATCTACGATGTTGATATTCATTGTACCATTGACAGTATTGGTAAGGAAATATTAAAGGACGATACCATCACCGATAAACCACCGAGAGTTTCACAAAGTGACGCCTACGATGCGCCTCAGTTGTCGTTACCCCCCGATCACATCAGCTATTTTCTAGAAGAACCAGATAATGATGCATTGAAAATGATTACGTTTAATTTGATTCAAAACGAAATGAGTTTTCAAGGATGGGCGGACGACAAGCACAATGTCAGCAATATTGCTAGAACCCAGCAGGGTCCTCCTAGCAATCAGAAAATGAAGCGCAAGCATGGAAAACTCTTTGGGTTTTTAAACAAAAAATCGTCCAAAGATGTTGAAGATTCAGATGACGATACACGCACGGATCAGTCGCGATCAGAGATTGTAGAGAAGCAGGACAGGGAATCATCCAAAGAAGTGGTTGATGTACCCTCCGAGCAGAGTAAGAAGGGCGGCTTCTTTGTCTTATTCGGCAAAAAGAATAAGAAAGAAGACGATGCCATTCCCGGGTCATCTGAAGTCGACGATAAGAAGAAAGTAGAGACAAAGCCACCTAAGATTATAGTTAGTGTACCTACTCGTTCGGAATTGAGTTCGACCATTGCATTCTTAAATAAAGAGGTTGAACATTATGAGGATATGAGGCTTATTATTCCTGAAAGAGATGAGATAGGTGAGATTCCAGATGATGGAACTAAAAACAAGAAATCGGCGATATTTACTGGAATTTTTGCTGAGAAAGAGAATGATACTGAAATTATTATGAAGGATATTTCGAATGTTACAAAGTCGATTGTAGAAACATCTATAATTACCAAAACGATTGCAGAAAGAGTAGAAAAACAAGATGATGTCTTAGAAAAAAGGAAGGGTGGTGTTTTTACAGATGTTTTCATTAAAAATCAAGATCAAAAAGAATCAGAAAACATTACCCAAAAAGGGGAAACTGTTGTAACCAGCCCAGAAACTGATGCGGAGAAACAGAAGCCAAAGTCTGGCATTTTCAGTGGAATTTTCTCAAAGAAGGAAAAATTGGTTGCAGCTAACGACCAACTTGAAAAAGATATTCAACTGGATATCAACACAATGAAAGAAGAAGTACCTGAAGTAGTCATGCGTAGATCTAAAAAAAATAACACTGAGGGAGAAATGACAGATCAGAAAGACGATGAAAAAGAAAAACGCAGATCTGGTATTTTCAGTGGTATTTTTGGCAAAAAGGAGAAAGGCAAAGATAGCGAAGATGAACGAACTGACGATGAGGACACCTCATTAAAACAAAAAGGTCGTACTCCTATATTCGGTAAAAAGGAAAAGAAAACTCTTGAACGAGTTGAGTTGTCTGAAAATGTAAAGAAAGTTCTTAAAGATTCTGCTAATTTTCTGCAAGAAGAAGTTGCACGATATGAAGATGTTAAAATTGCTTCAACATTGGCTGTCTCAGTTGACGAGGTAGTTAACAAAGATGAAGATAATGCAATCAGATCCGATGAAGAAAAAGAAAAGCGTAGATCTGGTTTATTCAGCGGTATCTTTGGCAAAAAGGAGAAAGAGAAAGATAGTGAAGATGAACGAACTGATGACGAGGACACCTCATTAAAACAAAAAGGTCGTACTCCTATATTTGGTAAAAAGGAAAAGAAAACTCTTGAACGAGTTGAGTTGTCTGAAAATATAAAGAAGGTTCTCAAAGATTCTGCTAATTTTCTGCAAGACGAAGTTGCACGATATGAAGATGTTAAAATTGCTTCAACATTGGCTGTCCCAGTTGACGAGGTAGTTAAAAAAGATGAAGATAATGCAGTCAAATCCGATGAAGAAAAAGAAAAGCGTAGATCTGGTTTATTCAGCGGTATCTTTGGCAAAAAGGAGAAAGGCAGAGATAGTGAAGTTGAAAAGATTGATGATGAAGAAGTCGTTTTAATAATGAACAAGAGCAAAAAACAAAAGCCTTTTTCTTCAAAAGTTCAACTGTCAAATGAAGTTGTTGCCACAATGATTAGTACAGATTCCTTCCTTCAGGAAGAAATTAGCAAATATGAAGATGTTAAAAAGTCTGTTGTATCCGATGTTGCAGAAAATGGTAGTGATGTAAAATCAGATGATGAGAAAGAAAAGCGAAAGTCCGGTATTTTTAGTAGTATCTTTGGTAAGAAAGACAAGATCAAAGAGACTGAGGAAGATGACGAGTTTCCAAAACAGAAAATGGCACTACGAGATAAACATTTACCAGGAACTGCTGATGTTTCTGATGAAATATTGGATCGTTTAAAAGATGCTAGTTTAATCTCCAAGAAGGAAGTACCTGTATTTGAAGATTCTAATGGAGGTGTTCATATTGAAGATGTGGATGCAGGTGTCAAACCAGTTGATATAAAATTGGGAAATGTAAATGGAGAATTAGAAGTAACTGAAAAGGAAAAACGCAAAGGAATATTTAGTGGAATATTTAGCAAGAAAGAAAAAGTAACAGACAATGATAATGAACGTGAGAAGTCACCAACTAAACCGAAGAAAATGACACCTACTTTTGGAAAAAAAGAGAAACCAAGAGCAGTTGCTATTCAATTAACAGAGGCAGTTGTAAGCTCAATGATAGACACCAAATCATTCCTTGCAGAAGAAATAGCACGATTTGAAGATGTCAAACAAGTAGTCACTAAGGAAACAATTCCTCATTCTGATGTTAAGCGCCGACCTAAAAAGAATCAGGAAGAAGAGAAACCAGAAGTTAAAGAGGAGGATAAAGAGAAACGTAGATCAGGCGTTTTTAGTGGAATTTTTGGCAAGAAAGAGAAAAGTCAAGATAGTGAAACTGAGAAAACGGATGATGAAGGAATTACCACTAAAACCAAGAAACACACTCCTATTTTTGGTAAAAAAGAAAAGAAAACAGTTGAAAAAGTTGCATTATCCGAAGCTGTAAAGCAGACATTAAAAGATTCCGATAGTTTTCTTCAACAAGAAGTTGCAAGATATGAAGATGTAAAACAAATTTGTGTTGAAAAAGTTAAAGATGTTATAATGACTACTAAATCACCAGATGAAAAACCTGATATTAAATTAGACGATGCCAAAGACAAGCACAGAACAGGTATCTATAGTGGCACTTTTGGAAAGAAGGAGAAAGGTCAAGATAGCGAGGATGAAAGGACTGACGATGAGAGTAATACAAAATCTAAGAAGAAGAAACTCAAAGATAAGAGAATCCCAATTGATTTAAAGCAAGTTGATAATTTCCTTCGAGAAGAAGTTGATAGATATGAAGATGTCAAACTGGTGGCTACAGTTAAACCAGAAGTTAAAGAAGATGCTGCAAAAGTTGACAGTTTATCAAAACTAAGCTCACAAGCACAACCTGGGGAAGAGAAAGAAAAACGCAAAGGCGTATTTAGTGGTATTTTTGGAAAGAAGGACAAGGCATTGGAAAGTGAAGAAGAGAAGGTAAAATCACCAACTAAGCAAAAGAAAATAACTCCTATTTTTGGAAAGAAAGACAAATTAAAACCTGTCGAAATACAACTATTACAAGAAGCTGTAACTTCAATGAAAGACACTGAATCATTCCTAATTGAAGAAATTGCCAGATTTGAAGATGTGAAAACAATAAAACCAGAAATTATAGAAAAGAAGGAGGTTAATGCAGAAAACGAAAAGCCAGAGAGCGGAGATAAGGAAGAACGCAAATCTGATTTATTTAGTGGTACACCAGATCCAGATAACGTGCAACTTTCTAAAGAAGTTGTCTTGTCAATGAAAAATACTGATTTATTCCTAACTGAAGAAGTTGCTAGGTTTGAAGATGTAAAAGTAATAAAACCAGAAATTCCAGGAAAAAAGGATGTTGAAGTAAAAGGCGAGAAACTAGAAAGTGGAGATAAAGAGAATCGCAAATCTGGTTTATTTAGCGGAATATTTGCCAAGAAAGACAAAGCGATTATTGGCGAAGATGACAAATCAGAAGATTCATCTCTCACTAAGCAAAAGAAAAAGACACCTATTTTTGGCAGAAAAGAAATCACGGAACCGGTTAAAGCGCAGCTTTCTGAAGAAGTTGTCTCATTAATGAAAGATACCAAATCATTCTTAACTGAAGAAGTTGCCAGATTTGAAGATGTAAAGCCAACAATTTTACCAAAACCAATTGTTGCAATTGCCCCCGAAGTAAAAGTCATTGATGATAAGGATAAGCGAAAATCTGGCATTTTTAGTGGCATTTTTAGCAAGAAAGAGAAAACTAGTAAAGATAGTGTCGATGAGAAATCAGATGATGAAGACGCTGTTACTAAATCAAAGAAACGTATCCCAATTTTTAATAAGAAGGAAAAGAAACCTTCAGTTAACTTGTCGGAAGAAATTGTTGCAAGTATGAAGGCAACTGATTTATTCCTTCAAGAGGAAGTAAGTTGTTATGAAGATGTAAAGCCTGTAGTTACTGAAGAGATTGAGATCCTTGAGAGTGTCGATATCAAATCTGCAGTACTTCAAGATAAGATAAAAGATGAAAAAGATAAACAGAAGTCTGGTTTATTTACTGGTTTCTTTACTAAGAAAAATCAAACTAAACAGAACGAAGATGATAGGACAGACGATGAAGATTCTGGCAAATTCAAGAAACAAATTAAAAAAGCAGACAAAAAGAAAGAGTTAACACCAATTGCTTTATCTGAAGAATCTAAAGCTGCCATGAAAAACACAGCAATGTTTCTTCAAGATGAAGTAGATAAACATGAAGATGTCAAATTAGTAGTGGACGTACTAGTAGGTGATGATGTCCAAGAGTCTACTGAAGAAGAACCTAAGAAACCAGCAGGAATATTTGGTGGAATGTTTACTAAACGCGAAAGGAGCAAAGACCGCGACGAAGAGGAAGTTGATGGAGATGAAGTTACGTTGGTTGAAGAAGAAAACGAAAAACGCAAATCTAGTTTGTTCCGTGAAAGAAATAGAAAGGATGGAAAAGACAAGAAAGAAAGTGAAGATGAAAAAACAGACGATGAGGACAGCCTTAAGAAAAAGAAAAAATTAATCTTTGGCAAGAAATCTAAAACACCTGGATCAGCCAAAGCTAAAAAACTTGAGTTTTCTGAAGACGTACTTGACATGCAAAATACAGATGACGATTGCCTTCTGGCGCCAGTTACCTTCCCAAAACTACAATCAGATGTGGTTGAAGTTGACAGCAAGAAAGAGAAGACCAAGTCTGGTTTATTCTCAGGTATTTTTGGAAAAACAGATAGGAAAGAAGCTGATGTAATTGAGAATGTAGAAGTAACTAAGACAAAAACTTTAATCTTTGGCAAGAAAGATAAGTCCTTAGAAAGAACCGATTCTACGGAAGAAAAATTACAAGGAATCTCTTTAATTATAATGCCAATGGCTGATAAAGACAAAGTCAATGAGGGTGAAAATAATGGACCTAAACAGAAATCTATTCAAATATCGGAAGGAACAGTACAGGATATGAAAAAGACTCATAGTTTTTTGAAGAAGGAAGTGGATGTGCATGAAGATGTTCGCATGAAATCAGCAGAAATTTCTAAAATTTTGAAAACACCAGATATTAACGAAGAGAAAACTATTAAAAAGAAATCCGGGGTATTATCTATTTTTGGTAAAAAAGACAAGTCTGAAAATGAACGTATTGTGTTATCTGAAAAAACTCTAATTGATATGAAAAACGCTGATGATTTTATCAAGACCGAAGTTGATCATTATAAAGATGTGCGTTTGTCCATTTGTGAAGAAAGACCTTCAGAGGAAAAACGTAAAGCAAGTCCAGCGATTAAAGAAGAATCTCCTACCAAAACTAAAAAGGAAAAATTAAAAATCGCACAAACTGAGGTTGTATTGTCAGAAATGAGCGCAACGAATGACTTCCTTAAGAAAGAAGTTGAAGTCCATGAAGATGTACGGCCAGCGACAGTTACAGTTATTCCAACAGCAACGACAGTTCTTCATGATAATGAAAAGATACAAAAGAGTGGTTTTCTTTCCGGATTGTTCTACAAAAAGGCAAAGAAAGAATCTTTTGAAGTACCAGATAAGCAAATAGAAATTGAAGATAATATTGATATTGAAACCATGTCAGTTCCTATAGAGGCAGAAGGAGTTGTCATGCATACTAATGAGGAACGATCAGAGAAAGTTAAATCTGGTATCTTTGATTCACTATTTGGAAGGAAAGATAAATTGGGTGCAGAAAAATCAGAGAAGAAAGAATTCAAAAAAGCACGTTCACCAATATTTGGCGTTAAAGTAGACAAAGTTTCGAAGAATCTTGATGAGGAAGTACTGAAGATTATGAACCGTACAGAAAACTTTTTGCAAGATGAAGTCGAAAGTTATGAAGATGTTAAATTAGTTACAGCCACGTTGATTGAACCTGAGAAGGAAGCAACTACTGAAGTCACAAGCCCTAAAAAGTCTAGGAAATCAAAAAAAGGAAAACGTGATTCTTCTGAATCTGGAGATGAAAACGATACTTTATCAATGAAATCTAGATTTACATTATTTGGTCGTAAATCTAAACCAGAGAATGCAGATTTAATTAAAGAAGCACCATCTAAGGAAATAATTCTACTATCAGATGAATGCATGGAAAATATGAAGAAAACAAACAATTTCCTGCAAACTGAAGTTGATAATCATGAAGACGTCAAATTGAATTTAGTAATATCTACTCTGTATCAAAGTTTGCCAACTCCTCCAATTGACACTCCCTTAATCCAGTCGGAGAAAGAGGAATTATCTGAAACCCATGAAGTAAAAGAAACAAAACAAAAGGTTAAGAAACATAAGAAGAAACCAAAACGGGATTCTTCAGAAAGCGGTGATGAATCTGATACTGGTGGACGCACTAGGTTTAGAATTTTTGGAAAATCTAAGAAATTACAGGAATCTACGCCAATTACTGAAACAGTTTCTAAGGAAGACATACTTTCAATGCCTGAAGAAGTCGTCAAGTCTATGAATGATACTACAAACTTCCTGAAAACTGAAGTTATAAAGTATGAAGATGTCAAATTTGTATCAGAGAAACTAAAAGTTATTCTAGTGGATGAAGAAAGGTCCCCTAAACATGATAAGGATAAAAAGAAGCAGAAAGCAAAGAGAGATTCATCCGAAAGTGGAGAGGATAGCGACACTGGTCATCGAAAAAGGTTTAATATATTCGGAAAGAAGAAAGTCAAGACAACGACGATGGAAACTCCAATTCGAGAAGCTCATTCAAAGGAAGATAATCTTTACAAATTGGATAGCGTCGAAGATGGATTAGTTGAAGAAGTAATGACTAAAACAGCTGTTGCAATAAAGGACACCATTGATGTAAAAGGCATTGATAAAGAATTTTTGGCTACTGAAATTGAGAACTATGAAGATGTTAAAGTTCTAGCATCTGTGAATGATACTGCTCAAGAAATTGAGGATACCAAGAAAAAACGTGGGTTTGGACTTTTTGGTAGGAAAGGAAAGGGAGTAAAGTCAGACTCAGAAGACGAAACAGCTGAAGCAAAGGACTCTAAAGGTATTTTCAAAATATTCTCGAAGAAACCTAAGAAAGATAGAAGTGTCATATCTGATGAAGAAAATGATAAACGCGTAACAATCAGTAAAGTAGTCGAAGAAATTCCAGACGTGCCTATGCGAACAGGACAAGAAGTTATTGCTGTAACTGCTACCGTTTTAGACAGCCCATCATTGATCAGTAAGTCGAAGAATGAATCTGAAAGTGAAAAAGAAAGGCAACCAACTACTATAACGATCATTGAAGAAAAGATAGTTACAAGAACAACTACTGACTTAAAAGCAGATGACGAAATTAAGGAAAATGAAAAACCGAAAACTGAAGCTGAGAAGAAAATTAAAATGACAACCGATGAAGTCAACCTTCACAAAGAAGTTATACAAGAAAATGTTCAGAGTTACGAAATGACTATTGATGATATTAACAATAGTGGCGATGAAGATCTTAAGAAGTTACTGGCTCAACATTTAGCTGATAATGTAGTAACAGCTGAAATTGACGTTGATGTACAGAGGGTTGTTGATGATGAAGGTACTACCATTGTAACCACAACCACAAAAGACAGGATTGAAGAGATGAATGGTGATTTATTAGAAGGAGTTTTCACTACTGTTGAATCACAATCCATTGTTACTACAAAACAATTTACCGAAGTGACTAAAACAATTGCGCGTAAAGATGATGAACAAGCCGAAATTAAAGATGGTATTGAAGTAGGTCCCAGTGAAATTGTGCCGAAGGAGCCATCTTTACTTGACACAGCTGGAGAAATGGTGGATAAAATGAACGATACCATCAAAGACGCTGAACAAATTGCTGATGCAGCTAAATCTGCGACTGCGGCTAAAGCAAGCAAATTGAGATTAGATTTGACTAATAAAAAGACACCTGCTATTCCGAAGAAAGCACTTGTTTTAAAAAGTGCAAGTAAAACGATTCCAGAATCAGCAATTCCAAAGCCGACGAGTACAAAAGGAGCTGTTAAGCCGAAAGAGAAGGATTCTAAAGAAAATAAGAGTCCGATGAAGAGCACTAAAGGTACTGTGAAAGGTGCTTTGAAAGCTACTAAGGCTGCTTTGAGTGGAAAATCTAAAGATAAGCTTGGTAAACCTGAAAAGGCTGGGAAAATTTCTAAGGAAACTAGTGTTGAAGCCAAAAAGGAACCTAAGAATGAGCCACCCGCAACTAAATTTAAGAATTTAACCCCAAGTGTTGCAACAAAAACTACGAAAGCATCAGCCGCGAAGATTACAACGAAAACTATTCAGAAAACTCCTTCAATTACTAAAATTGGTCAAGGCGCAAAGGCAACATTAAAAGATACAAAAACCAAAGAAGCAACTCAAGCTAAGAAGGGAAAGGAAGTACAATCTACATCGGAAATTTTGAAAGAAACTGTTCCTACTAAAGTAGAAGAAGTTACTGAACCTAAACATGATGTTAAAGTTGAGGTTGCAGAAAAACTAGGACAGGTTCAGGCTGAAGCCAAGAAGATCAAATCTGAGACTAAAAAAGAATTGGTCAAAGAATTGGACGCAATTGAAGAAAAAATAACCACGGCTGAAGATGAAGTTGAAAATGAAGTGGAAGAAGTAAATCAAAAATTAAAGGAAGAAATGCTAGAAAAAATAAAAGAATTGGAAGAAATTGCAAAAGCAATTGAAGCAGAAACTAAAGAAGCTTCCAAGGAACCAAAGAAAGGATTCTTTGGTAAACTAGAAAATAAACTATCTGGAAAATCACAATTGCAAGAACTCGATATTGACCCACATGTAAAAATGCTTATGAAAGATAAAACTAAGAAAGGATTTATCGGCAAACTTAGTGACAAGTTGTCTGCTGCTATGGACAAAGTTGAGGAGAGCGTGAGCAAAAGATCTGAAGATGTTAGAGGTGGAACTACATCAGTCAGTGAGAAAAGTGACGACAAAACGCAACAAACAAAAGAAGTGAAAGAGATTCAATATGATTCTGCTAAAGATATTGAGAAAGTCTTTACTTCTGATTTTATAACAGCTGAGAAGAAAGCAAGCGAAGTGCAGGAAACTGCTATGGATAAAGCTAAAGATGTAATTCATGCAGTTAATGATAAAATTGATGAGCAAAAAATAAAACTTGAAAAGACAGCAGATAGCGCTAAAAAACCAACCACTGATACAGTTATAGAAACAAAAGTTGAAGTTGATAAATCAATTGCAGAACTTGCGAAATCTGTTGATGTACAAGTTGCCGCAGCAAAGTCTGAGTTGGATAAGGATTTAGCCGCTGCTGGAGATACAATTGAAGAATTAAAGTCATCCGCTAAAGAAGAAAAGAAAGGATTTCTAGAGAAATTTGGTGACAAAATTAGTGGAATTGGTAGTAAAGACGTAAAGGAACGCAAACAAGATTTATCTGATAAAGCTAAACAAGCTGATGAGAAAGTTTCTGAGATTAAGGAGGGTGTTGATAAAGTAGGAGTAGATATTTCTGAAGGAGTGATTGATGTAAAAGCATCAGCAGAGAGAGCAATTCAAGACACCAAAGAAGAAGGTAAAGGATTCTTTGATAAACTTGGCAGCAAACTAACTCGTAAACTAAGTGAGAAAGATAGTTCTGTAGATGCAGGAAAGTCTTCAAAGAAAAAGAAGGTACTATTTAATAAATTGGGCAAAAAGGGTGACAAAGAATCGGAGACCAAGGATAGTTCTGAAGATAGTCCTGGCGTTTTGGGTGGTTTAGGTCAGGCCATATCTGAAAATGTTCAAGTGTTGGAAGATGTAGTTGATAAACATAAATTAAAATCTGAGGAAACGATTTTGGGCAAACTTGAGGAACAGAATGGAGGCATTCAACAACAAAAAGAAGGCACTACAAAGGAAGTTAGGGAAGCTGTAAAGGCAGTTGAAATAGGAATTGATGTCACAGAGAAGAAAGTAGAAGAGATGAAAGATGAAGTCTTAGAAACATCTAAAAAGGCCACTTCTGATGTCCATGATTCTACTGAATCTGCAATGGTTGCTACTGGAGATAAATTAGAAAAAGTTTCGGATTCAGTGAAATCAACTGTAGAAAGTGTGAAGGATAAAATGGTGAATGTAAAGGAATCAACGATTGAAGATATTACAAAAAAGCCTCAAAAAATTGAAGGCGAACTAACGGAACAGGTTGCTGAGGTAAAAGATGCTGTGAAGGAAGTGGAAGTTGATCTTTCTGAAAGTATTACTGATATAAAAGAGTCGGCAGGTAAGCTCGTTGAAAATGCAAAAGAAGAAACAAAGGGATTTTTTAATAAATTGGGAAGCAAATTAAGTCGAAAGCAAACTGAGAAAGATTTTTCTGAAGATGTACAGAAATCTCCAAAGAAAAAGAAAGGATTACTTAGTAAATTTAGCAAAAGGGAAGAAAAAGAACAGAAGATAGAAGATGGTGAAGTTAGTTCTGATATTTTGGGAAGTTTGGGCCAAACTATTTTTGAAAAAGTACAAGTTGTAGAAGATAAATCAGTTGAAGCAAAGGATAAATTAAAATCCGATGTAGCTGATACGAAACATGCGGTTTTTAGAAAACTTGAGGAACAGAAAGAAGATATCAAACAACTAAAAGAAGACACTGCCGAAGAACTCAAGGAAACTGCAAAAGCAATTGAAAGTGGAATTGATTGCTTAGCAAAGAAGGTAGGAGATATGAAGGATGAAGCTGTTGAATCAACCAAAAAGGCCAGTTCAGATGTTCAAGATTCTATTGAATCTGCAGTAGTTTTAGAGTCAGTAGAATCAACAGATAAACTTGGCAGTAAATTAAGCGGAATATTATCAGATAAAGATAGTTTTAAAGCTGATGAAAAGGAAGCAAAGAAAAAGAAGGAACTTTTTCGCTTTGGTATAAAGGACAGGAGAGAAAATGAAGAAAAAGACGTAAGTGAAGCTATCTCAGTTCAGGTCCAGAAAGTGGTTGATAAAACAGATGAGACTAAGGACGCCTTTAAATCTGGAATTTATCATACTCAAGTAGAGATCGCCAATAAATTAGAGGAGCGGAAAGAAACAGCAATGAAAACTAAAGATGACATTACTGATGACATTAAAGAATCAGTTAAACACATTGAAGGAAGTG
The DNA here is from genome assembly GCA_027575565.1 of Diploeciton nevermanni. Lineage (NCBI taxonomy): Eukaryota > Metazoa > Arthropoda > Insecta > Coleoptera > Staphylinidae > Diploeciton > Diploeciton nevermanni. The sequence continues at coordinate 1,332,358 of JAODIE010000010.1, forward strand.
TGAAGGTTGCTACAAAACAAGTTACTGGTTTAAAGGATGAAGTTGTAGATAGTTTTAACAAGTACGCAGTTTCTACTGGAGATAAAATTGAGTCAACAAAAGAATCTATAATGACTGCTATTGATGTTAAAAAAGAACAAGTGAAAGATGCAGTTCAAGAAGCAAAACATGATTTATCAAAGAAAACGCAAGAGCTAAAGGATAAAGTTGCTGGAACAGTTAAAGAAAAGAAGGATGACTTGGAACAAGTTAAAGATGAAGTTATAGAGGACATAAAAGAAGCTGCTAAGAAAGCAAAAAGTGAAGTCGATGAGGTAACAAAGAAAAGTGCAGAAAAGTCAGAAAAGACTGCGGTTGGAATCAAAAGTACTCTTGACTCTGTGGTCATTGCAACGGGTGATAAATTAACTGAAGTCTCTGATTCTATGAAAACAACTATTGATGGTGGCAAACAAAAAGTAACTCAAGATATTAAAGACACTAATGAGACAATGAACAAAGACTTAGTAGAGAAATTCAAACAATTTCAAGATAAAGTTTCAGATTTGAAGGAAGGCGTTAAAAGTGCAGAAAGAGATATTGCTGAAGGCGTTGAGAAGATTAAAGATTCCACTGAAAAGGTGGTTGATGATGCAACAGAAGAAGCAAAAGGATTTTTTGATAAACTTGGCAGTAAGTTAAGTCGTAAACTATCTGAAAAAGAATCTAAAGAATCTGATAAAGAACCGAAAAAGAAAAGAAGTTTATTTGGAAAGTTAGAGAAGAAAGACAGTAAGGAAACTGAAGAAAAGGGAGAAAACAAACAATCAAATATTTTTGATGGTCTCAGTAGCACTATTCCCGAGCAGCTCCAAGGTGCAGTTGAGAAAACAACTGAATTAAAGGATGCACTTGAATCTGATGCACATGATGCTCAAGTGGAGATCTTAGACAAAGTAGATAAAAAGAAAAGTGATTTGAGGCAGTTAAAAGATGATATTACTAAAGACATTAAGGAATCTACTAAGAAGGTTGCAAGTATCTTTGACGCAACCTCAAAGGATGTAATCGAAATTAAAGACAATATTATAGACACACATAAGGAGCCTGCATCTGAAGCCAAAGATAGAATTAAATCTGTGGTAGATATAACAGGCGATAAATTGAGAGAGACTAAAGATTCTGTAATAACAAGTGTAGAAAGTGGCAGAGAAAAAGTATTCAAAGATATTGAGATTACAAAGGAGTCAGTAAAACAAGATATTATTGAGAAATCACAAAATGTTGAAGGTAAAGTCACACGAAGAATTGCTGATGTAAAGGATAGTACCGAGAAGGTGGAAGCAGATATTACTGAAAGTATTGTTAATATAAAGGACACAGCTGAAGAAGTAGTTGATGATACTAAAGAAGAAGCTAGAGGTTTCTTTGATAAACTTGGTAGTAAATTAAGTCGTAAGTCATCTGAGAAAGATAGTAAAGGTAGTGAAAAGGAACAAAAAAGAAAGAAAGGATTATTTGGTTTTAGCAAGAAGGATAGCAAAGATAAGGAAGAGAAAAACACCATTATTGGGGAAATGACCAATGTTGTATCTAGTAATGTACAACAAGTAATTGACGCATCAAAAACTACTAAGGAAGAAATTGAATCTCACACTGTAGAAGCATCTAAGAAAATAGATGAACATGAAAGCAAATTTGAGCAAACAAAAGAAGTTATCCAGAAAACTGAAGAATCACTTAAAGAAAGGGCAGACAAAAGGGAATTGACTATTTCTACAGGAATAAGCCATTTCGACCAAACAGTTCAAACAGATATCGATGAAATTAACGATATCAGAGAATCTAGCGAAAATAAAGTAGAATCGACTGCATTCAAAACTAAACAAGAAGTTAAAAGTGAAATAAAGCAAGCTAAAGATTCATCTGAATTTCTTAGGCAGGAAATAATTGAAATAGTTAAGCAGTCTGCATCGGAAACCGTGAAGGATGTAAAGGAACAAACGACAAAGCAAATAACAGAACCTAAGGATTCCGCAGCATTTATTCAGCAAGAAATTACGCAATTTACAGAATCAACAAAACAAATTGCATCACAAAAAGCATCTGAAATTAAAGAACAAACTTCTGAGAAAGTGAAAGAATTTAAAAGTGCAACAACTAAAGTTAAAGAAGATTTAGAAAACACAGCAGAGAAAGCTAAGGCATCCATGGAAGAGTCAATTGAAATTAGTAAAGATGAAGCTAAAGGATTCTTCGAAAAATTAAGCAGTAAATTGTCTAGGAAGTCTTCTGATAGTGAAATTTCAAAGGATACTGAAAAGGAATCTAAGAAGAAAAAGAAGGGATTATTTGGAAAATTGACAAATCGACATAGTAAGGAGAAAGAAGATTCAGACGAGGAAGAAAAAGTAGGAGAGGAAATTTCATCTAAGGACAAAGATATAAAGGATAGGGCAACAAAAGGGTTTTCGGGTAAAACATTATCTGTTGGTGAAGTTGGTAAAGATGAAGCTGTCGGTACTATTGGAAGTTTACCGGAAGTAACTAAACTAACACGTACTCCATTATTTAGAATTGAATCCGAAGAAGATTCTACCGAAGTCACTCTTAAAAGACGCGATAGCATAAAATCAAACATTCTCGAAAATTTAACCGAAGAACACCTTGATGCGTTAGTTACCAATCTATATCTAAATCAATCTACATTACAATCTGACTACTTAAGCGATAAATTAGAAAAGAAATCAATTGACGATTCTCAACAACGAGAATCTCTTACTGAGGAAGAGAAAATTGATGGTAAATTGAAGCGAGTAGAACGAAAATTTGAACGTATGGCTTCCGACATCATTGATAAAGATTTGAAGGAAGCCAAAAAGGCAGATATTACTACTCCAGAATTTGAGGAAAAGCGTGAAAGCGAGTTTCAAAAGGTCGTCGCGCAGCTCAGCACTGAAGAAGTGTCGGAGTTTCAAACGGATTACTCCACATTGTGGGACGAGCAGACATTCTCGCACACGGACGAATGGGGTTCAAAAACGCCAGAGAGCCAAGCAGACGTGAACGAACTTCCCCAAGGTATTTACAAATAGCTTTGAGTAGATTGTGCTCATCTACAAACAAAGTAACAGTTCACATTGGACATTCAATTATGAACGCCAAATGACTAGTCATTAAACGCATCTCAATATATTGCACGATATTTGTATTTTTTTTTTCACACCTTATACTTTCTTCGTTTTCATTTCAGTGTTTTCATTGTACCTGTAGATTGTTGTAGTATGTATGGTTTGAGTTTTGTATTCGGTGCGCATGTTGTGCTAACGTAGGCAATGCTAATCACTGAAATTATGCTGAAAATTAAAACACTCTTTGGGTTTTTCAAAGTTGCCTACGTCCGAGTTTAAAACTCAATCCTATGCTAGGTCTTCATTCTATCGACGATCAAACATATCGGGGCACATTATATCCACAAGACACATTCCTAATTGTTATATTTACACTTGCTCGTCCTGATGAGTATAATTCCGTAGGTGAGATTGTATACATGGCACCTGTAAAGTTAAACAAAGATAATTTAGTTAACAAAGCGGGCATTGAAGTCGATGTCATTCCACGTATGCCCAGCCCATATGCATCCCCGAAACTAAAGCGCAAACGTTCGAAAAAAGGCAAACGTGCGAAATCTGAGCTTGGCTATAGGGCAGGAGAATTGCGAGGTCGGGTGGGCGAAGATGGGGGAAGCCTCCCAGATTTATACCGAGGTACCGCACGTGGGTCTCTCATGGATACAATTCTTACGATGAGTCCACAACGATTCCTCTGTAAAAGCAAAAAGGGACAGAGCACACGATCTCTCAATATTTGGCGCAAGGATGATCCTGATGTGGGTGCAATGTCGCGATCTCTGGGCAGTTCAGACTCCTTTTCAAAAGGCCATATCATGGATGCCGTTGTTGACTGGTTGAACCAACAGTCGACTACTGGCTCCATGGACGCGGTGAACCAAAGTTCCAGTCTAGTTGACGACATCGATTCTCTAGAATCTTCTTTAATGTCTGAGCGCAACAGTTCAAGGGCCGACAACATTGTGCCCGACATATTTATTTCCGAGGACGAGGCATTCATAGTATACAGTCAAGTACCCCGTGCACCGCCTGAGGGCACATTAGGTAAATGATCAACGTGTACATTTTCTTGACATAGGCCCATAGATGATTAGCAACGTTTACTTAATAGATTATAATCTGGACGAACAAAACCCGATATGTTTGTTGCATGAGACTATTTCTTGTTTCTCTCTTTCTATTTTTACCCCTATCGATAGGGTTAAGATCACACGAGTGCACAGGCAAGCTGGCTGTTATTACGATTTGATTTGTGAGAATTGTGGGATTCTCGTCTTAAGATTTTTTTTACTGTTTGTTTGTTTTTGTTTTTATCGTTACGACTCTCATTAATATACTCATTTTCCTCCTAAACCAAACTAAAAGGTAAGTTTGTGTATTCTAATAATGGAGATACAAATAATCGAAATGTTGCATTTAGTACTAAACTTCTGGCCAGAGAAACTGTTGCTGATAATAATTGCTGAAACTTGCTGATAATAATATGGACCTTATTAACTTAATTATTTACTAAGTGGCGTCGTGAACCTTTGTAGATGAGGAGGATAAGCTTAGGTTACTAGCAGTAACGCTCTGCTTGCTTCCCACAAAGGTTTTCACGCTGAAGTACTGCTAGACCCGCATTTGTTAACATTCCCCATTCTTTTTAGAAGTCACCAACGTACCACTAATACCAACATCACTACCATCATCCGAACTAACATCAGTTCCGCAAGCTAAACCACGCATATCCTCAACATCTCCAACTACTTCTACTAATATTACTACTACACAACCTGAAGAAACACAGGAAGGGACTGAAATTGAAAGCTATTCTAATCGTAAGAAGTTCTGGGAAAATGTCACAGCCCATCAAGGCACAACTGACATCATCGCCGTTAAGAAACGCATGAGTTTACATACAGAATCTACCACTAAAATCACACCTCAGAAACGAATATCCGTTCATGAAGTGCCGATTCCCAAGCCGCGATTAACTCCAAGCCAACAATCAACGCAATCAGCACATGAAGACGTTTCTTTCGAAGATGTTTCCGAGAAGGTAGCAGAAAAGGAAGAGCCAGCACTATTGCTATCCGAATACAAAGATTCCTACATGGATTCTTCGCAGCAATCTCCGCTCAAAGAAGCCACATCGGAAAAACATGTTACACCTGCAGACAGCATTGATTCAGACAACGAAAGCTCGGCTCATATTAATATGTCCAGTAACTACGACAATACTGGATACATCTCTGATAGTGGCGATGTGGAGCATTACATTTCCGATTCGGAGATTGAGGATCGCGTTCCTCAAATCCGCGAACGCCAGATGAGTGTCTTCCAGCCACCTATAGCTGGACGACGCACAATCTATGAGCGTTCCTGTTCCTTGCCAACCGAAGATTTGTATGAGGTTTCTGCAAAGAGCATTTTCTTGAGGAAGCAATACTATGAAGAACAGATTAAAAAAGATATGGTTGAAGATGAACTGATGACAGAAATTCAAGAGGAAGAAACTGAACCAGAACACAAGAGACTCAGTATTCCTTTTGAAGAAGAAGAACCGGCTACAGTTCAAAGTGTCCCTGAGCTTGATTTTGGTGTCAATGTTAAGGCTGTTAAAGTAATAGAAAAAGCTGAAGCGTTAATCCTTGAGGACGATTATGAAACTAAAGTCCAATCAGAGGAAGTAAAATCCTCTCTTATCAAAGACATTGTCAACTTTGAAGAGATTGTTAGGCCTGATATGTACCAAATATATAAGGCTACATCAGAATTTGAGAGAGATAGAGATGATGCAGATTCTAAACCCAGTGATTCCATGGAAGTTCACGTTGATAAAAGTGAATTAGAAGAGTCCGAAAAGATGGCAGATATTGAAGGTTCTAGTGATGTTGTTGAATTGTCTCCGAAAACGTTGTACTACCAGGATGATATTCCAGAAATTACTATCAGTTTATCTGGAAAACAGAGAAGAATCAGTGAAGAAAGTGATGATTCTATGGACAAACCTATTCAAAACGTCGACATTAAATCACCAATTAATGAAAGATCGCAAGTAACATCTCCTATTAATCAACCGGAGGAACATACTCAGGATACTGTTTGGGAGGTGTCACTTCAAAGCGAACAACCACTATCATTTGAAGAACAAGTCGTGGAATTAAAGACTCTTGAGGGGCAAACAATTGCTGACAAAGATGAAGACTTCAGCAGTGTACGGGACGAATCTGATCTTGGTTCTGAAATTCATCAAGACCACTCTGAATCCTGTTCAGAATCAAAGTCTCAGAGTCAAGCTGACATTGAGAAGTTGATTTTGGAGAGTTTGCACTATCAGAAAATATCTCCGGAAGAAGCACAAGTAATTGCCAGCGAATTGATTGCAGATATTGAGTCTGAAATTCAGAAACGTCATGCTGGAATCGAGGCTGCAGAACAACCACCTGCACCTGAGGTTGCAAAAAATCAGATTTCTGATTATCTCAAACAACTGGCAGAAACCAAAGGACTTGACTCTAGAGAACTGGAACTGGTTCAATCTGTGCTAGCAAGAAAACAACGAGAGTTGACGATGTTGGCAAGAGCTGATACTCAAGCATCCAGTATGGAAATCACTGATGAGGACTTGAAATATAGTGGCGTTGATTACTCTCCTAGTGGAAGTAGAGATGACATTCTTGAAGAACAAATTGATCAACTGGAAGCGCAGAACATATTTGAACCTAAGTTTGATGATGAGATTTCCCGTGAGATTATTGATGAAACTTATCACGCAACTTCCACTATTTCCAAGGACTACGAATATTATGACGTTGACAAAAATGTTCACGCTAAGTCAGATTTAGATGTATCAAGTACAGAAACCATTAAAGGTGAGAAAGTAACTAAGGAGCACAAAGAAAGAATCTTGGAAGAAGATGAAACTCAATTAGAATCGGTTACTGAAGAAATAGAAGATCTAACAACTAAGATTGAAACAGTAGCACATCAAATCGAGAAAATTACAACCGAACAGTTTACTACTGATATAGAATCAGTTGCAAAGGTTTCAGATGAAATTTCACATAGATCATCGGTTATCACAGAAGTAAAAACATCTATCTCTGATGAACAAATCCACTCTGATGTAGTTACTACCTTTACTGATGATACCAAGCAAACTGTAGCAGGACAGTATGACACTAAAGAAGAAACTCAAACTATTCTTGATGATTCGGTTGTTGGTAAAGTAACTACCGAAACTAAGCAGGTGATGGGCACTCTAGATACCACATTTGCACAGATTACTAAACACAGCGAAGATATTACAATGGAAGATGGAGTTGAGGTGTCAACATCTGAAGCTGTTACTACTATCAGGGAAACATTAGAGACTAAAATTATTGATGTGGGGCACAAGGAAGTAGTGCAGACAACTACTACTTCTCTGTCAGAACGTCCTGATCACGAAATAGCGCAGTTTTTGGCTGAAGGCGCAGAAGTAGTCATTACAAAGCAAGATGTGATCAAATCCACAAGTGGAGAATTATGCCAGGAAATTAAATATCCAGTGGAGATTACTTCTTCTACCTTTTTGCCTGAAGAAATTGTCGAAAAAGATACTACAAGTGCTATAATTACAACCATACAGACATCTCAAACTATTGAAAAGGAGCGCAAGGAAGTATTTGAAACAACTGAATCAGTTTCTGACCTATCACTAGTACCATCAGAAATTAAAGTTATGGAAGAAATTAAGGAAGTACTCAAACCGGTCTCAGAAGATCGATCAATTCTATCTTTTGAAACTAGTGTCGCCAATGAAACTCTTAAAGAAGAAACTACTGCAACAATTGATTTACCAGATAACCTAGAAAAGGATATGCAACAGCATCTATTCGAAGGAGATAAATTGACAATTGCAAAAGACGAAATTATACAAACTTCTCAAACAAAAATTATTGAAAAGGAACACAAAGAAGGGTTTTCACTAGTACCAGAACTTGTGGAAGTACAAAAACCGGTTCCAGAAGATTTATCTATGCTATCCACTGAAACTAGTGTTGATGGTGAAACTCTTAAAGAAGAAACTAAAGCAGTAACTGATTCACCAGATATCCGAGAAAAAGATATGGAACAGCATCTTTTTAAAGATGGAGAGTTGACAATTACAAAACATGAAGTCATCAGATCCTCAAGTTCCGAATTGAGTCAAGAGTATAAATCTCCCGAAGAAGTATTTTTATCTTCAGGCATAAAACCAGTTGTAATGCGAAAACAGCAATTACATGATGACACTAGCAGCGGAAGCTCAAAACCTGACAGGAAATCAGGAATTGAATTTGAGGCTTATTCCAGTTCAGGAGAAAGCCATTATCAAAGCTTTGAGATTGATAGTGCCCGCAGCAGACCGTGTTCATCAGATGTAGATGGTCTTGTAGCTGGTGGAGGATCTTCAGAATATGAAAGTGCGGTGACATCTCAAGGAACCCACTTGACTTCTACTGAATACCACACAGCTGTGAGTAGTATCAGCTCAAAGGACAGCATGAAGAGCTTGGACAGTGAAAGTTCCGGTCATTTGGGCAGTATTGAAGTATCCGAAGCCTCGGAAACTATAATGCAATCCGAATACGAAGGTGACATTCCCGATACCGAAAATGATTTACTTCCCGATAGACCAGCTTTGGGAGACCGACAAAACACAGACGTGAGTGACATGGAGGAATACATGGAGAATGAACTGATTGATATCCCAAACAAAATGAAACGATCACATGAGATGACTTTCCAAATGGAACCTTGCATGGACGAATCTTCACTTTTTGAAACTGAAGAACTGAAGTTGGCAACCAGTTTAGATGACGGCAGTAGTGTATTGAGCGTTAGTCTATCAAGCACATCCAGTTTGCTACAACGAACTGTCATCGAACAGGAAGTTGGTCTAAGTTCTTCTGTAATCTCAGACCAGTTTAGTCTGGACGAGTCTCAATTCCATGGAAGTAATGAATTTTTGAGCAAAACACCAGTGCCACCAACAACGGACACCTCAACCTCGACGCATTCATATGCTCAAAGCGCACAAGTAGACAGTGTAACTCTTACTACGTCGATGGTTAAGGAAAATGGTGTACAGTCCGCTAGTACTCAAGTTGTCTCGCAAACCCATACACCAGAAGAAGAAAAGGATGTTTCGGCAGACATTGCCAGACAACAGTCTAAACCACAAGACATTCTTGAACCTAAAAAGCGAGGACATCGTCGTAATGAAAGCACAACTTTTACCTCGGGTATGTTACCATCTTTAATTCAACCGCAGCCAACTGTTGAAATGGCAATGGATATGGATAAAGAGGATATGGTAGAGTCCGATCTGCGTGAGCATACTTCTGAGCCTATCAGTGACCTATCAATTGGACCACTATTACTTGAATCAGAAGGTGTGAAGATTGAAATTGATGATGGTGATGACATTGAGGATATTAAACAACTTATTAAAGATGTTGTTATTGAGAGAAAGAAGGAAACTCTTGATAAACGTGACTCTCATGGTAAATCTAGCACTACTTCTAGCGAGAAATCCAGTTTTGAGGAAGCTGAAGCAGATGCCGCATTCAACATGGTGGCACATGTTTCACCAGCACACAAAATTAAACAAATCTGTCCAATTATGGAGGACGAAGATGCGGAGAAGCATGAGCTAGAGACTCGGGAACGCGCTCAGAAAGAATTCGAAGAGAAGAGAAAAGCTATGAGAGATGTTAGTCCAGGACCAGTTCCGGATATTCAAGTTACTGAACATATGACACCCATGGACCGAAAGGGCTTCCATTACCCAGACTTGGAACTGGAAGAGCAGGAAGCTTTAGAAATTAAGCAGAAAGCCGAAGCCGATACTCAGAAGGAACTTGAACAGATTACACCTGAGACTCCAGCATCGGCGTCAAGCAAAAGCTCCGAGTCGACAGATCAAGGGCGTGAGTACATTATTGAATCCGATGCATCTTTGCCGGAAGAATCAGATAGTCAACTGACAACAGACGATGCTAAGACTACTACTGAAGAATTAAAGACTGATACGGTTCTAGAGAAGACAATAGTAGAAGAAAGTACAGAATTAGCGTCACCAGTCGAATCTAATAGTGATTCATTTGAGATGTTAGAGAAGCCTGACTTAATGGATGAGTTTGTAGTCATTGAAGAAGTAGCAAAAGAAGCGCATGAAAGTGACATTGAAGGTAAAAGTATGAAAATTAGGAAGACTAAGTATGTGAAGAAGCATGATGAGGAAGTTGAGAAACTTATTGTGAGGTCAGCACCTTCCCCCACTACTAAAATGACTGATTTAAAATATTATCCCGATGGTTCTTCAAGTGAGGAGTTAGGCTTTGATTTTGAAGACAGTCCTCCCAATAAAGAAGAAGGTGCCAGCAAGAGTCCACGCGATTATGTTTATGAATACGATCGTGAGTTGGAAGCAAATAAGAAGTGGATTGAGCAACAATTCCAAGGGGATCATGCTGCTATGATGGCGGCTGGTTATGGTTATGAGATGGAATTTGAACGTTGTCCTTTGGAGGATATTAAGGAAGAAGATGCTGCGGATTTTGATTCCTCCAGAATCGGGAGTCTTAACTCACAGAAAAATTCAGGCGGTAGTTTGGGAAGTGTGAAGGATTCTTATTCTAGCACTCCTGAATATGACGTATTGGCTGGGAGGAAATACTTTACAAAATCTGGAGAGCACGATGATGTTTCCATGTCGAGTCTACAGGAGTTTGAGAATCTAGAACGTGCCATGTCGTTAGAAAATCGTAGATTCCTTACAGGATCCCAGGATAGTTCAAGCAATGGGAGTTTTAAAACCAGGTACCTCAATAGAGGAGATGATGTTTCTGTCAGTTCTTTAAAGGAGTTTGAAGGATTAGAAAAGGCATGCATTGCAGCCCATAAAGTGGAGATTAAAGTTAAAGAAGAAGAATTGCTCTTGGCACAAATTGATGAAAGTCAAGAATGTACGACATCTGAATCCGAGAGTTGCGAAACAATAACTACAGATCAGAAACAAGCAGCTACTGAAGACGATGAAGAAGATTACGAGAAACGCATGTTTGAAATTGATGAGATTATCAGACAAGCACAGACGAACGTTGAGAGGTTTATTGAACTCAAAGAAGGCGAGAAAACGGAATCTATCGGTAGGGGAGACTCGGTTGAAGAAGTATCTAAAATTCCTGATTTAGATCTAGACGCACCTATTGTGTCTAAGGAGAAAGCTAAGTGTTCTCAGTGGGCAGATGACGATGTCATGTTGGCATCTATGGATTCTCTGGACCCCAAAGATTTAAAACCAGCACATCACGGAAGTACAGATAGTCTAGAACAGAAAACTGGTGTTGACTTCATGACAGCTAGTACAGATTCCATCGAATTACAAGCCAAACTCAAGGGAACCATTATGACAGACAGTTTAGAGATGAAACCAACTGGTTTAATGTCTAGTGATTCCTTGGAGCTCGCTACTGGTAACATCGTAGCGGGATTCAGTGATTCCATTGATGAAGATGGCTCTCGAATTGGAGGTTTTGATCAAAGTAGCTCTAGCACTGGAAAAGATCTTAGCACATCCAAAGAAGATGATCTTTTAGACAATACTAAACCAATGCCCGATATGGTTGATAGTACCGACAGCATTGCATCTACATCTACAGCAACTCGTGCCATGTACCAATATGAAACAGACTCGGTAATCTCAGGAAGTTTAACTAGCGGAGGCTCCAACACAATGGTATCCTCCACGGATAACATTGACCCGGACCACAGCCATCACGTAGATCTATCCGAAGCCGTCCGCAAGGTCTGGTTTGGAGATGAAGGCGCCGATCCAGATCAGGCATATGTTACCGAAGTCATTGAACCAGGAGAGACTGAGATTACGCACTACACTTTTTCAGGACCGAGTGCGGATGAACAGATGCATCAGTTGTTGCAAGATTTCAACGAGGGCGAGGAAGTTGTCGAAGAAACAACAACTGATGAACACGGCAACGTTCGTGTGCGTCGTACAATTAAGCAGAGAATTATTGTCAAGGACGATGGAAGTGAGGGCATTATTAAACGGACTTGCATCGGCGATAGCAGCACAAGAACAATATACACACAGGAGTTTAGCAGCGCGCAACCCGATGCTGCTTCAGCTATGCAAAGCTTGCTCTCTCAAATTACCGGAGACCTTTCAGGTTTGTCATCGTCATGATTAACAGTAATAACAATATCGTAAAACATTGCGCATCCCATATTGATTTGATTTATTGTAACGATTGAACAAAAACAGCTTGTTTGCCATCTTTTGTTCTATACACTCGAGACACTCAAGCCATCACTCGATCTTTCTTTAAGTTATTTAATTATCGTGGGTAAGTCTTATTTTTGTTTCTAGCATGCGGTTTTTAAGTGATAGTGGCACACGTATCGTTACCTGATCTAAATTCGGTACAACTAATTGTATTTCATGTTTTAGGTGAATCTTCAGTCACCTGGCAAGAGTCTACAACGACAACTACGACCACCACTTCACAAAAAGGTGAATATCATAATGATTTTTCTTAGAATCTAAGCCGTCTACCTACCAAACATTTGCTCATACAAATCGTTATAGGGTTGTGTGCAATTTGTTTAAAATTGTTTTTCAAACAGCATTTCGGAGACGACCCATGATCTTTGAAATCAGCCTGGACGACAAGACAATGATTGAAGTCGATCCCAGAGAGCACGACTGGCGTTTTAGCTTGCCGCAATATGGTAGTAACTAATGTAACATTTGTGGCCAACCAACGGAATGCAAATATGTTTGATTCGTGTTATAATTATCTATCGACATTACATGTACTCCTACAAATTTCATTGAGCACATTTTGTCAATGGGCATGCTTCAACAACCAATATGATGTGGAATGAAACGACCCAATTACTTAACTATTTCTTTCTTTTTTATGCATATTTTTAATGTATATTGTATATATCAAAAGTATTGAAAATCTTATTGATTTAAATGTATTGTTATAGCCGAAGACGATGAAAGAAAGGCCGAAGGTGGATCTGGAACATCCACCGTGACGACAACAACAATTACAAGGTAATTTATTAGTTGAATGTAAAAAATATGTTTATTAATTTGGTGCATTTTACAGGACCGCTACCGATCAACAACATCTATCAGACGAAATGCAAAAGTTGCTCAAAGATATGGAAGGGCAAGCTAAGAAGTAAAACCTTGGACAAGAATTTACTGAAGTACATTCTAGGCTAGTGACATCAATATGTTGTTAATTTCAAATTACAATTTGCTTGAAGTTCTCAAAAAGAAATCAAAGCTGTCCAAATAATGTCTTATTAAACTAACCGAAATGCGAGCCATTATCGTTTCTGCTCCGTTTAAAACCAATGCAATTGAAACAGACGTTACAAACAAATCCATCCTAAATGAACAACTAGATGTGCAGAAGCGATTATAATATAATCCAAATAAAGCACCATTCTTGCAATTTAGGGAAATATATTAAAACAACACTTGAAAATGTTAACTGTTTTTAACAATAATCAACTTTTCAAATTGTTATAAATGTGAAAGCAAAAATGAAATCATACAAAAACACTAGGCAAACATGTTGAATGATATTTTGCTAGTCAGAAATTTGACCGTCTCATAATGTACTAGTGCTTAATATAGAATATATAAACGGGAATAAAACATTTAAAATGTCAAGATGCTGACATAAGTTGGAAAAGAATGAACGACAAAAGTTATTTAGTTATCGCTAAATAATGAGACCAAACATGTTTGCAAGCAGCGACACCACTAAATTTGTATTTGATATGAACTGTTTTACGTTTGACTCGTGCAGAATTGAATGTTAAAGAAGTTTAAATAATGAATTAAATAAATTATTGATTTGGTAAGACGAGTAGCTTAAGAAATATGCGCGGCTTTGTATTACATATTCATGTACAGCTTTTAAAACGCTTTCAAGTAACTATAATGGATTAAAATAAGTCGAAGAGTGGTGATTGCATAAGACACATACCGATAATATAGGCATAAATTAACTATAAGGTACTTGAGCAAACTAAAGAAACATAAGAATATATTCTTGTTATTATCAACAAACCAACTTGATAGTTACCGCTAAAACTCTCTAGACGTAATTAATTGTTCTTTGATATAAATAATTTTATCCCAAACGAGTAGAGTGATTGAAAGATCAGTTTTATCTGTATTTTGCGAGGTGATAACGACCGGTTATTCGATAATGGCATATTTCTTAAGGTATTCTAAGATATTCGAGCTTATAACGAGAAGTTTACAAAGATGAATTTTTACTTTTGATTTGAGTTGATTTTACAGTCGATTGTGTATGAAATGCGTTTGAAGAGCAAACGAATTGCTGCTATTCAGTATGCAATTTGTGGATTAGTGCATAGCTAGAGTTTAATAACCAATTGCACCAATGAATTTATCTGGTAGAGAACTATGTAATTATCCAAAGGGTTAGTGGTTTTTCCCTTTCGATATTACTATATTATAGGGGTGAATTGATTTGTGGCAATTGTTTAATGTCTTTGATTTTTATTTTAATTACTCAATGTGAATTATATATTACTATTAAGACAAATGTGTATCAAAATATTTAATGAATAAAGCTTACAATAAATTACAACGGTGATGGTGATGCATGATAATTTACTTTTAAGGGTTTCTTCTCGGGTAGTATTATTGGATTAATGTCTGTCTATAAAATTGTTTCCTACTTTCGGTTCTGTGTCTTTCTCTGTCCTTCTTGTTTGTGTTCGTCAGTGGATTTGTTTTCTTTATTGCCTTGGCAAAGATGGGGAAAGATAACCGATAACAGTAATACAAGTTTGATCGATCCGCCGACACCAACAACGACACTTCCTCATCCATTACGTCATTCCAGCGGAAATGCGGCCTGTTGGTGAGGGCAGTGTCGGCGGCTACGTCACTAGCGTCAGGCCTCCCCTTCATCTGCACCCTGCGCGGGAGGCGGCGCGTCGATACAGACGTAAGTCGAAACGCCGCCGCTTAGCAGTCCGTGTGAACCGAGCGAGCGACGCGCGTCGGCCAGGACTCTTGTGTGGCCAGTGCATGTACAGCGGAAGTCTCAGCTAGCCATCATGGACGCGCTGGGCGGACGGATGTGTGGATGGACATGGACAGTGCTTGTCATCGGCAGTATTGCAATCGGATGTAAGTAAATAGAAAGAATTAGAACTCTATTTGGGAATCTTTTGAAATGCAATTATTTTGCTGGTGTTCTGGAAGAACGGGGGCGAGGGTTTATGTAACACTTGAGCGTTGCTATATATATATATATATATATATATATATATACTAGGATAAAGTCCTTGAACCGTCAAATATACTTTAAAGCATTTAAGGTCACCTGACTTTCAGAATCGATGAGTGAATTATTCAAAAACAAGCCAACAAATTAACAAAGTCAAAATAACTAGATTGGGCAACTTTAAGTCCTTGTAATTTGTGTAATTTATCCAATAACATATTATCGCGGTCATTCTTCTTCTTCCTATGTAGGATATCCTCGGGTCTTCATCGATATAACCTTCAGCCACACTGCCCCAAGAGAATCAATAGTATGTTTTTCTATTTAATATCCGATTAGGTTGAAAGGATTTTGTCGGGAATTACGTTGAGGCAGCTCTTGATTCAGGTTCTTTGACATATCGTGAGGTGACACACATTTAATTCCAACTAGAGCGCATACCTAATCACTTATAAGCTTGTCATAGTATTAAAATTCATTAATATACATACGTTAACAACTCTTGATAACCTTGCGTTGGTCACCACAATTATTATTTTCCTGGATGATCATGAGAAATGTGCATCGTTACGTAACACCGCTTTAAACATATATTAATAGGATGTTTGTGTGCATTTTGCAGGTGCTAGTGCCAACGAGCAAGAGAAATCAATCACATGCTATCAGTGCAACTCCGAATACGACCCGCGATGCGCTGATCCCTTCGAGCCGTATACCATCGGAACAGTCAACTGTTCCCTGAAAAAACCTCTGGAACACATGAAGGATTTCAAACCCGTCTTATGTAGGAAGACAATGCAGAAAGGTAAATGTCACGCAATGTCCTTGCTGGAAGTATATCACATGAAAACCACAGTCGTAAATTTAGACCACTTTCATCCACACCTTTTAAGCCAAAAATAAAACTAGTCGCGGATCAATGAAAATTGCTCATGTATTTTTACTTGTTTTTTAGTCCAAGGAAAAATCCGCGTTATCCGTGGTTGTGGATATGTGCGAGATGAACGTGATGACGGCGAGTGCATGAAGCGGAGCGGTACACACGATGTTCAATTACGTTATTGTTCATGTACGAAGAACCTGTGCAACTCTGCAGAACATCTCAGCATTTCCTCGAAACTCATCGCTGCATTCAGTGCGCTCGCATTGACACTGATACTGCGACAGCCCTAAAGATCCTGGACGTCTCTAGGCTAGTACAAAATATCAAGAAACAAACGACACACAACAAATCTACGATCAAAAAACTATGAGAGTGTTCTGATGTAATCAAACACTTTCACAGAATGCATTTGTGAGTACTTTACACTGGATCATTCTCGAGTGCAAACAATTCTAATAATAATAAGGATTTAATCTCGGTATGCAGCACGTTGAAAACTAACATCAAGACATCACAAACGAAAACACATTTTCATTTGTTATTGTTTAAAATGACGTAGATGCAGTCACTAAAAAAATCGCTTTCAAGTAACGTATATTAACAACACTTATCGGAATTTCTAGCGATGCAAGAATAAATTTAAATAAAAGGCGAATAAAATAACAAGGAGCAATGTACAGTAAGAATGGAATTGTATTATATTCTATATTTTATTTCCTTCATTTTCACGCTGCTGTGAGTTAAGTCAACTCAAAAATTCCAAACAATATCCTGCCATTCTGCAGCGGAAAATGAAAGAAACGAAATGGCAACTCGAGGCACGTAAACACATTACACACATGCATACTAAGTAAAAAATGCATTCTCTAAACACTTAAACTTACGTATAAACGAATCAAAAAAAAACAGAGTGTTAATATGATCGTGATCATGATCATATGGCTGCGTTGTTGTTACTTTGTAAACACTGCCTTTTCGCATGAAAGTCAACGGCGTGTGTAAAAATTTCATTTTTGTTGGACTAATGTTTAACGAACATTGCGAGAGAGTTAATAATAATTGCTGCCATTACATAGATTAAAATGAAGTTTCAAACGCTTTGTCGCTATTCGAAATTACGTAGATTCAAAGAAAAGAGATACGGTTTAATTTATGTGTCCTTAAATTTCCAGTTCGATATGAAAATAAACCGAAAGTTCTTATAAGTAATCAGTAACTAGTTGCCTAATACTAATTATTTTCTAAACTAATCTAAAGAAATATACGACAAGAGTAAACAAGCAATTTCTGGCTGCTTATTGTTTGTTAGCGCGCTTGTTACATTTATTGAGTTGTTACTTTTATAACATCGATAATCAAACTGCATGAGAAAGTCGAGGACAAACTTGCGAATTATTAACAGTACAAAGATGTACCTTTCAGAATTTACACAACCCAAAAGAAAATCTAAAGGTTTTATGCCATTTGGAAAAGAACAATTAGAATATATTTGAGGATAATGATGGTTCTTTTTTATTACGTGTTCTCTCTGTTTCCGGCTCTCACTTGAATGTTTACTATTTACGTTTTCGCAGAGTACACTATGACTGTTAATATATAATGTATTTATTCTATTCTTTGATGCGTGAAGCATGAGACACGATTTAATTACTAAAATGTGTATTTATTATGAAAAATAATAACGTTTTAACACATACTATGATTGTAAATAAGAGAACTAGGAGGAAAATGAAAGAAATACTTATTGAAAACTTTGTGAAAATAAACACTAACTAATGATGAGGTGTAAAAATTGGAAGAAGCATATTTCTTCGTATTTTTTTATCAATTCTTATACATTATTTTGAATGCACGCTGCTAAAATAAAATATGGTTTGATCATTGTAAATCTCCTGTATGCAAGTCAAAAAAAAGGAAGAAAATTAATAAACATAGAGCTATTTATGGTGTTTTATTACAAGTTATATTTCCAGCAAACAAATTAACGCTTGAACTACCACTAAAAATACAAATCGCTTCTATCAATTGTCACCAATAAAAAATAACGTGTAACCATGATTAATACTAATTTTCAAGAACTCATTGAAGAAAATTACAATAAGAAAAATTTACATTTATGCAAGTTTCCTGCGTACTATTCTGCTCTATTGAGCGGACTCTCTATTTTGAGAGAAAAACCTTCTATTTTTTATCAAAATATGAATTAATAAGTTAACTTTATGCCTGTTTCTCCGTCCAGTGGTGTGGCTTAGTGGTCTAAGTCTATGGCTTGCAACCTCGAGGTCCTGGGTTCAATTCCCAGCGGCAGTGGCAAGCTTTTCCAGAAAATTCGGGTAATTGCGAACCACATGGTGTGTAATAGAGCTTTCTTAAAGTGGGTTGCATATAGCTGAAGAGTGCTCAAAAATTCGCTTAAATTCCGTAAGAAAATTCCCAAAAGTAACAAGTCAAATAAGAATAAAATAAAATAAATAAATAAATAATGCAAGCGCCTCCCTAAAGTTGAGGGAGGCCTGAGTTTTGAATTTTTTTGCACGTGTCGTTCAAAGACAGCTCAAAAGAATGGCAATACTAACATTTTTAACTCGCCGCATTGCTCCCGGCCCAGCCCCGCTCTTAGCCAGCGGTTTTCCTCCAGAATTATTACTTATAAACCCTCGAAGAAAGTATT
The DNA here is from genome assembly GCA_027575565.1 of Diploeciton nevermanni. Classification (NCBI taxonomy): domain Eukaryota; kingdom Metazoa; phylum Arthropoda; class Insecta; order Coleoptera; family Staphylinidae; genus Diploeciton; species Diploeciton nevermanni. Next base: position 1,351,348 of record JAODIE010000010.1, read on the forward strand.
CAAGAAGAGAATGTTTATCACCTCCATCTAGGGCTCTGCCCTTGTTATTTAAATTTTTTTTTTAATTCTGTTTAAACTTAATTATTTTCCGGATTTCTAAGTTCCGCATAGTGTATACATTCATAACTGTAGGCAACCCATCTTATTTGATTTTATAAAACTTCCATAAGTCCAATAATGTAATTCGAATTTATTCAAATTTTGTAAAAGTCGTTTACGCTGAAGTCGAGGACCGAACCGTGGACTCCCAAATCACAACGCTTAGCCCCACTCAGGTAAGCCACGTGAGAGTCTGCAGAGAAGCGTACATGGAATAAACTTATGTTATATGTCAAATTTCCCATGATTGATGCAAAGTTATTTCTTATTCAATGCACATTGAAAAAGCAATTAATTTAGGCATTATGTCAACTTGTAAATATATTAAACCTGAAAGTGATAAAATAAGAAATAAAAACATATTTATATTGACAATAAATTTATTGAGCAATCAATTTTATAACAATAATTTCATTACATAATATAATATAAAACATCACTTAGGCTTCGGAAGCATCTTACGGTTTAATATAAACTTAAAGGTTTGCTGCATGTTGTAAACTTTATTTGATTGTCAAACTGACGGAATGACGTCAAGTCACACTAAATTAAAGTCTAGTCCCATTCTTGTGAAAATGAGTCATTTTCAATCAAAATTCAAGTTTAATACAAACATACCATTTCAAACAAAATGAAACGAACATTCCGCAGGTAGCCAATATACAAATATTCTTATCTAGATTCGAACCACTGGCTGATAGTCAATAAGAGACCCTAAATTAACGCATTGCACGAAATAGCCACCACAAATGCAATAAGATTCCACCAATTGCACTGTGTTTATTTAATATCTTTATAAGAACGCTTTCATATTTTCTGACTCTTTTCCACTTATTGCTTTCCGCCGTCCATTAATGTCAAACGTCAACGAAAACTGCACGTGTGTGCGAGTGCCCATGATTGTGCGCGGGGTGCGCGTAATGTGCCAGTGAATCTGAATGTGGGGCTTTTCTCTCGACGTTGATCTTCTCGGGAAGTGCCTGCGTATTAATTGTGTTGTATCATTACTCACGAGGAAATACATTTCCGCGTACGCCGTTTTTCATGTGCGCGCCAATCGAGAAATACCAATGACTTGTTAGGCCAGTCTTCAAATTTTTCTTTGTCATCTTTTATTCATCTGCACCATCTGTATGCTTCTTTAATTTGCAGCTACATTTTTAAAGCTTGTGTAAGTACATAAAGGCTTTTAGAATTGTAGACATTTACTACCTTTCATCTTCTGAATGTAGTATATTGAGGCAAAACATGAGAATCAATAGGTTTGTTGCTCTGTTGCAGGATGTTTTCAAACGGAATCACTTGCAACTTGCCATTTAGCTGCATGAATGCACCAAGGGACTCTGGTTCTGATGAACTGTTACCTAACAAAATGGCAAGAGAGCCTGTTATATTAAATGTGTATGATATGTATAAAATTAATGACTTGACATCAAATATAGGCTTAGGAGTATTTCATTCAGGTAAACTTATCGATCAGCATTTACAACTTGACAATAACACTGGTTTACTTGGGATGTAGGTGTGGAAATCTATGGAACTGAATATGCATATGGTGGACATGCCTGTGCCTTTTCAGGTATTTTTGAGATAATACCTAGAGATGAAAAAGATCTTGGTGATCAATTTAGATTTAGGTATAAACCTAGTCATTCTGTTATTAGCAAATTTACAATAATATAGAGTCTACCTCCATATTAATTAGTTTGTTATTGTAGACAAAGTGTTCAGATTGGGTACACAGATTTCACAGAAGAAGATGTTAAGCGTATCATAGTGCAATTAGGAAAAGAATTCCGAGGGGACCGTTATCATCTACTAAATAATAATTGCAATCATTTTTCTGGGTCCTTCACAAAGGTAACTCATACTCATAAACTAATTACTGAATCTTCACTGAATTCTTGTTGTAGACATTATGTGGTGAAGACATACCATCGTGGGTAAACCGCCTCGCTTACTTCAGCAGTTGGGTTCCTTTTTTAGAAAAGTGTTTGCGTAAAGAGTGGTTAATGCCGATGGCACTCCAACACTCGCTTAGTACACACTGTCCAGACTCCACATGTTCGGATGCATCAACGCCACAATTTTAAACATAATCGGATGCCAAAAAATTAAGTTATAAGACCTAAAATCTAATTTTACAGAACAAATTAATGCAAGAGATTGTTTTACTTTCGAGAGCCTATGAAGAACGCCATCAGTTGCCACAGGAAACCATTTAATTGGTTCCAGGCGTTTGATGACAAAGAGAATTTTAATTTAAATCACTAATTGCCATGATACTTCAATTTATACAACCTGATTCCAACATTAAACAACCATATTTGTTTACAACAAAAATTTCAACAAAAAATATCCAGAACAAATGGGTATCAATGAACAAAATTAAAGCATATTCTTGTATTTATTAATTGTAGTCAATAAGCATGTATATTTATTAATTATTAAGGGATGTTTGTAGATGGCCTGCACACTAAACAAAATAAGGAGAGCCTATGACAACCAATATTTAATTAAATAAGCTAAACACTTAGAAAAAAATATTAAGAGTTACTACTCTAAACACTCTCGACATTTTTGCACTTTGATATAATGTTTTGTCTTTATATCTTTTAATGTTACGCATATTTATGTTGTTGAGCTATGAATATGTTGTAATTGACGAGAACTGATTTGAATATTTTTGGTACCAAAAGGTGAAAAGACTGTACGCAAATCAAGTTGCTATGATTAATAATTCCTCCTTATTGTGTTCTCCAAACGGGTTGCAAATCTCAATGATATTTTAATCGTATTTTATTGTGTAAACTGCAACAAATGAAACCAAAGTATTTTTACAGATCGGGCTTGAGTTCAGTTACGGGCATTCACTGACAATAACATCCGTAATTGAATGCGTTCCCCTTGTGGCACGAGATTGTTATTTGATTATATCGACATATTTTAGCCGTTTTCCCCAACATCTTTATTATAACCAGCGTTATATTTATATAATTGTATTACCACCAGACTTGAAGAAAATGAAAGAAAACCAAGTGTTTGTGATTTGAAATCTTTAAAATAAACTTTCATTGAAAATCTTGTTCAGAAATGCTTAACCCTTTGATGTTTGACCTGAATTTAAATAAGAAAAACATGACAATATAAAAAGAGAATAGGTGAAAGGATGATGTTAGTCATCCCGTGGACCAACCAAAAATTCCACTGTATCACAGCCACTTCACTAAACCCGTTACACTCTCTTACAAGCAAAACCGGATTCTCTTAATCAGTAAGATTTTTTACCTCCGACTCACCCCAAGTCGACGACAGTCGCCTGACCTAAGTCACCAGAGCAAATCTTCAAATTTCGAAACAATGTGGATGTTAATAGTTACATTCTTCACGTTAGTGTTTTATTTGATCTACATTGATATTAGAAAACCAAGAAATTATCCAAAGGGACCAAAATGGTACCCTTTGATTGGTAATTACATACAAGTGAAGAAGGAGTTACAGAAACAAGAGTATCATCACAAAGTTTGGATGAAATTTGCCAATAAATACGGAAATCTAATTGGATTGAAGATGGGAAAGACTTTATTAGTTGTTGTCCATGGTGCAGATCTTGTGAGGGAGGTGATGACAAGAGAAGAATTCAGTGGAAGGCCTGATGGATTCTTTTTTAGATTGAGAACATTTGGGGAACAAATAGGTTCGATAAACAATAATACTCTATTTAAAATATCATGCAAATAACATTTAAATTTTATAGGAATTGTCTTTTCGGAGGGGGAACTATGGGAAAAGCAACGTAAATTTACCATCTACCATCTACGAAATTTTGGCTTAGGCAAACAGGAAATGGAGGCGTTAATTCAAGAAGAAGCCCACGATTTAATGCAGCTTCTCAAACGAAAATGTATTGAAGGGCCAATCGATGTTAAATACATATTCGACATCAGTGTTCTCAATACTTTATGGGCATTGGCTGCAGGCAAACGATATGCACTCAACGACGAACGCCTGATCTACTTAGCGAAACTTGTTCATGACGCATTCACCAAAGTAGATGCAACGGGTGGCATTTTGAATCAAATACCGTTAATTCGCTTTATTGCGCCGGAACTAAGCGGATACAATTTCCTTTGTAATTTGATACATGACATGCGCAGTTTTATAAAAGAATCTATTAAAGAACATTATGAAACTATTGATAAGGATGAACCCCGAGACTTAATCGATATGTTCATAATCAAAATGAAGGCTAATTCAGATACTTTTACTGGTACCATATCCAGATAAATAAATTAATTTATTTGACTTACCTTTGGTACTTTCAGAGGAGCAATTAATTTCTCTCTGTATGGATTTATTCATGGCTGGATCGGAAACAACAAGTAATACTCTAGCATTTGCTGTTTTGTACCTCGCGGAGTACCCAGAAGTGCAGAAAAAGATCCAATCAGAACTCCTAGAAATCCTTGGATCACGCACGCCATTATTGGAAGACAAAAACAGGTACGTCCTTAATACAATAAATTACATATTACGCTTACTGAGTGCTGACTAATATTTTGTTGGGATTTCTAGACTGCCCTACACTAACGCATTTCTATACGAAATTCAACGTTTGGTCAATATTGCCCCCGTGGGAATCCCTCATAAGGCTATTTCCGACGCAACCCTCTCTAACTTCGACATCCCAAAAGGCACCATCATCTTGACCAATATTGCGTCTGTACACATGGATGAACAATTCTGGAATGATCCACAACGTTTTCGGCCGGAGCGCTTTTTGGACCACGAGGGACAACTAGTTGTTCCTGACAAGCATTTTCTCCCTTTTGGTGTCGGCAAACGTCGATGCCTTGGGGAGATGTTAGCTAAAGCAAACTATTTCCTTGTAATTGTATTGCTTTTACAGAATTTTGCTATAGAAAAGGACGAAAATAATCCGATTCTAAATTTATCTGGAAGAGACGGCTTTACATTGGCACCTAGTTCAACCAAGTTAGTCTTAAAAGCCCGTCATTAATCTTTCTGCAATACACCCTTCACATACACATCTTATGACTAGTTTCCAATTTTAAACACAGTTAGAATAGTCAATAAATTCTATACTCACATAGAATAAACTCAAAAGAGTTTACAATAATTATTATAACCAGTCTTATGAATATATGAATCATTTCATAAGATCATATATCTATCAAATTTAAATATATAGTCAAAAGTTAGTCGATGCCTACTGGCACTGATTGTTATAAAGAATACGAAATGCAGTCTTACGATGAAGGCACTTCAATTACATCATAGTAGAAAATTGTTTCATGTGTAGAAACAGTTAAGTAGTTAGGTGTTGTACGTTCGGAGACAGGCAACATTGTCAAGAAAACAGTGTCCATTGCTGCCACCGATGCGATTGAAAACAATCATGACTTCCGCAGAAGATTCATGTGCCGTGCTCAAACTCTTGATATCCTTCAGCGCCCGTGAAAATCACGTCGATCCAAATGCGCATTGCTTCCGGCGAAGGCGCCATTAAGTAATAATAGCGCTCGTGCGTTTTCACGATAAACGTCAAATGCGGATTTGAGGATTTCACAGAGTTGGCGTGGTCCAAGTAGACTTCTTCGATGGCCTGGAAAAATGCGCATTTGAAATAATCCGCAATAAAGTGCGAGATAATTCGCAAACCGAGCCATATAAAACTCGGCGTGTCGTTGGAGCTTAATGCCTGTGCCTGAGCCAAAGCTTTAAGCTCTAAACTAAACTATTCCAATTTATTACCTGAAAGTAGGCGCCGCCACGGGGTTTCTTTTCGCTTTTATCGCTGTAATAAACCAGCGTTCTTTTGACGCGATCAAACACAAACCAGCGCCGACTCCAGCCATTCAACTTGGAACCGCGTTTGTGGAGGAAGCCGCGGCAGCTCGTTGAGTTGATTCTCACGTGTGGGCATAGGTCTGCTTGATGGCCTAGAAATAAATCAAGACAAAATGTTACAACCAGCGTAACCACGGATGTAATAAACTTGAATCCTTATGGAGCAGTATGCAAATTAAGTTCTTTGATGTCAATTATTTTTAAGTGGGAACATTTATTATTAAAAAACCTCACCAGCAGATTCAATGTGTTGGCGCAAATCTAATTCCACGCTGCGAATCGGGAGAAATCTCGTAAGAGGTCTGTGTTTATCTCCGAGATTTTTTCCTCTTCGACGACCAATGGTACCTGCTTCCACACTGATATCACTGGTTTCCGATAAAGGACGAGGTGACTCAGCACCAATAGAATCATCCCTTGGCTGTAAAAATAAAATTATTATTAATTTGTTGCATATACCATGGATTCACAACTACCAAAAATTAAAGAATCTTACAAAATGTGACGAATGCCTATGCATTTTCTTATATTTCCTTTCGGTAATATTAATCTTCAAATAATTCATCCACAGAGACATTATGCGAGATTTTTTGCCACTACTGTTGTCACAAGTTTTAAATCAGTGTTTACTCTTTGCCAGTAAGCGATTGAATGGCGGTTCCGCTCCGTGTATCGATGAAAACGAATGCACGTGAAGCGAAACTACGTCGGACACCGTTGTCGACGCAAATGAACGTACCGCACGTTTACAATTAAACACAAATGCAACCGCAAGTGCCTTCGCTTTACAAAGACGAGACGGCTCACGCGATTGATGTCACAATTGCCGAAAAGAGCGAATGTAAATGCGGAGCAGTAGAACGCTAATGAAATTAGATGTTGAAAATATATTGCAACGCGGAACTACCGCCGCGCGTACGAGCACTAAGTAGGTTTCAAGATGTGCTGCAAATATGAATAAAACAACTCAAATTTTCGGACGACCTGAATTTACTTTACAGGCATTCAGACCTTCGCATTTCAGAATTGCGACAAATAGAACAGCGATTAAAATATTTAGAAAAGGTTCAGCTTGTTCATTGCGCGAAAATAAAGCATAGAGCCTTTAAAGTGGTGGCTTTGGGTATTTGAACGGCAGCATTCCGATTCTGTACGGGCAAAATAAATTTAGGTCTGTGAATAAATAAATTTAACTGAATTCGAGCACGTTTCAACATATAAATATGCGATTATTTATTTGTCGTGCGTAGAGACGTCAATGGCGAACACCATTTCAACAACATATTAATGACCAGAATGATTCATCGATAAAATATGTGCCAGATCCACTTTCGCATCAAATTATTTCTATGTGCACTCAATATAATAAAAATTACCTGACAAGAAACATGCTTTGAAATTCTGTGAAATTTATATTTCCTCATCATTAATGTTCTAATATTGCACGAGTTTGCGTTACAGAATAACCTAAACATTGACATACTTTGTATTGCAAGATATAGAGTCCCGAAATAAGTATTTCCCCAATAATACTTTTTTCAAAATACAAACAAAAAAGAAACACATTTCCTGTATGCATACATTCACCTCATTTTCTTTCTTATGCTTAACTTTCTCGGTTATTTTTACTATGTACCCAAAATAAATTACCAAAAGATTAAAGGAAAATATTCTCCAATATAAGCAAGTACAATAAAGATCGATGATTGAAATTAGTAGTTGGTTGTAATTTTAATTACCTGATCTACACTGCAGGGGACATTTGCGTTGACCTCATCTTTCGCACCGATCGTGCCCAGCTTCCTGTAAGAAAATGAATTGCCACTTAATTTATTGTCCCTCATGATGAAGGAAAATCAACTAATAACTTTGGAGCCTCAATGAAAATGACATTGAAAAACTTGAATACTTTAAGTTTGAATTTGTCCGAAAAGTTTGGATGTGTCCCAAAAAATTGTCACGTTGCTCAAGTTGAGCGTTTTCGTGCGGTGTGAGATTTGTAAAATGACACCTATCATTATAATTTCTGTGGTATACAACTTAAACTTTTAAAAAATATATATTTCAAGTTTCGTTAACTTTATTAAATAATGATATTAATTTTCAAAAAAGCTAAACACCATATTCCCAGTGGAAACCGTCAATGTTTGTGTAATTATAACACGTGCATCTCATTCCTTTGTGCGGAAAAACAAAATGTTTATACTATCCTAAGAAAACTTTGTTTTCATAGTTTCTACGAATTTCCTTCTCCATTCCAATAACACGAATGAATCATATGCTAAATCCTCGAATCTTTAATCTACAACTGCATTTCATGAAAATATTATTGCGGTTTATACAAATGAAAAATTTGCTCAAATTTTCATACGCGCACTTCTTTCTTACGCAAATTGGGATTAAAAATAAACCGACAGTTCCCGCAGCCCAAAATGTGATTATGCATGTATCAAAGATCAATACTCGGCGTTTGTTTGTTTTGTTCATTTTCGCGAGAAGAAAATCCACATCAACATTATTCTATGCTTCTATTTTAGAATACGTCCAATAAACACATGTTTGCTGAGTTATTTATTGCCTTGTTGCCTCAAAATCTAATGTCATGATTTCAAGCATTCCAATCGAAACTTGTAAAATGGAAACTATTTGTAACGCACTACTTCGCGCTTGTATTGGATCAACATTATCGCGCTCATCATCAATTAAGAAGACAAGATAATAAAATAAAAGCATACCCGTTTTGTATATCATCAGTAATTGTGTCAATCACGTGATAATCCTGTTTCCTTGCGGCCCACTTGGTACGAACTTCGTTTTGAACTTTTTGTTTCAGGGCTTGAACGCGTCGGCGTTCGTTCTCAATTACTTGAGTTCCTATAAAACATGTCAAAATTAATTGAAACCATTATCCCATTGTTTTCTAAGCTACAATTCTTACCCTGTTGTTCTAAATGCAACTGTCTATTCCTCTCAATCTCTTTCAAAGACTCAAATGCCTTTTTACTCAACGAATTACGATTGTCTTCAATATTCATCGGAGCATCTAAGGTAACTTTACTGATTCTATCAATATCCCCCTGACTTGGTATCCTTCTTCCTAATCCATCCTCCAAAATCGATTTTTCTTGCAACATTTTCTCATTAAAACTCTGTGACATATTGAAATCCTCTTCATATATCTTCGTACTTGTTACAATAAATGAGGTACTCATGTCGCAAATCTTATTTAGTGACAAAAGTGACGCTTCTCGTTTAACAGTCTCCAGATCTTTCGGTTTGTCACTATCGCTATCCGTGGATAAATCATCGTCAGTCTCACGTTCCTTTAAATTCGCCAACTCAACATCAATATCCCTCAATTGTGTACGTACATCTTCGAGTATTTTTGAAAACTCCAAACGTTTCTCTCCAATTTTACTGAACTCGCTCGCATTTGTAGTGGCTGTGAGTGAATTTTCTCGTTGGAGATCATTTATTTGTTTCATTAATTCTTCCATTCTCTTTGTTAAATCCATAACTTCCCGTTGATGTTCCTCTCTACTCGCTAGCATATCTGCTTCCTCTTCAAGGTGATGAAATTCTAAATCTTCGAATTTCTTGTTTTCATTGTCAAGAATCTCTTGAGCGTCCAGGTACTCCTCAAAAGTTGAATTATAATCAGGAGATTCTTTATTTAACTTCGCAAGTTTAGCTTCGATGGCGTCGACTAAATCTCGAGCTGCCTCTAGTTTTTCTTTGCATTCGCGTTGGTCTTCTTCTTGAATAAGTTGGCTTTCATTCATTTTTAAATCAAGACTGTGTGCATCTTGCAATAAAATCTTTTTACGAACTTGCAACTTCTCTAATTCTAGCTGCTTTGCTTTGCATTCACCAACGATTAGAGCTTTTTCCAATTCAAGTTCTCTTGACAATTCTTCACCCATGTTATCCATTTCCGCCATTCTCCTTTTAATCGTCGCAATCTGAGTAAGTTTACCGCGCTTTTCTTCCTTCAATTCGTTTATTTTCCTAGATGTATTGTTCTCAACATTTTCTTTGTTCTCACTGAAATTCAAATTATTCGCAATGCTTCCGGTGTGGTTATTCAAAGTCAAATTCTCATAATTCTCCAAGTGTCGCATGTACCCATGTTCATCTTTGAATTTTCCAGCAGTGATAAACTTCGAAGGCAACGTTTTTGCCTTTGCAAATGACGCATCAAGTAAATCGTTTTCCTTTGGCGAACTAGACATAAAACTAACAGCATTGAATAGTCAAAAAACCACCTATTCACATTGAATAACTAAATTGTAAACTAGCACAATTTCTACATACGTAGATAAGATAGCACTATTTACCTGTCTTTATTAGGCGTCACAAACGTTTTGATTCTAGTTCGCGGTGAGGATAATGGCGGCATTGTTGGTGACCCGTTTGCAATCACCACATTTTCGTAAGCGCTCATATTTTTTCCACAATTGCTCGAGTTACTTTTCTGCACCTCTAGAAATTCGTATTGTTGTTGGAGATTCTGCCCGGTAACACTCTCCTGAGATTCAAATCTGAATATGTGTGCATTGTCGCAATGCGGAGAGGTGGCCAACTTCGGGGAGTGAGTAATATTAGGTGAAATGCATGTGCGTTTATCACGAGGCAACGAACCATTGGTTTTAATTCTAAGATAAAATTAGTAGAAATTAAAACTTACGTTTTAAAAATTAAAATATGAAGCAAGTACCTGTTTGGCGTTGGTTTATTTGTCTTATCACACTGTACTTGTTTATCAAATTCAGCACACATGCTAAGAATTTCTTCAAGACGCGCTTGTTCAGCTTTCTCGATCTGCTGCTCCTTGATTCGATCAACTTGTGCCTGAAATTATCAATCATGTAATCTAGCCTCAGTAATTTTATCAAGAAAATTATCTCCAAGAACAGCAAATACGACTTACATTTGCTCTGCTGATAGCAATAGGTAGAAATTACAACCACAATCAATATTAATAGGTATAACTTTTTTTACATTTACTCAAAAAAAACCCACCTGATTTCTCTTAATTTCCGCCTCGTTCTTCCTCAAAGAAAGGTCTTCGTAGCTGCTCACATTACTCTTGTTCTCTCCATTCGACGTGGTACACCTTGTCTGCCCTTTGGCCACATTCACATTCTTATTCGCATTTTGATTATAGTTCCTCGTAATATTATTCAGCTCGTGATGCTCCTTTAAGACGGAAGCATTTTCGAAAATAACCACTTTGTTGTTAATCGTTTTTGCTTCATTCAACTGAACGTTCACGTAGCTTGCAGACTTGCAGCCGAAAATCTGCCTGTCCGGTGTTTTGTTTTTGAAGTTGGTCTCCGCGTAATTAACGGCAGGTTGTGAGATGTTTTTCGCATAATTGTGTAAATCAGGCGGGGTCCTACCGAGGACATCCTTGGCTGGCATGTTTACCGTAACCAAATTCGATGAAAACACTTTAGGGGACAAACTTTGTTTGAGATTCTGAGCTGCCAAATACTCAAATTTTGAGACTTTCATCATGATACTTGATTGAGATGGTTCCTCATCGGAGAGAGAATTTCTAGGAGATTTTCTTGGCACGCAGGGTGGCTTTTTCACAAATTTTGGATTGAAAATATCTTCATTTTCAAAGGTAATGGGCGCCATTGAGATTCTCGAGTTGGTCAATTTCATTAACTTAGCTTCAGCTGGATGATTGAAACGCATGTAATTTGAGCGACCAATTGTTAACATAACACCTAGAAAACCAAATTGACGAATAGGTACAAGATTGGGTTAGAAGAATATTATTTTTAAATGGTTACCTTGGGTGAGCCGAGTTGGTCCCGCAACATGAACGCCATCAACACTCAAATTTCCGGCAATTGGAAGCAGAGTGACGACACCTTCACTATTTTCGATGTGGCAGTGTAGGGATAAAACTCCAGTACCTTGGACTGGTATATCCACACCGGGACCACTTCCAAGCGTTACTCGGCCTGAAATGAGAACGGAATTTAAATAAATACGTGAATTTAAGATAATATAATCACTTTTCAGGTAGTTCACTTCTTTTTCTAGAAATGCAAGTGTCATAGATAAGAACAAACAACTTAAGTTAAATTTTACCGCTTACTTTTTGGGAATTAATTAGATGGTAAACTAATTTGATAAGGATTTTGGGTTAGTAGTACACTAGTGACAAAAACTCACTTTACAATGATAAACTTATAAAACCCCTATAAACCATCGCTTGTTAAACCGTAAATTAATAGTTTTTAATTCAAATTCTAAATTTATGAAATAATTTGATCCCTTCGTGTTAACTGAATTATCTTATTTTACGGCCCATCAAGACCATGCGCATGTAATAAACATAACAAAAGATGACCGCTCATTTCCACGGTCTACCTATTAAACTAAAAGCGGATGTAGCTGTTTTTTTATTTGCCCATACACATCTAACATCCTATCCAACTCAACATACTATACTGTATTACACTACATTAAACATTTGTTGACATTAGAAATGCACTATATTTTAGTTTTGAGTTCATTGCATTAACAGAGTGGATGCACATCATTTACAAGACATTTTCTTGCAATGTGCGTTAGACTACACACGTAGAAGTTACGAAAAGAGAAGGAACAAGAAACGAAAGCTAAAATTGAACCAATTTATTTTTCCATTGCCAAGGAGGCATGGATGAATCTGCAACTAGGCACAGAAATTTAAATGCACTAGTATGAGATAAACGAAAAAAATTGAATGCAAAACAAATACGTATGTAAGAATAAAACAACTCTTTGGTGCAAATATTAATAAAACATGGAAAAATTTCATTTGTGAAACCAGATGTCAAATTATGACGTAAAATTAATTTCACGCAGTTTATATAGAAACATGTTTAAATTCAAATCTTCCTTATTAATTTACTTGCAAAGTAATTTTCTATGCAATTAAATCGCATTCACATGCCAATTCAATTGGCAGCCACTCAACTTTACTTTCCTACCTTATAATATATTTCCACAACTTATAACATATTCATACATCCATTTGCAAAAACATACGAAATATATCATTTCGTTACTGACCTTGGGGTAGAGGATGTAACGTGACTGCGGTGCTCAACCGATCGCCCCCCATGCTCACAAGATGCGGGGCATCCGTTTGCAGCTTGAGCGCCCTTCCGGAACTCTCCGTCAACTCCACACCACCGGTGGGCAGCTGTCCACCTGCGTGGTTTGTTCCTCGATCCCCAGCACCGTTTGTCAGCGCAACACCGACCGTCGACATTGTGTTATCCCAGATTCACTATATTGGAGCGCATGCACTGTAAAGAGCAAACATATCTATTAACATTAAACTGGAACGTAAATCAGCAGCGCATGGGCATAATTTCGAAGCAAATGGATACCATTCAAATGCAAGTGATGATGGATTCATTAAAGCATATTAACCGAATTCAATTCGAACACTTGCACTGTTGAAGAGAGGTGGGGGTTAATGACCCAGGCTTAAAACTCCGACTCATACCCATAGTGAGGGAATGCATAAGAGCGTATAATTATGTGTTTCATATGCGGTTAGATGATGGTAATAGATAAAGTTGATTTAAAGTATGAGTCAGAGAGATTATCAACGCATTAAACTGATTTTACTTGCCGAACAAGTGCAAATTTCTATATTAATACATCCTGACTCTTTTCACTGGCCCAATTATAATTTCCTTCCACGTTTATAAATTACATGTTATTTTGCAGAATGATACAAAGTACAACCTGTAGAAACCAGTTTGTAATTACTGTAAATTGTTAATTAATTTTAGAAACCAATAATATCAAACCAAATGACTCTACCAACCAACTGCTCTAATGTTGCACCTGAGCATGTATATAGTATTCTAGAATTCTGGAACTAATCATTAGTTAGCACCGATCGCGACTACATTACATAAATACATTTTTGGTGCAAATTCCAAACTCCACAGAGTGCCTGTACCTGCACATTTGAGCACCCATTCGTGCTAATCCTAGCAGTTATAATGCATGAAAATGTGTCATTCCAATTTCACGATCTATCATCCGCTTAAATTAACATTATGAAGACTATAAACTCATATTATTATTATGCTTACAAGTCATGGCAGTTTGTAATTAAAGCAAAGTTATTTTAAACATATTGGCCTGATTTATTTATTGTACACAGTATTGGAGTCAATGAGTAAACAATTAGGCGTGCACATGTGTTGCAATAAATACGCGTCGCATGACCTCAATTTTAGATGAAGTGTTGGATGATTATGATCGGGGCACAGATGTGTGACATAATTTTGATATATTTTTCATTCAAGAATAAACCATCTTGTTTTCGCTGCCGTCCGAATAAATGAGACATATATGAGGTGTGATCAAAAGGGTACACTTTTCATTTTTATAAAAAAAATATTCATCGCTTTTTCAAGTTCAGCGATGCAGCATAAATCCCCTTAATCGTCGCAAATCTTCGTCCTTTCATAAGCTTTTTCAATTTTGAAAAGAAGAGAAAGTCACAAGAGGGCAAAAATTTTGTGATTACGGTAGTTGTAGCATGATGGTATTGTTTTTGGTCCAAAACTATTCACTAATAACGACGTTACGTTAACAAATTTCGCTGACACACGTGTCATACCCAAAACATCCGATTTTTCAACACTATGTCTTTCACTCTCTTAGAATAATTTATACAATTTATAAACACTTTTGAGTGTCTCAACACAACAATAATTAAAGTGTACAGAACGTGCAAAATTCAAAAAGTCACCTTATTTTGATCCAACCTCGTATACTGCCTGGCAGTGGATTAAGTCAACGCAAGATATTTCATGCGTAAATACATAATTTTTTAATAAATTAATAAATTTCCATATCAAGTATCTGATTTAACAAATGAATTCTTACCAATAAGAATTCGTAGGAAAGAATAATCAAGATTTTCATACATTATAGAGTATCTTATACAATTTTAGTATTATCATCCCCCAAATAAGATAATATCCACTTAAAAGCACTGTAAATTGTTCGTTCAAAAGAATGAAATCAAATCAAAAGAAAGTCAATGCCCTATAAGGATCATGCAGAATCATAAAATCTATAAATAAGTAACACAGCAAAATGTCAAGTACACCAAAATATATCTACGACAATATCTTGCCTTCGCTACTAGCTAAAGATAATATCAGCCGACTCAAATAGAAAATAAATTCAACCAATCGCGTGATCATCACACTGATCATATTGTTACACTGTGGCACAGGTTGAACTTCCCACACTACAACAGCAATGACTGATTAAAGCTCCACATTAAACATAAAGACGAAAGTTTGAAGTTTGTTGATAGTATCTGCGATGAATGACATATCTCTACTTATGAGACATCTTCAACAATATAGTAAATAGAAATAACTGCGTGCCATCATGTCTTATCAGTTATAATTTATTTATAGTGCATAACAAGACAAAGTAAGAGAGGAGAAAAGTAAAAAGATGTACATTATTGTAAGTGTCATGTACCTCGTCAAGAATGCGAAGTAAAACTCATTGAATGTAGGAAATCGTGTGATGAAAGAATAATATAACCACGTCTTAGGCTGTGCGCTGCACATGGCCAAATGCGTTTTGTAATAGGTAAATGGCGAGACAAGCATCGAGAATGCTCTTTGCGCGATAACGCCTAAACAGTGCCATGAGGTATATATAGTAAGTGCTAATCGTTTAAATTTACGACACGTGCAAACTGATTGGTCGACCGTTACTTGAATTCATTGTAGAAAGAAAATTAGTAATCAATATAATAAAGCTCTTAATGTTGTAAAATCACCTTTTAAAGCATTTACTGCTTTCAAAATTTATGTATGGCACTAAATTTTAAATGCTTCATAGAAAATACCTTTGGTAATGAAATATCATAGACTAAATTAGAAATCCCGAACATTAACATTCCATCCGCGTCATTTTACACCACACTATACACGCATTCAGATTACTCAAGCCATGAACTCAAGAGAATCATTCATGACTATCATCGACTTACATAAATCTAGTTTAAAAGTTATCAGTGAAAAGTTTTCGCAAAGTGAAAACAGTAACGTCATTATCTCAACTCCATTTATGTTGTAGTAGTATAAATAACGAAATAAGTTATACTAACTTAAACACTGCCATTATCTGAAAGCATCTTCATATATATTACTTAAGCAATCATAAAAAAAGCTATAAAACCACCATCATCATCCTGGATATGGATAAAACGCCCAATAATCAAATTAGTATCATACTATCCGAAAACTGAAAAGAATTATAGTGAAATCAGTAACAATCACATTATTCACTGATAGGCATCGTGAGAAGGATTGTAAACCTTAGCAAACGCAAAATAGTTGTAAGGAAATACTTAAATAAGCTGCTATTGCAATGACAAGTATTCAAATAATGATAATAATATAAACTTATAAGCAATGGTGGTATACTAGACTTGAAGCACACTTCCTGGAGTTAAGCCTAAGGACAATCCAGGAAAGTTGAAGATAAATAAGCCGCAAATGTTTAACCAGCGTGGGCAGAATAGTAATAATAATAGTGCACAGATTTGCTCACCAGCAAGATTCGCAGGTAGTTGAAGAATTTATTCCGGGGGCGTTATTAAACAATCCGCACTGATCCGCGCAACTACAAGGAAGGTAACAACAATTGAAAGTTATGGATATTGCTTAATTATTCTAGACATGTAACTTTAACGCCTGAATACGTATTTGCATGTTTAAGTACTATAAAATAAATACAATTAACTGAAAAAGTAAACGAAATTAAAGCAAATGTTGCTATATAATAGAATTGATTTAAAATACATTACAAAATGTGGCGATACAGAATAATTTTCTATTTTACCGCATTGAACAAGTTTTACTTGCGATGAGGATGCAGCTGATGGCACATCACTTCTTCTTTTCCACCGATTAAGGCCATAAATGCCAATGAGTCATCTTACCTTCCATATCCCGACAGCTCACCACAACATTCCTTCTTTATGATCCTCTCCCAAGAATGACGGGTGGTAAAAATGATAATAACAGTAATAATACGATTTAATCAAATATTTTATGATTGCTCGTAGGTAAGTACCTAGAACATGGGTACTTAAACTTCAGTTGGTGAAAAATAAGTAAAGTAAAATTTGTTCCGATTGCTTTTCCGAGAAGTGAAAATAAGTGCTTGTAACACGTTTTCAAAATACCGATTAAACTTTCATTACACGATGAGCTTATCGCGATGAAAACGCTGGAAACTAATTATAAATACCTTAAGATTTTTACACAAGAAGAATGCAGAGAATCTTTATTGTTTGAAAAATAGTTAGAAAATAGCTGGTGTCAGCGATTAATCTTTTACAATCCACTGGATACTGTGCAACAAAAATTAATTAATATTGTTTTTTGGGCGCGGTGGTTTGCTCCAGATGAGGATAATGAGATGACAGATTTAATGCGGAAACTATTGATACAAGCAAAATAAAAATGCAGTAATATTAAAGAGTAAATAAATATTTGGTCAGATCTCATTCTTTCAATAAAATTACCAATTTCATAATCATCACTGTCAACATCAATCGTTCATTCATCATCAATTAAACAGTGTACATATAAAGTGGTGTTAATATTCAAAGAAATTATTGACAATAAAGCAGTCTTCACACTGCACAACTCCAGCGCGCTGCCTGCCGGTTTGTGACGTACAGCAATAAATCCTGCTGTTTATAACCAACATTACATCATCAGCATTCAGTTGTTGCAATGTTAACTCGACTTTTGTTAGAACTGGTATTGCTATATGCTGGCAATAAGAGTGCAAGCGACAAAACATGTTGATAACACAAGGCAATTACAAAGATCGCCGAATATTAATGTAAACAGACACAGATGGTGTTGGTCTCATACATTATGCTGCAGCATATATGAACCACAACATTCTTCGGCTTTATTGCTTAACGTCAGTTCCTTCATTTGATGAATGATCACGTTATGTGGTAATTACTTAAGACTATCTTAAGTGGATACTTTAATGATGATAAGTCACAATAAAGTAGTTTACACTTCTTTCCAAGCTGCTTAGCTCTTCAACAAGTGCTGAATGTAAATAACTTTTGTTTTCTTTACACACGTTATCAGCTAGCTCTCTGAAAAATAATTACTTCATGCAAAAGTTAGTATTACATTAGTTAGTATTGCATAGAGCGCAATCTAATCTCGCCTGGACTCACCCTTTTGATTTCACCTCTTAATTGCTTCCCGTGTTATAAATAAGTCTACAAGGAAGTCAGTAGTCGGTGCAGCATCATTTACAGTTTATCCAAGTTCACAGGCTCTTCCTCGATGATTTGGACATCACAAGCAGGACCCACATGCTAAACACAGTCACATATAGTTCGTTCGTTCAGCTTTGCCGAAGTTTTCACAGAAGAGTGAAATAATTACGATCACGTACGCATTATTTGAGGGAAGACACAAGACAGCACTGTGCGTGCAGTCATGAACACATCGCGGTGCGATGCAGAACAAACGCCGAATACACGCTAAATAAAGGAAGCCAGCAAAGAGCGAGCAATGACGGACGACACTCAACTAAAGAGCAATGTGAGAGAACCGCATAAGTGGAGACCGCGCTGCACAAATTGTAATAATGCCGCTGGCCGATGGATGCCGAACCTTCCCACTATACCAGCGGTTCACAAACACGTTTTGATGCGTTGAGAATGTAAACAAAAAAAAAAAAAAACAATTTGCGATTGTACTGATGTGCACACGTACAAGCTGAAACAGATAAATGCAATTTTCACTCTTACCTGCGAATACCTGTATTTGGTACGCAAAGGAGTGAGATTGCAAAAGATTTATGCTTGTATTTTAAACGAGTTTAAGAAATGTACATATAGGGTTCGCTAATGTTGCTTTAACATCATTTTAAATATAATACTGAATTAATATGAAGTAAGCAAATATTAAAAATTTAAGGTAAAATTGCATAAAAGTATAGCATCTAAAATATTTAGAAACTTGAAAAAAGTTGAAACAGTTGAAGCTTTTACCCTATTTGCGTTTCTAACCTCAAAATATATTGGGTATAAAATTTGTCAAATTCCATCCAGAAATTGCGAAACGTTTCTGAATATTATCAACAATCGATCAAATTAATTGATATTACTCTCAAAAAACAATAATATGGGACGTCGCTATTACTGTGATTACTGTGATAAAGTCTTCATTGATGACATTGAAGCAAGAAAGAAGCATTTGAGTTGCATACATCATTTAAAATTGAAGAAAGCACATTATGATTCATTCAAAGGTAAACGCAGGAATTAATAAATAACGTATTACAACAGGAACAAAACAATAATATTTACAGATTTATCTGAAAAGTTGGTTGAGGAAACATCAAAACTTCCATGCAGAAGATTCATGACATCTTATTGTCACTTTGAAGATAATTGTAAATTTAGCCACTACACTCAACAAGAACTATACCAAATAAAACAAATGAGTAAGCATTTATTATGGATCTAATTATATTATTCTTAATAAAAAAATATTTTTGCAGTTTGTTACCATCAGCAACAAAAATTAATCAAGCAATACACAACTCCAGCAGTTCCAATGCCAGAAGAATGGATAGCCAAATATCTCCAGAAGAGAGATAAAAAGAATGAAAATGTTAGCAAAGTATTTTGGTCATATCCACAACAGTTGGAGAGTAGATTTGATTTGCCACCTTCTATTAAGAAATTTCAACCAGAATATTTTAAAGATTCCGATTTCGCTGAGTGGGGTCCTATAGATAAATAGTTTACCAATTTATATCAATTACTATTATTGATTCAAAATAACACAGGGTTATGGTGGTTGAATATATTTATTATATAGGTACTTTTTAATCAAATTACAATCAATTCTGTTCTAAATGTTCAAATCTTCTTTGAAAAAATCCAAAACAAAACAGAACTTTTACATAAGTCAATTATAATTTTCTAACTACAAGAGATCAAAACCCTAGTAATAACAATCTGGTAAGTATTTAAATATGAAAGAACCTTAATAGAACGGAGATCACTTCACAATGTAACATGATTGCAACAAAATTTAAAGGTATAAAACACTCTGACTCTGATTTTATGTTCTCTGGTTGATCATGATCGACGCATCAGGTTAAAATCGTAGCTCGTGTAAGTTGTAAATTGGTAATATGCTTCAATTGACATTCACTGCTACACTGTGTGTGTATATAAATAAATGTTTTAATGAGTTTCAGTTAGTTACCGTCAAATAGGACTTAACGACGTGCTTGCACAATAAGTGTTTACGATTAGTATCTTAAACTTTTCCTCTTGTAAATAATGTATATATTTGTAGTAATTTGTATAATTCGCTATCATGCGGAATAGAGTCGAACAAGATGGATTGTTTAGTATTTTAGTAGTTCTAGGGTGCGCCGAGAAATTATTCTGAGTGTTTGGTCTGCATGTCGATTTTTTTCCTCAAATGCTGAAGAGATTCAATTGTGTTAAAACGTACATTTGTTTAATGTAAACGTGTTATAAAGGTGCAAAGTCTAAAAGTTACTGTGCCGAAATGCTGCGCTTCGCGGTTGGGCAATCAATTTCTTTTGGACATAACCGGGAATTGTCAGTAATACAGGTTTATGTACGAGCCATCAAACGCTAAAAGGAATTTCTAGTACAATACAGATACTTCAGCATCAACACACAATTTACGCGTGACGTTCTAGCTTTAGAGGGTTTATATCGAAGTAAGCGGCAAAGTTTTGATGAGGCTGCGGTTAGTCAGTAGGTCTGGGGAACAGCCGCTCCAACGTTATATATCTTAATTGTTTGCATGTTGACAAGTTGATAATTTAAAGGTCGACGTTGGTGCGGCGATGAGCGCATGAAAGGTGGTTGTTTTGCTGGACGCCTGGCGCTCATTTGTCGTGCTCCTTACGTGCCATGTGTCCCCGGAAGGACGCCTGGATTTTGACTGCAGCCTTGCTTAGATCCGGGTCTGTTAAATCGATATCTGCTATTTCGTCATCCACAGCGTTGTCCTAAAACACACACAATTAACAACTTTTTTGAATACTAGGAAATTCTTAGTCCTTACCACAGGTTCTGGAGCCTTTTCAGGCTCGTTTGTCTTACGGGACATGTGACCTCGGAAGGACGCCTGAATTTTCGTTGCGGCATGACATAGTTCTGCAAAGGAACAAAGAGAACTTTGAGTATGAGCTATTTGGAACTCTGTGTATTTTTGGAAGTCAGTACTTCTTGAAACTATCCGTGGTCTCGTCGAGTATTACTGTTGTTCTCTAAAGCTACTTATAAAGACGGAAACGCTTCGGCCAACCGGAGCTTCTGCTTATTTTGTGAGCAGCTCATTCAAGCATTTGGTGTTCTTCTAAATGGGTACTGCAAGTTTTCGCAGGGAACTTTATGATGCTAGTTAGTTAAAGAACTTGCCAACTTGCATTGCTACAAGAACAGAGTATGGACCGAGTTGAAACGATTACATCAGTTATCTGAATGGGAGAATTAAAAGCGAGCCAAACTTTTAAAGCGATTAGATACATTGGCATGTTATAGTTGCGAGGTGTAAGAGCTTCTTTCATTTATAATGATCTGCTAACATTGAGCTAAATAAATGTGAACAAAACCAGTGTCGGTAACTTATTTCAGTTAAATTCATTTCCTTAAAATGTTGTAACACAAAGTAAATAGTAATTTTTGCATTCTATTCATATAGCACGAAAAACTTCAAAATTAATTCAAGTTCTGCAATTTTTTATCTGCTGAACTAATATAACCTGACATGATTTTCGTAGTGCCAACAGTTATGCATGCCTAATGAGGCCACACTGCACATTAATATTTATCACGCTCGCTCGTGATGTTTATTAATATTTATATGCGATCGACGCCAAGTACTCTTCCCCGTCTAACTCCAACACACTACACATCGAAGAGTCAATAATGCTGATAACGTGCATCAATGCAAATTATGTGGGCATTAAAGCTATAATTATATCCGTCAATACAATTTACGAAGGTTTCAGGAGTTTTTCGATAAGGTTTTGCCAGTTATAAAACTCTGGATAATTTGTCAACTTTCTCCTAGTTCATTTGATTTAAAAATTAGCACTATAATATAGTAAATTAAAGAAAGCTGTCTACACATAGAAGGAACAAACAATAACACAGGAATCGAGTTTTCCTCCAGTTTAATATGAAACAATGCAAAGTTTCTCTTCACATTTGTCCTTTACATTTGTAACTTTGTACCTTTCATTTCTTTGTCGTGAAAGTACAAACCTTGAAGATAAATATACCTTACGTTCATTCTGTCTTTCACATTTCTAACTTTTCCTTCTTTGTATCATTTGTGATTGTCAACTGTTTGTTGCAGTATACAACAGTGCATGTTTGTCATCTAAAAATATATAAATGCACAAAGTACTAACGCAATATTTTTGAGCTTCACTTGTTTTATTATCACGATCTTGAATTATTATCGTGCCATTGTCATTTTGAACCAATCTGATTCATAGCTTATACATGACTTAGACATAGATAATTAAAGCACCATGTTATTGTCTGTAATTTCAGCATCGTGCTGTTTTATGTATGCTCTAATGATGCCAGGTTATTACGGTACATCAAAATCGATAGTGTTGCCAGCCAGGCTCCAAGGACAAGAATGGATCACTTCCAATTGGCAGCGATTCGAACGCAAAACTTCAGATGCTACAAATTTATTAAAAAGAAATTTATGTTGTTTGTCAATATGGTGTGATTGGAATCAATTTATTGATGGCATAGAGCCAATCCAGTCTAATCTACTTAATGATGATGAGATCTATAGGCATTACGGATATTTTTGTAATAAAGTAATAATTATTTCATGACCCGAATATTGTAAATTTTATTGGACATAAATTACAATAAATTTCTATAACTATATGATTGTTATATAATTTAATATATTACCCAACATTAACATTAATTTCACAGAGTCTGCAGTGCAAGTTTCCGATTTATAATTATTTAATCAGATAGAAATGCAAATAAAGTACTTTAAAATGATAATCTTTGACAAGAATATTAATCGCAAAATTATACTCGCCTTGTTCATCTAAAATTATATTCACATTCTACTTCTTTTCTTTTGTATGTATTGTATTTATTATATAGATTAATTTTTGAAAGCGTTTGCTTCTGAAGTCGAATAAATTTCTACACATAACATTTTCCGTTTTCTATTATTCTCTATTTTTTAAAGGTAAATGCAAAACGCTTTTTGTTCCTTTCCACAATAGTTGCTTTTGTTTCGATTTAGCAACTAGCGCCCGACGCCTCCACCACTTTTCTAATTAACGAAATTTGTTCGGCTCGTGGTCGGCTGTAACTGCAGCAAAATCCCATTTGCAAACTTAAATTGCCTGCACATACGTGCAATTTTTATTTAGAAAATCCATTAACTTGCAGAAAAATCCTGAAGAAAGTACTCAAGAGAAATAGAAAAATGATTGAGCGAAATGTATGTGATTTTGTTATCCCGAAACTATCCGTATTGCCAAGCTAACTTGAAATAACTTTTATCATAAAAATTCAGGGATAAAATATGTATTTTTGCCAAGTTTATTAGTAAAAGCCTTTTGTAAAAAATATTATTCTCACAGCAAATAGAATTAAGTGATGAAACAAAAAGCAGTTGTAAGACATAATCATAATTTCATAGATTATACAATTATAATAAACTTTTTTAAGTCAAGAATAGTTGATATACTCAGATGATATGCAATTATTCCAACTCTAATTGTTTTTGTTCTGCAACTAATTGCATTAATATGAAATTGATTAGACCTGAAAACTTTTTCGCTTGTTAGATAGATGATAAAAGCCGATTAAGACGAAAGCCTGCACAAAATGGCTATACAAACAAATCAAGTTCATGCTTTTTATTATCGCTCGGAAAGCACAAAGTCAGTGAAGTTCCCACTATGTTGAAGAGTGGCAAAGAAAGGCAGAGAGACAGTAGGTTTGACTTAATTAAACTCTAGCGATATTGGAACAAAGCGCAGAAAATTGCACTAAAAAACATTCAACTAGAAATAGAAGAATAAGAATGTTTACTTCATGCCTATTCTAGACGCAAAAATGTCAGGAAGGATAAACAGAACTGAAACTAAAACAAAAAAGAAATGATTGAGTGAGGTGAAGTAAAAAGCGGAAGTCATATTGGAGATATGTGTTTTATATATATAGAGAGATTATTCAACTGTCATCCTTAATCGTATTTATTTTTTGTTGCAGAAGGAAATTGAAAAATCAATACCAAAAAAGTATATAAATAAAAATAGTATGATATAAGTAAATAATGGAATGGAATGGAAGTGAGAAAAATAAAAGTCAGGATTCCAAGTTTTTTCTGAATGGTTTCTCTTTATGTAGGAAAGTAATATCGAAGGTTTTCAACAGTTTCACTTCCCGTTCCTCGAGTTTTGGCTCAAGTTGCTGCTAAATCTGCCATTTTTGCGTCCTTATTTGCATAGCACAAGTCAATATAACAAATACCTCCTAAGGCTTTATAAATAAACCAATTTATAAATTCTTTAGTGTGTCCCTCTTATATGATTTTATTCTTTCACCTCATTTTTTTTTTTTACATTTTACGTTAAAACAAATTTTAACATTGTGGTTGTAAGGTTGAAAAGATATGTATGTTGAGAGAGCATGTCCCAAGAGTCGTGTAAGGCAAGGGTACGTAAGGGCGTACGTTGTTTGCCGTATAGAATGTTTAAGGTTGAGATACACGTCGGCATACTGAAAAATGTTCACTCATTTTTTACTTGTTATTTGTTTGCAGGATTGTTATTCCGCGTTATTCCTTTAAAGCTGAGCTTATTCTATTCTCGAACATGCCACGTGGAATGAAATAATAAAAAATTGAGAAAACAGAGTCAAATTAAACTAAGGATTTTTATTCGGTGATATAAATTAAAAGACACGTTATAAAAGTCTAACAAAAAACAGTAAATACTTTAAATTAATAATTTCTCTGCTTTTTCAACCAAAGTTTGCTACGTAGTAATAAGCTTTTTAATTTGTATACTCCAGAAAAAAATTTCGAGCATGTGAAAACTCATGCCTAAAACTTCAAGTTTATTCTGGGCCATTTTGTGAAATAGTCAAAGCCTGAAGCTGCGGTATATTTCATGTTGAAGTTTCTCTTGTGCAAGCGTTAGGCTAATTTCCTCCTTATCACGACATTTTTCTTCAAGGGTGGCATCAACTTTTTTCGAGAAGTCTTTTTCTTTATCAAAAACGCAATGAACAAGAAAAAGTACCACAAAACTTGCTAATGGATAGAAAATTACATGCAATAATTAGGTATTATTGCTTGTGCTTCATCTGTTTCAACTTAGGACGTTGCATGTAATATGAATAATTAAATTGTAAGCAAAAAGCTCAGTTATTTTGAGTAAACAGTTCACAGTGTTGACAGTAAATAAAACTAAAATAAGCACTGATATTGTAGATATTGCGTTCTTTTGATGTGAAACAAATCAATTTGCGAGATTCGCATGCTGTGCCACAAAACTAGGCGGCATTTGCCTGCCCTAGCTGATGTTTGGCATGCTGCGTAATTTATTTACGTTGTGCGCTCGCGAGGTAACAGCGCCTGGAGGATGACTATCGACTCCCGAGGCCCATCAACTCAGCTAATGCTCCACCGACTGCCAAGTCACATATTAGCGGAATATTTACAACCGAGTCAAGATGACCTCGGTTCGCTGGATCCTGTTACAAATTACATTCCACTCAGTTGAACAAGGGTAATTATGAAATATCAGAGTTTCAAATGAGATGCGACAAAACAGAAACACTTTTGATTGCAGTTAATGATTGTTGGAAACAAAAAAACTTTACTGTTACTGTATTGGAAGGTGAATTACGTTAAAAAAATATAGCTAGGTCTCATTCGAAATATGCAGGAAATGAATAAATATGGTCTGTTAACTTTTTGCCCAGCGAAATACTTTGGTCAAACTTTGATGATGGAAGAGGTTCATGACTGTAAACCTACTGAACCGAAGTTGCTTTTATGCCAGCAATGCTTACATTAGCTTGGAAAACAAAAGCAACCCTTCCAACCTTGACTATGTAACCTCAACTTGTATGCTACCTATTTCAACCAACATTTGTAAATTTTCAAGAGTGTGCAGAAGACTGGACACGGGCGCAGAGTTACGCAACTAAATATTAGCGCAACAATTCTCTAAAATACACATTGTATTTAACCAGTACTCCTTAACAAAAGCCCGAGATATTGATCAGTTGTGTGTTTAAATTTAGCTCAGACCACCCGAACAGAAATGGCCGAAATAGATTTTGGTCTATCAGAGCGCGAGTGTTCTATCTAATATACCTTCGTCATCGGCGCGGAATTCTGCCTCCAACTGCTCCTTGGTGGGCTCGGTTTCGACGGGATTATCGGCTTGTTTCATGTTTTTTCTGCTTTGGTGACCACGATAAGCGGCTTGTATCTTAACGGCAGCTAATTCTTCAGCTAACGTTTCCTCGACGTCGAAAGAATCGCCGTTGATGTGTTCGATCGTAACAGTGATTTCGGGTTCACCGTCAGATCCAAGCTCGGCCTTGTTGCTTGTTGCTGCGCTGGTGGATGAATTAGGTCTGGTGCTTTTTAGCGTGACGGTTTTGGCTGAGGTAGATTTATCGAATTCTGTAAGCAAAAAACATTAATTTGCAGAGAATTCAACATAATAAGTTCTTTTAAGAAACAAAAATCATCGTGGTTAATTAATTAGAATTTTTTTGACCTGGTTTGTATATAATAAATGTTTTTCACATTTATTACATGACCTTTTTCATGCACCCAAGATAATTTGCACATGTCAACAGGCTTTCAATCAAAATGAAAAATGAATCCTGTAACCTTTCGACCTCATTTCAATCTCAAGGTGGCGCTGTCGCTGTTGATTTGGGCCTGTAAAGCTCCATGGTCGTCTCGGATGATTGAAAGGAATGATGGATTAAAGCGTTGGTGGTGGCTTTGTAGCGTCTAGACCAAAGAGACAACAGAGAATAACGTATAACACCATTTATCATGCTCATTGCCAAGTGAAACATTGTTGCTACCTTCATTCTCTATGCAATAAATTAAATGTTGCACTCACTTGGCATGTGAATAATTAGAAGGAATGGTAGTGAATGCTAATAAATAATCGCAATGTGCATAATTTAATCATTCTTATCTGCTATAAGCAGCTAGCGCAACTGTTCTAATTCGTCCTTGAATGCGTGCTATCTTCCTGTCAGCTTGTTTATACCGAGCGTGTGAGATCAGCATGGTTTAGACGGGATTATCATAGTATTAATGAGATCCAACAGGATACATATCGCACATTTCAGGTATTCATAAAATTCATAAAAGGAATACTTGATTTTTAAATGAGCCTCTGATTTTCTACCGGCACTTATTTTAAATTCCCGTTGTTGTAAAGTAGGTCAAATATCCTTTCGCAATCATTAATATTGTTTTATAGTTTAGGTAACATCCTTGTGTTGACCAATTGTAAACTATTGTAATAATGCCTACGCTTACGTACTACATGTCTCAGTAAAATCCCAAACAGTGTTGAAAGGAATTGATGAGTTAGTGTATGCCCGGTTTTGCGGAATTGTCCGTAATTATAATTTTATTTGGTCCAATGCCAAAAATATTCGAATGCATAGTTCAGTCGTTACGGGACATTAATTTTAGATATTGAACGAAATGCAATTTAATATCATAAATAAGTAACAATTTCAAATTGCTAGTTTCAGCATATAAAATATTGATACTTTCTTGCAATTAAATGATAAAGCAATAAATTGTCGGAATAGCTTGATACTATATCCTTTACAAATCAGTATCAATAATGATGGAATTGTTTGCGACTCTACAGCATCCCCAGAATTGTTTTGAAAACTGTCTCATCAATTCAATCTGCTTGTTCCAAGTTGTGCCACCCCCTTCATGCTAACACGGCCATCAATGTTTCCAACACTTTTGTTTTATTCGTTAGCATTCATTCAAGCAACATGTCGCATATCGCGAAGACATCAGCTGCAGGCACAAGAAGCAAAGCTGGCAAGTTGAATAGGATTCTGAATTTCAAGATTCCGCACTTCTCCAGCTCCCCCAATATTGAGATAGAACGCACACATATGCGTAAGTACGCGAGAATGCCTGCTTGTGGTGAAATCCCTGCGATGTTTGCAATGTGCGACGCAATGTCAAGCACCAGGGATTTCTTTAGAGAGCGTTGAGAGTGTATGCGGGATGATGAATACCATCCGAGGCCGTCAAAGACATTCGGAGGCAGATGCTGCAAAACTGAATCCTACACAATCTGGTTATAAAAGTTTTAGGATCTTTTGGCAAAAACAGTAAACCCACAAGAAACATACTATGGCGGCAAAAAGACAGAAGTCTTATGTTATTGAGAATTGTGGAGGACTCAATTGAAACCTCTTCAATTTATAATTTTAAATTTCCGTGGAAATGTAACTTATACAAGTCACACGTAACATTGTTAAAGAACCCATTCATGCGTTTCACTATATTCTTGGCACCTTCGGTAGCCACCAAGATTTATTTTATTTTTGACTTGAAATTTCGGAAAGGTGCCAAATCACCGATAAAAACCTTTACCTCTTTATGTACGCTTTTTTCTTCTTCAAATTTTCATTTTAGTTTTAAAATAAACAAGATAGTATTGATGATATTGAATTATATCTTAAATAATTGTAATTCTCAATTAAATAATAGTTCACATTAAAACTGCATAAATTTGTTTTCGGATAATGTTATCCAAATTTACGTCCTTATTTGGCATCATCTTGGTGACAGATTATGTGGGAAGGAATTTATTCGCTTTCACAAAAAAGTCTTCAATAGCTTGCAATCGGACAACGTACGCAATGTATCAAAATCTTCTTCCTACAAATCCATTTTGCTTGATTTATAACGATGATTTTATTGCTGCTTTCTGTGTTTTTTATGGTAATGGTAATAGGTAATAGCAAGCAGCGAGAAATTCTTTAGAAACTGTTTCAAACAAGTTGTGGTTATAAAAATGCCCTGCTTTATTGTAATACATTAAATAATTACTTATTTTACACGAAAAACCTCACTCTAATCGATTTATATCACTATAACTGCTAATAAAATAATTTTAAAGAAATTGTTTATATGATAAATTAATTTTAGAACACATTCTAGTGGCAATCATGTTGAAGTTATTGCTTTTAGGTATATTTCTTTCAATGGGAAGTCACGATAAAATACTTTTAGTACATATTTCTGGAAGTATTGTAAATGGAACCAAAACAATGTTAACTGGAATACTATACTCGTACATTGTGAGTTCCACTCTACAAAATTATATAAAAAGTGTTTTGCGAAGTTTCAACTTTATCAATTGTGGTACTTTCATTCTGGACGCTACCCATATCCTGGCAACTGCATTAGGTAACGTAAATATTTTCACAAGATAAAAAAAGTCATCAAGCGAGTTTACCGTGAAACATACGCTTCAGATAATGGGTACTTGAATAATATTTCTATCCCTACATTAGAAGCAACAATTCAACAACAATTTCCATATCTAAACAATTATTTTCAGTTAGAATCATTAAGTTCTCTGAAATCACGACAGCTTTTGTCATTTCAATCTTAGCTGGTTTGAGTAGAGATAGATCTGATGGTAAATTAGAACGATTCTCAAAACGCGTTGATGTCTGTATTTACATTAAGGATGAATCTAAGAGACTATATAATTGAACCAATTATAATGTGTATATGCGGGTGGCAAAAGACAGTGTAGTGTAAGTCTAGCCACTACTAGGTCATGAAATTATTACTAGGGTTGTTGTTTTATGGTGATTCTTGTGGCCCACTTAATGCTAATGACAAAGAAGTAGGAGCTGTTTAATGGTCAGTTAAACCATCTAGTATTAGAGGTTATCCTAGTGTCTTTGCCAAAGTATCTAATTACATTGGATTAATAAACAGATTCAGAAATAATTTGCTTTTCTAATTATATTTTGTACTTTGCTAATTTGTATACAAACATGTTGTATGAAAAGAATATATCTACTTTTTATTTCAAAATGATAATAGCTGATTCCAATAATTCTACCTTTTTAGAATGGATTCAATCCAGATCTTGATCAAATACTTGAATTTCATTACTCTCAATCACTTGTAATATCAATAAACAATGTGAACAGAGTATAGAGACATTCACTTATCAAATAATGCCAATTCACTTCACCTACAACAGATTAATATTGAAATACATTTAGTCAAACAATATCACTTGAAATTTGGAAGTAATTTACTGATAAGGTTATCCAAATAAAAAAGTTGATTCACAGGTGTATGTAGGTATAAAAGGAGGACACTGTGTCAGGATATATCATTACGGTAATCATGTTCAAGTTAGTTGTATTAAGTGCAATCCTAGTGGCAGGAAGCAATGGTAAATATTTACCCATACAAGAGAAATGGTCTCTTATAATATAAATTGATACAATTACAGCTTTTCCTGGACGTATTGTAAATGGAACTGATGCATTGCTTGGCGAAGTTCCATACATTGTAAGTTAAACCTTTAAATTGCATAAATAAATAAATAAAAAAGTATTCATGGTAATTTGTTTCGGTTAGGTGTCTTTGCAACAATATGGCAGTCATTTTTGTGGTGGTTCCATCTTAGATGCTACCCATATTTTGACTGCTGCCCACTGCATTTATGGAGGGTAATGATTGAAAAACCAACGTTTTCACAAGTAAAGTATTGTAAATGACATCTATTTTTAGAGACACTGATGGATTTAAGATTCAATACGGTATTATTGATATTCAATCAAACGAAAATAAAATTGATGTTATTAATCAAGTCTACCATGGAAATTACACCCCAGGAAATGGTTACTTCAACGATATTGCTGTTCTAACCGTAAGAACCTTGTCTAACAACAACTTTTAAAAATGTAATAGATATGCTATTATCTTTTGTCTAGTTGGCTAGTCCTATCAAATTCTCTAAATACGCTCAACCCACAGTCTTGCCTCAACAAGGTGAAGCTACCCCTGAATTGGCAACCTCTGTCTTGGCCGGTTGGGGTTACGAACAAAGCGGTGGTAACCTCCAACGCTTCTTGCAGCGTGTAGACCTCCGCATCTTCAGTGATGAAGAATGTGAGACCAGACATTCTGGTGATACCAACCGTGCCGTTCATGTGTGCTCTGGTATTGATGAAGGTGGCAAGGGACAGTGCAGCGTAAGTTATCCAGCTATTACATCAAAAAGAACAATTTTAAACAAAGTGTGTTATTTTAGGGAGATTCTGGTGGCCCACTCTACGCCAATGGCAAACAAGTAGGAGTTGTTTCCTGGTCTATCAAACCCTGCACGATTGCTCCGTTCCCAGGTGTCTTTTCTAAAGTGTCTACTTATGTTAATTGGATCAAGAGGCAAATGCAGAATTAGATATTTTAAGTTTTGATAAAAATCACAGGATTAAAATTCTATGTAATATAAATAAATGAATCAAATTGAGTGCTGGCATTTTTTTATCCCAGGATTTAATTAGCACTTTATTGGATTGCGCATCGGTTTCCATTTCGAAACAATAATGGTTTCGTTTCAAGTGCAGCAGATGCAGATAAAACCAGCAATAAAAATGCTTTACTGCCACATATGATGGCTGCAAAGCTTATTTACATGTTGCGATATTAGAAGCGAGATAAGCTCTAGTTTGAAACATGAACATGACTAAAGTTCAGTAGCGTAGAAAAGCGTTCAGCTTTATTTGTATTTTTATTTTTTAGCTCTACCGTTTTCCTCATTTGCATTAATGTGGTATTTCCTTTTGTTTCTCGCTTGTTTTAAATAGATACTTCAAATTAAAGTAGCGTGTGAATTGTAACACATATATCGATTAAGATTTTTTATGAACTACAAGTGGAAATAGAAAGAAAATAATTCCGACTAATGAGCAATAAACACGAAGTAGCTATTACATCGTTGCGGTATAATTACAGTCTACTTATGCTTTAATCAATTCATTTGCTTTTATCCTTTATGTCAGCTTAGAAACTTTTTTTTGTGTTCAGAATCTGTTATCCATATTACCTAATTTACTTTTTTTTGAAGAAAGTATGAAGTGAATAATTGTGTCTTGATTAAAAACCAGATCCTGTGTTGGTACAAATTGCGAGTTGAGTTTTAATTTCCGATAAGCTCAACCATGAGCTTGATCAACAAAAAGCAAGACTTCGGAACCAATTTATTCAATTGCGAGCAGATTGATCTTTTGCACACAAATAACAATGATAATTGTAGCATTATTAAGTGCCGTTCTCTTTACAGAAAGCTGTGGTAATTATCATCAAACATAAGCAAATTAAAGTATGAGTGCAGGTTATTCTTGATTCAAGTGTTTTGCAGCTTTTCATGGGCGCATTGTCAATGGAATTCATGCTAAACTAGGTGTAATTCCTTACATTGTAAGTGAAATATTTTTAAAGTTTCATAATTTAACATAATTTTCTTCAGGTTTCACTTCAAACATTGGATAACAAACACAAATGTGGAGGTTCTATCTTGGATGAAACCCATATTCTGACGGCTTCCCACTGCATCGATAAAAAGTGATCTAAAAACTTCAATGAGATAAGTTTCACATTAATATTTTTTTTATATTAAGGCCACAGGAAGAAATACAAATTCAATACGGTGTTATTGACAGAACCTCAAAGAACAACAGAATTAAAGTTGTGAAGAAATGGCAACATGAGAAATATGTTCGTGGTAAAGGTTTCCGTAATGACATTGCTGTTCTAACTGCAAGTATTATAAGCGAAAAAAATCCTATCAAAAATGCAATATTTTTAATATCTAAATTAATATGTTGTACTGCAGTTGGCTGAACCAATTAGATTTTCCAACTCTGTTAAGCCAGTAATGCTTCCCAGGTACCATGAACCAACTCCAGAAAATGCGACTGCAGTTCTAGCTGGATGGGGACGTTTATCTACTGATCAAGCAGGTGGAGTACGTTTTTTGCAGCGCGTAGAATTACGTGTTTATACCGACGAGGAATGTGAGATGTTATTGAACTATACCAATAGTCGAATACATATTTGTTCTGGGATTGAAGAAGGTGGGAAAGGACAATGCAAAGTAAACAAACATATTTTATTATTTGTATCTCTGCTCTTAAAATTTGGTTGATAATAGGGTGATTCTGGTGGTCCACTATATGCGGAAGGAAAGCAAATTGGTGTAGTGTCTTGGTCTAAGAAACCTTGCGCTACTAAAGGCCATCCTGGTGTCTTTACAAAAGTCTCTACCTATATCAGATGGATTAAGAAAAAAATAAATGGTACATTTGGCACAACAAAAGCTAACGAATTATTATTAATAACGCTGTTTTTATTTAGATAATAAAGAAAATCGCAAATCAAGTGATTGCATTTCAGAAGCTAAGGTGACACCTAGTCTGGAAGTAGAAGCAGCCAAGAAACAGTATGCAGAAAGTAGTTCATTGTTAGTAGAACAAATCATTATTTTTTTCAAAAAACTATGGGACTCTTTTCATGCTGAACATGTAATAGCACAAAAATTTAATATCGACGATTGATTGGACCAATATGACTACTATTATTATGATAAAGAGACTGATGTTAAGAGAAAATAATCATCGTTGTAGAATACAAATAAATATAATTATTAAATAGCAATTAGAAAAGAACTATTGTTTTATAACCATCTAATTAAAGCAAATTTGATCCAAGTAAATAAGGTCAATTAAATTTTGAATAATGGTGAAATAAGAAGGCTGAATTAATAAAGAAACAAAACTATATATAGAAAAATTAATTTCTATTGGGCATTATTTGCAATCATGTTTAATGTTTTAGCTTGGAGTATACTCTCTATTATCTGCTGCAGCGGCATGTATTAAAAACAATGAAAATTCTTTATTCATAATTTATTAAAATTTCGAGCAGAACAACACCGGGCTGTAAATAGTATTGTTAAGGGCTGGTCTTGAAAAAATTCCGTAGATTGTATGTTTTTTCTCTTTTTGCGGAAATATTTTAGTACAAATTTATATGTTCTAGATCTCGTTACAAACTCAGAGTGAAATTCGACATTCCCGTAGTGGTTTCATACTGAATAAAATTCAGTTAGAATATGAATTGCTGCACCTTGAGTTAATCTAATGTAAATACAAGTTGAATTAGTTTAACCTTTGAAAGTTTTCTTAATCACCTATTACAGGATGCACACTGAGAATGAAAACGATGTTGCTGTTCTAACCGTACGTATTGTCATCATTTTTTAAATTTTATATCTTTACTTACTACAAAAGACAGATTGATAACTCTATCAATTAATTTAGTTAGGAAAACCAATTCAATTTTCATTTTCTGTCAAACCTATTTTTTGCCAAAACAGAGTAACCCAGTTCGATGGTTCAAGCTTACGTTTCCCAAAACGCATCAAGATCAAAATGCACATGAATTATAACTACAAAAACAAATACGATTTAGTTTTCGGCTCGATGCACTACTGTGCCAGCCTTAGAAAAAAGCAAACCAATTATTATATATACCAAAGTATCTCAATTTGTCATTTGGATAAAAAAAGAGATGATTGATTCAGATCATTATATAAGCAGACGCAAAACAAACATTGCTTAAAGCCAAGTAAACAGAAAATTATCTTGCTTAGAGGAGGAAAGAAGACATCTAAACATAAATTTAAAATTGACTTGCAGTCTTAGAAATCCCAACAGATTGAATAAATAAATCTATTAATTGAAAAAATTAATATAATACTTTTTATATATACGATTTATAAATAAACATGTAAAACAAAGTAAAGAAAAAATAAATGTAATTAAAATCATATTGCTTATTGTCCATTTATTGCGATAAGATTAGAAAATACTAAAACATTTGTTGAAAGTTTTAGTATTTTTGAAAAATCCAATAAATTGTGATCAAACAATCAGTAACTTTATCACAACAACAATGCTAAAGTATTTGATACTACTTGTATTGTTTATCGGAAAAACTGCAGGCAAAACATCAGGTAATGTAATATTCTTGCTTATTCATGAATAAAATCATGCTTTTTTAGTTTTCAGAATTGTTAATGGCAATGACGCAGTAAAAGGAGAATTTCCTTACCTGGTAAATAAAAGAAAACATATTAATAAACACCTCTCTTAAATGATGCTATTTTAGGTGTCAATTCAAAAGCACATATATAATAAACATTTCTGTGGCGGTTCAATTTTAGATGAAACTCATATACTGACAGCTGCTCATTGCATATTTAAAAAAAAGTAAATATTTTTCAAATTTTGGGTCTTGTAGCACTTCTTTTAAATACTTCCTTTCAGACCCGACCATGACGACCTGTTTATTCAATATGGTATTATCGACCTATCATCGAATATAAACCGAATACGTGTCAAAAATCAAGTTTATCACGAAGAGTACAGGGAAGGAATTGGCTTCTTAAATGATATCGCTATTCTTACTGTAACGTTTAGACTATTTCGAGAACTAGAAATGTTCATTTATAATGACATGACATTTTTAGTTAGCTGAGCCAATAGTGTACTCCGCAGT
This sequence comes from Diploeciton nevermanni, assembly GCA_027575565.1. Lineage (NCBI taxonomy): Eukaryota > Metazoa > Arthropoda > Insecta > Coleoptera > Staphylinidae > Diploeciton > Diploeciton nevermanni. The sequence goes on from JAODIE010000010.1 coordinate 1,387,104, forward strand.
AGCCCAACCAATAGTTCTACCTCACCTAGAAGAACCACCAGCATATGGAGATTCTGTAATAGCCGGCTGGGGTCGTTTGACTTTCAAAGGAGAAGCTCCAAAAATGCTGCAACGTATTAACATTGACCTTTTAGAGCCAGAACTGTGCGAGCAATTCCACGAAAATTATTTTGCCGACTATCATGTGTGTGCTGGAGGTAGTGGTGCTGGAACCTGTCAAGTAATAAATAATTCAATTAAGTTTATAGTTCATTTATTAATTAATTTAATTATAGGGCGATTCTGGTGGTCCCCTCTGTGCAAATGGAACCCAAGTTGGAGTTGTTTCTTGGAATAAAGCTCCATGCTCAGTGTATCCAACCGTTTACACCAAGGTGTCACATTATATTGATTGGATCGAAAGACACTTGAATGGTGAGAAACAACTCAATTTTAAATTTTATCCAATTTTATAATTATTATTGTTTTTAATTCAGAAGAAAAGAAATGAGCTGGAACAACAAGGCAAATCGCAGATAAATTAAAATTAAATTTCTGTTTGTTGTAGAAAACCATATAATATTACTCTTGTATTTTGAAAATAGTTTAATAAACTTTGCGTAGATTGGTCATTCTTACTTTACCACAAAATTTAATTAAAATTGTAATAAAAAATGCCCTCAAACAATTCATAATTTCTGAGCAACTCAGAAACACAAAAGTCATTATAACACTTTAATAAATTTATATATATATATTTCCACTGCATTGATCAGCCAGTGTCGTGATCATGTTCACGTTAATTATTTTGATTACTTTACTTGTTTGCAAATACTATATTATAAGGGTTTTAAAATAATTGTTTACTTTCAAGAAAAGGTAGCGAAATTAAATTAAAGCAAAAACAAGATAAAATATGAATGTTACTCAAGAGATTAAATTGAATTAATAATATTTTGATATTTATAACTGAGTCTATAAATATTTTAGAATAATCCAGAAACTAAAATTATGTTTAATTAAATTGTGTTTTCTTTCATGCCAATTAAATTACACAATTTTAATTAAAATTCAAATGGGAAACTGAAAAAATCCGTTATCTTTAAATTGCAACAAGTTTCAATTTCTGATGAAATAATTGACATTAAGGTAAAAATCAATAAAACACTTTTGGCGGCTATAAATTTGAACTGAATTTTGGTAGAGTGCTTGAAAAAATCACTCTACCAAAGCAATTATGTTCAAGTTACTGGTAGTTGCACTACTTATTATAATTAAAGGTAATAATATAGCCCGAATTCTACAAATACAACAATATTACAAGATTTTGGTTTATTTTAGCTTGTAATTTGCAAGGCAAAAACCCTAGTGAATTATGGAAAGAAGTCAAATTTCTATCTCCCCAAGAAACATTTGCAAAGAAAAAAATTAAAGTACCTGAATGGTCTGTATATTGGCAACCTCACGAGTTGTATGAATATATACCCCAAGATGGATTATATTATAGTAGAAAATCAGCAAAGAGAGAAAAAGCAGCACCTTCAGCAAGTGATGTATTTCAAATATATATGTACGGGCCAACGGCTAAATTGGAAAAAGTAGAAAATATGGGCAACAAAGAATTTCGCAAGTCACAAAAAGCAAAATCATTTAATAAAAATTTCAGTTGGCAGGAAGTAATTACCATTGATACACCAAATATACAATACCACTCAGTACCATCGACAGCATACAAGTTCACTATAGGAAACTTTGCTGGACAAAGTTCATTAGCAAGAAGTGGGTCGATATATAAGCTGTTTTCGAATGCACCGTTGGATAAGAAGCCTTTAGGGAAGCCTAGCGAAGAAGATGTATGGAAACCAAAATACAAGAGTGACAGAAAAACTAAAAAAGACAATACAAAATTCGGGACAGAGCAAAATATGCCTGAGGGTGTATTTCATGTTGATTACTATGAGTATGATGATGAAGAAGATTTTATTAGTGAAGAAGAGATAGAGAAGAAAAAGGAACCTTTCATGGAAATACCACGTAACGCTAGCAAATTTTGGTATGATAATAAATGGTTTTAACAATGGGTGGGCATGATAGAAAAATAGATGATAAGAAAAATAAGTATAAGAGGTGCATGGTAGGATAATTATAATTGTTTTCATTTATTATTAACTTATCTACCAAATTTATTTCTAATTAAATTATTTGCCTCGCTGCGCAGCACAGTTGGTAAGCCGTCTGACTGTAGCAATGACAGCGAGGTGCATATTTGAGGGACACAGGTTCAAATCCTGCAGAGGGTATATTTAATATAATATATAGATATAAAATATATAATAGAATAGAGGTCAAGTACGGTGTCGGCATCCGGCATGCTTACAGTACGCTCCAAAAATAATAACAATAACAATTAAATTATTTTCCTAATAATTCTACATTTAAATATCTAAGAATACAAATACTATATGTATTTTTCATTAAACAAAAACCTGTATAGTGCATAAATATTATCTTAAATAATAATATATTAACCTTCAGCGTTTTCTTCTCCTGTCCTCCTGACACCTCAATCTGAAATTGCAAAGGAAAACTAAAATGAAAGCATTTGGCTCTACAACATTGCGATGTTAGAAACAGAAAATACGTGGGCATTATGACAAATTTAAACCTGGAAAATGTAAACAAGTTTAAATATAAGAAAAAAAATTATATACAATAGAAATAATAATAGAAAACTAGACATGGTTACACTTAAATATGTGTAACACAATCAAAAATTTTTGAGAAAATTAATATATTGTTAAATATAACAATTGTATATTAAAATGATGAAAAGAAATCAAATAAATTCCATATGACATACTATCACGTCTAAAATGTATTCTAAAGTGCATGAAAAATAATACCTAAATAGTAAACAATTGAAATGAAAATAAATAAAAATTTAAATCAATAAATACAAATGTTTACAAACAAATGTAAACCAAATGTTCACTTATAACGAAACGATAAGTAGTAAAAACTAATAAGATTATCTCAAAATAAAAAGAAAAATGCGCCTGTACTGTTTAATATTGGCAAATTTTTAAAAATTGGAATGATACAAAACTAATTAAAAAGACATGACTGTTTGTATAAAGAAAGTAGCCAGTAATTAAAATTGTAATTAAAAAACAATTGAAAACGTATAATTGCAATGCTCCGTGGAAATTGATAAGATTGTCTAGGGCAAATTGCATAAAACCAGAGCAAAATGAAAGAAAAGCTCATTGTGTCAATCATGTTTCGGTTTTTTGTGTTAGGTGTCTTTCTTTTTGCGGGAAGCCATGGTAAAAAATCCTCTACTTTAAAAAAATATCTTATTTTCGTATTTTTAGCACTCGATCTTAGAAGAATTGTTAATGGGTCCGAAGCTAAACCCGACGAAATTCTATCTATAGTTTCTGTGCAATTAATAAACAAATTTCTAATCTGTGGAGGTTCCATCCTGGATGAAACTCACATTTTAACGGCAGCTCATTGTGTAGAAAACAGGTATGATAAAAATAATACCTCCATAATTAAGAAACATGACACTGATTAGTAATCTTTCTATAGGATGAATGTAGAATTGCAGATCCAATATGGATCTGTAGAAAGGAATTCTACCAAAAATATGATTAAAGTCATTAATAAAGTATACCATGAAGATTACAACCAAAAGAAGCAATCGAGAAAAGCTATCATATTACCCAAGCCATTAAAATATTGGTAAAACTAAATAATCACATTGATATGTTAATTTATGATAATGAATATTTTTATATTAGGAATCCTTATACTTCAACTTTTCCTGAAGCACTTCCACCTCCACCTCCACTTCCACCTCCACCTCCACCACCACCTCCACGTCTACCACAAAATCCATATAGACCCCCCCCAAATCAATATTATAATACATATCATCCATATAATCCATTTTATTCACCTTATCAGTATTATCCGCATGACCCGTATTATCAATATGATCCATACTGGCGGCCAAATAATAATATAGTTTCTGACGAGAATCAAGAATCAGTGGAAGAAGAAGACTCTGTACTATTCCCCAATGATATTGCTATTTTGACGGTATGCAAAAAATCAAGAATTTTAAAATGTTTACAATTAATTTTTTTTCAGCTACAAAAACCAATTAAATTTTCCAACTCTGTAAAACCAATAGTGTTGCCTGAAATGGAAGAAGCAACACCCGAGTCCAAAGATGCTCTGTTAGCCGGTTGGGGTTCACACAAAACTGGTGACAGACCCTCCTTAATTTTACAACAAGCTCATACACAAATTTTTACCACAAAAGACTGCGAGAAAAGATATAAAGCAAAATTTGACGCTGAAATACAGCTGTGTTCTGGTGTTGATGGAGGCGGTCAAAAGCAATGTACTGTGAGTATACACACTTTAATATTTTCCAACTAATGAAATAAGATGACTTTTTGGTTTTAGGGTGACCCCGGAGGTCCACTCTTTGTTAATGGCAAGCAAGTAGGAATAGTATCCTGGTCTATGAAGCCATGCGTTAAACCAAACAATCCTGGGGTGTTTGTAAGAGTGGCTCATTTTGTGGATTGGATTAAAGAACACATGAAAGGTAACATTACATTTTCAAGTAAATCCTAAATTATTTTAATTTATTATTTAAATACCGCAAAAGATAAGGAAAAAAATTGTGAGCAGAGAAAAGCAGGAGTTTATGAAGAGAAAAATGTTAAACAAAAGAGTGGAAGAGATTGGTTTGATGCAGAATGGCGTTCACAGAAAGACAAACAAGATATGTTAACAACTGAAGAGTTGCAACCAACTCTTCAGGTTGGGGAATGGCAAGAAGCACTAAATACTGAAACTAATCCTGGCAGTGACCAATTTAAAATATATTCAAACAATGAAAAGCAAAGAAATTGGAAACCAGACAAATGTGAGATATATAAAGCAAAGAAAGATAAGGATTGCATTTGTAATAATTTTAATTAAAAAGGTATTGATATCTGGGTTATTAATATTAATTATTAATAATATATTTAGCGTATAATAAAAATGCATTAATTACTTTGTCTGGTCAAGAAAATAAATCAAATCCTCATTACAACTTAATTTAAATGACACTTGTTTTATTTTATGAAAAACAGATTCACGAGTATCTGTACAATACCTAACCTAACAATTAATATAACATATTACTTAATGTTTTCAAATTACCTGTGAACAAATTGTTCTGCAAAAAACAAACATATATATTGTTACGGTTCATTTCTCAAATGAAATGAAGCAAATCGAACTGAACCATAACAAATTGCTTAACTGTTTTCAATTACCGATAAGATAAACGGAAACAAAACGCTCAATTTATTAAGAATCGTATATAAAAGGATAAATTTTTCAAAAAATCCAATTGGAAGTTCATTATGCTTCAATTTGTTTCATTATTTGCACTAATTGTGCTAGAAAAAAATGGTATTTATTAAATATGTTTAAGTGAAAGTTTGAGTTGTGTCAACTGATTTTTACTGAATTCTAGCATTTGGACGTATTATTGTTGGTAGCAATGCTGCACCCGGGGAAGTTCCTTACATTGTAAGGTATCCTCCTAACAACTGTTTTAATTACTCATGTAATATTTGTTTAGGTATCCCTGCAAACTTCGGACAATGTTCACTTTTGTGGTGGTGCTATATTAGATCCTACACACATCTTAACTGCTGCCCACTGTCTTGAAGCATTGTAAATTTTCCTAAAGTACCTAAGCTATTTGTATTTATCTCAAATTTATGTTTATTAGCAAGAATTTTGATATACAAATCCAGTATGGTACTATTGATCGCACTTCTTCTAAAAATAAAATCAAAGTTGCTGAGAAACATTTACATCCTCAGTTTAAACCAGACGATAGTAAGATTCCTCTTCACGACATTGGATTAATTATGGTATGTATACTAAATTAGTGCGTTAATCTTCTAACATAATTGTTGATGACTCAGCTGAATGCACCAATTATATTCTCGGAATATGCAAGTGCAGTGCAATTGCCTGATCAAGGTGAAGTACCACCGTACCATGAAGAAGGCGTCTTAGCAGGTTGGGGTTTTTTCGGTGACCATCAAAATAATAGTCTACGTTTCATGCAACGTGCCGACAAGTCAATTTTATCTGATGCAAAGTGTGCTGATTTATACCATGAGGATTATGTTTCTACTTCACAAATTTGCGTTGGTGAAGATGACAAAGGACAATGCACTGTAAAACATTTTACTCAAAAATTGGCATTTCTGAATTAACATGTTTATTTTAGGCAGATTGTGGTAGTCCAATTGTTGTTCATGGTAAAGTAATTGGGGTTGTTTCTTGGATAGAGGAACTCTGTGCTAAATATCCTAGTGTTTTCACAAAAGTCTCTGAGTATTCTGATTGGATTAAAGAGAAGGCTGGAGGTTTAGGTATAATTTTATATCTGTTTAAATTAGTATATTTATTTCTTTGTATTTTTTGTTTGATTGGTAGGAGCTACAAGACAAGGTAATGGCAATAACGAGTGCCATCCTATTAAGAATATTCAAAGAAAAACAAATGTTTTTATGTTGATTGGAGAACAACATCGCAAAGCTCATGCAAAATCAATGCACGATGATTGTACGAGAATAAGATTAAGTAATTTACATTAATGTATTTAATTAATTTAGTTTATTCTTCAGACTACATAAAAACGTTGTAATCTTTTGGTAAACCTTATAGAAATCAATCACAATAACGATATTTTCTTTACTTGTATGTCAGTTATAATTAAAATGTACTTTGCGTTAATTACATATTTGAGAATTAACTCCTGTCGATTTTCCCATAATTAGCAAGCCACAATTAGAAATCCTATTACGTTGATCATCAATACAAAACAATAGCATTTTCTACCTAGATGCCCGATGAA
>JAODIE010000010.1:1394131-1735341 GCA_027575565.1 Diploeciton nevermanni
CAAGCCACAATTAGAAATCCTATTACGTTGATCATCAATACAAAACAATAGCATTTTCTACCTAGATGCCCGATGAACACGTGTGATTTGATGCATTGTGAATGCATGACGTGTAAGCTGATTTCGATATGAATTCATAACAGATGCAAGCAGAATTGAAAGCTCGCCACTTGCTGCAATGAGTGAATTATTGACAAGCTGGTCGCTTGCTAATCACCCACTGAGCCTGTCCTATATTTCCTGACGGTTTCTATGTGGAAGCGTATGCATTCGACTAAAATTTGAAAAGGGCAGAAATTGGGGCACGGTGATAAACGCAAAAAAACGAATGACGCAAGCGATACCGATATGTGTTAAATGTAAAATTTCTCTCCTCAAAATCAATACAAATAGTTCTTGCATCTAAACATCTAACTCACTAATAGATTAGTTAATTTATATGCGAGGTTAAACAATAAAATCATGTGAAACAAAATAATTAGTAATTAAATTTTGATGAAGCACAAAATTATCACTGTTTTACTGCAACTATTCTATAAACAATCTACAGTTAGTTTTAAACAATATTTTATTTAAATAGTTTAATTTTCCAGATGGGGAATCCCCCTTCCTACTCATTATCAATAAATACAGAGTATTGTGAGTGTAGTTATGAAGTGTTTAAGATTTAGTTGAGGTGACACATTAATACTGTTCGTGAAATCTGCGAAGTCGCGCGATAAGTCACGACCATCGCATCACCAGCGCCAAAAAACACCGAGGTCAAATGGCTACGAATCCTGGAAATTTGAGAACAGTCGAGAATCTCCCTCAGAGCAAGCAACATCATTTCCAAGTTACTCTTCTCAATTTAAAATCTACATGTTGTCATATACTATTAGAATCACGAATTCAATGCATCATCCATAACTAGCAATACAAGTCAATGCAACATAACACAATATAGAATCATATACCTATAGAAACCCAGTTAAGCAAGCAACACCATATCTCCCATATGAACGAATGCAAAGCAAATACATGTATAACATGCAATCTAATACAATATTCAAAACACTAATAAACCACTGATTTTATCCATCTACCAACCTAATACCATATCTCTCATATTACCCAATACAAATCAACACCATATGCAATATCATTCAATACATCACAATTCATTACATACTAATAAAACTAAGGCTTCAATAGCCCGAAGACGCAGAAGATACTGCGAAAACGCCAAAAACGTTTTAACAAGTGACTAAGAGTAAGTGTTATAGTGAAATTTTATCAACATAATGAAACTATATTGTTAAATCGTTTTGACATGCAAATCAACACTGATACAGACTATGCAAAATATGTACTCGGATAAATATGTCAATACTATAGAAATGTGCGCGATTAATGATGAAGATAGACAAGGTATATGTTTTACATGTACACTTTTATTTAAATCAAAACAAACTGAATAAATTATAGAATGATTGTGCCACAGAAGAACAAGATTTTCCACAATTATTGACAAGATTCAACAAGTTCTGAAGAGTAATGAAAAGGATATTGTAGATATAGAAATAAAATTCTGATAGTTTTCTACTTTTATTTAATTTTTTTATGGCATTCTAAAGATTAACCTTATTTTAGAATGTAGGAAAAATAAATCTTAGTTTTCTGTGATTTGAACCGACTATCGTATTATTAATATATATACAGAAATAGAAAAGTGTGTTACTGTTCCACAGTGTTTAATTTTATAGGATTGTGTGAAAAAAATCCAGTATTTTTGATAACAGAATCAAACAATTTGTCTCTCATCAATCTAAACAATAACTAATATAATTGTGATAAGAGCATATATATAAACCTATTGTTACCAAATTCGTCGAAGTAAAATGATCAAGTGTGTTTTAGTGCTTTCTCTTATTTTAGGACCAATTAGATACAGTTAGATTCAATTATTTAATAAAATAATTTTTATTGATCTTAAATTTTAGCGGTGGAAGACCGGATTCTAAATGGTAATTATGCTGCCGTCGGTGAATATCCATCTATGGTCAGATATATAAATAACGCATTTATTTAAAATAAATCCAACTATTTTGTAGATTTCAGTGCAAATACATTATCGCATTCATGTTTGCGGTGGAACAATCTTGAATTCAAAACATATTCTCACTGCTGCACATTGCGTCTTTGCTATGTACGTAAATAATGTTAATTTGGTGGGATAAATTGACTTTGATTATCTTCAGCAAAGGTAAATACAACTCAACCATTCAATATGGAGCAATAGATAGACAATCAAAAGGTAATAGAATCACCGTAATCAGAGGAATTGTTCACGAGAAATACTTACTTAAGAATTGGAATGTGGCGGAACATGATGTCGGCATATTAATTGTTTGTATTTGCAAACTAATTCTAAATTGTAAACTCTAAATTTATATTTGTATATTTTATAAAGCTGCAGGAAAAAATTCCTTTCTCTGAATTAGCACATCCTGTTAATTTGCCTCAACAAGATGAACATACTGAAAGCTCTACAGCAGTAGCAGTAGGTTGGGGCAAGGATGAATATAATACAATGACGGTATTGTTAAAGCATATTAACGTTCGAATTTATTCGGACGAAGAATGTGCAAATATCTACCCCAATGATTATGTTAAAACCATTAACATATGCGCTTTTAGCGATGAATTTGGTACAGGTGTATGTAATGTCAGTAAAAATTCTTCATCTGCACAAACTTGTAAATTAATTACTGAGTTTCAGGGTGACTCCGGTGGTCCACTCATTGTTAATGGGAAACAAGTCGGTATTGCTTCCTGGGTTGCTTATGAAGGTTGTGCTACGCAAGGAACAGCAGATGTATTCACGAAGGTCTCAACATATGTGGACTGGATTCACCAAATTCTAGAAGGCAATAATATTGGAAAAAACATAAAAGTGGCGTAATTTTCATTCGATTTTATTTGCACCCTATAAATTACCCACTTTTTCCTCACCTAAGCACTTTATTTTACGCATCCAGCATTTCCTTGGCCAACCTCGGTATCTCAGTAAAACAAAGTAATAAAACCAAATAATTATATTTCTTCTTTACTGTCTACATGACCGAGCATACAAATTACGGCAATTAAGAGAGCCCTTGAGTGTTTATTAATCGCGTTGCATAGGCAACTAGGCAAAACAGTGGAACTACGTGTAGGAGCTTTTGCTCTCAAAGAAACAAAAAAGTCAACTCAAAAACAGAGCTTTCAGAGAGCAGAGATCAGAACTAAACTAAGCAGCACAATGGAACATTTCAGCAAAGGATAGCAGAACCAGTGAAAAGATTTTTGTTGTGACAAAAATATTAAACAATTCAGAAGTCAAGTGTTTTAAACTACTTTTCTAGTTTCTTTATCTAATTAAAACCAACCTTTTATTTTAGCATCTTTAATTGTTCTTAAAAAATCTCCTAGACTCTACACAATCTATAATACATCTCCTTGAAAGCAATGAATTTTCTTCTACGTTATAATCTGCAGCTGTCATATCTGAGAGCTTCCATTATAACCCCTTTGTTACTACTATGAAACTTTCTATTGTACATCAAGTAAGAAGATTGTTGTGGCGCTTATCCGATCAAATTTCATCCCTACCTTTCCATCGTACACTTACCTAAATTAATAACACACTTTAACTATAATTAAATTACATGAATCTAATTCTCTTGCCTAAAATAGTTTGTTTTGTTTATAAATTATAATTGCCTTGACAGAATTGTATTAGATTATCTTAAGCTGTTCTCTTGCCAATATATTCCAGCATTTCTGACATCTAAATCTTCAGAGATTAATTAAATTGTATGCTCTACGTATATGACTGGATCTAAATTTTATTGCATAACAGGTTTAGCATTGCGTACCAGAATATTACCACTAAAATGACTACATTGGGTTGTATATAATATTCAGAGATCAATTAAAGAAGCATCATTTATTCAGTTAAATAATACTTTTAATTTCATGTTTATTGCCTTAAAACTAATAATAACTTTTTTATTAATTTAATATAATAATTTAATTTTCTAAGATTACTAATTCAATACCAAGTTTTCAATTTTATTTTACTCCCTTAACTGCATAAATCAGTGTCACAATTTTACAACTTACCAATTAGCGAACAACCCTAACAATGTCCCCATATTAATGTAGCTGACCGCAGCGCCAATAAAATGAGCTTGTGTTATTTATAGAAAATTTGAGCCTTCTCATTTAAACCTACACTGGCCTACATTATTCTTTTTTTGGCGCTCCACGTACATCCCTCAAAACAGGGTACACTGACACTGTGTCAACCAAGAGGTATCTAAAAACGAGTGCAAATTTAGATAAAACAGTCAAAGAACAATTAACCTTGAAGCAATATTTCTCTTGGTGACTATTTCACCAACCAAAGAGACATATACAGAATATCCATGGAAAGTTTAAGGTCACTTTGATTACTTAATTGTTGGCTTTTAATATACATATTTTAATCTAGAATAGTGGTATTAAGTTTGTGTAATATTATATTATCTTTATATCCTTATCCTAAAATACTTTTGTCTCTTTGTTTTTAAGCGCATCTCAAAACTTTAAATGTATTCACTGTACGTCAAGCTATTATCGATAACATCTATTACATCTATTGATTGCCAATTCACGTAATGCATTCCATTCCAGGACATCCTGTTATGGACTATTAATACGGCTGACTGGTAGAGAACAAATTACAAATTTATCTATTCGGTAATATTCGTTGCGAGATCATCTCTCGAACGTTTTGTATTAGCCAATGTTAATAATAATAAATTGGCATTAGCTACATAATTACAACGCACATATGGGATTTCCTTTCTGCTGTCACGCAGGCGACTGCTATCCTGACAACCGCAATTCAATCACACATTTCAATAAAGTGAGGCCTAATATGCATAATGTTCCGTCTATCTTCATTTAATATCTGACTCATTAATAGAATAATTCATAACAATAAAATATAATGCTAGCAAAACATAGAAAGCTTTAAAATAAAGAACTTTTCTTTTGCTTTTGAGCAGAAAACACACGTTGAGTAAAATTAATGCTCTTGAATTCAAGATCCATCAAGCTTAATTTGAAACCAAATTTATAAACTATTCTTTGCGTACTATGTAAATACCACTCAAATTAATCCTGTGACAACTAAGAAATCTCTGATAAAGATGGTAAATTGTCGCTAAGTTCTTGCGTAACTTAATTGCTCTTCAGTATAATCTCAGTTCTTGATTCTAATAGCTTTTGAACTTTAGTTCGTAATGTAGATCATATGCACTGAATTTATATATGCACCATAGGTGCATGCGGATGTCATCGACAATGCGAGCGTTTAATTTCACTAATTGCACCGTCGACACAATCCCAGAGCATGTAAATTCAAGCTTTGTACTTTTGTGCTCTAATAAAGTCCTCTGCACCAGCATCAATTAATAAACAAGCTGCAAATCAATTTCATCGGTGATGAACATTAAAAAGAGAATAATCAACCAATTCATTCTAGTGAGAGAATATTTAATCGAATACCGTACTGTGGTTAATTGAATATACTGCAAAGCACGTCGCCAACACGAAATAAATCGAATAAAATTAGTTGTTGATCATCGTTATCCTTGTTTGTTATTCCTAGCGTTCATTATGACGATATTACAATTTCGCGTGTTTCACAAAGTGTTGACATCCATATGAAATAAAATGCAAAGAAAATGTGGCACTGACACATGGCACATGTGTGCCAAATTCCAGTAAAATATCATCACATCAGCACGCTTTCAACGTTGTAATAGAATGTATAAAATGTTGGAATTGCCTTGGCATTAGGGAATAGAAATGAGGCAAAAAGCATCGGGCAAATTAAAGATAGTATGATTTAAAGCAAACTCTTGAATCATCCATCATCAATCAGAGGTGAAATTCTTTCTGTATGTTACAAGAATACAAATTTGGAACACCTACACCTCATATTAATGTATAAGATAAATAATAGAAGGTTAAAATCAATTCTGCACTTCAAGTTCCTTCGAGGTGGATGTAAACGAAACGGTGAGAAATGTTGAGAAATCCTATGAAATGAACCATGAAGATGATAATAGATGCTATAAATCAGAGTGAATTTAGTTTAGGTACACCTGACTTATTTACTGCTCAAGAAAGTTTTGCACGGATTTATTTATAGAGAAAATTGATTGTTTTCTATAGTAGAATATCTCTTGGAATATTAAACACCTTTATCAATTTATTTCATCGTCATTTTACTTTTGAACTTTCAAAAATGAGGAAATTTATATTGTATCGTATATTTTACACATTCTAGTGAATATACCGTTCTCATTTTTAACTTTTCTTAACTTTCTTTGTTTCACACCACGCTATAGAACACTGAAAACTGAAGCACCCGTATACTCAATATAAATAACACATCAAATTTATTGATATTCAAGTCAGACCAATCTTCAAAAAGTACCGAGCAGAAAAATTATTAAAGGAACGATGAAAAAGACAATCAACCGCCACCACCCAAACTGTCAATAAACCGACACCCTTCACACGATAGGTTTAAAAATATGTACCTCAACTACTCAGCGATAAAAAAAAGAAAACGATAAAGATTTTTTAATTTGCGGCTCAATGCCAAGCTAAAAATAAATTTCTTATTTTTTTTATTTTCCACGCGTAGGGAAGCAGCCCTGTATTTGATCAGTGTGGTTGTGTTTATCCCAGAACACAACTTGCTAGAGACTATTTTATACGCAATTTTTCTACTATATTTTCTCACCAACAACAATTTTCGGTCTTCCTGAAAATGGTGTGAGAAGTGCGGAAATCTCGTTGGCCATTTCTATCGGAAGCGGCGTGAACTTACCAGAGTCGGTTACTAATGACCATGGTTGGCCGTGTATACGCATTGGGTTATTAGACGCAAAGGTTAGCCGGGAAAAGGTTGAAATGATTGAGGTTACGCTCCACAAATGCAGAGGAAGAACGGACGAGTAAATATTTGCATGCAAGCACTCATGAAACAGAAGGAAATGGAGTAGAAGGCCGGAGAAAAAGGTCGCTGATAATAATTTAAAATTTTAAAAATAAAAGGGGAAAATAGAAAATAAATTTGAGAATGCAATATAAAGTATAAAATATTGATGTCGGCGGAAAATACTAGAAATAACCTGGCAAATTTTAAGGTTATTATTATTACTCATATTTTTCAAACCGCATAAAATGCAGAACTCAATAGTAAATAAAAAAATTATAAAATTATGAAGTAGAAAGTTTAGAAGCATCTTCTCGATAAAGAACCTCTTAATTACTATCAGTATCGCTAAGAATATAACTTTGAATAACCAAGACTTTTTATTTATCGATGCTTTTAATTTCCTGTCTATTAAAAAAAACTACAAGAAAATATGCTATCAGCGTCAGCACCATTTCCTTCCTCAATTTTTTCTCTAAGAAAGTAACGAATGAATGTTACCATTCAGTCGATTGCAAGATTTAACTTTTAAAAATGCGACCACGTTTCTACCATCTAGCCAACGTTGCCAGCACAATTGGATTCCCGTTTGCTTCCCGAGTAAGTCTAACATAAATTCTTCAATCTCCAATTTACAACTCACAAAGCACAATCTTCACATTTCTCAAACCAGTCATATCAACCCAGCTGTCTTACAAAAACCCATTCTTTAGTATGTTGTACATCATTATGAGCTTTTATTTAGTATTCAGAAGAAACAAAAACTTTCTGTGGTATTATATCAGATCTAGTCAGAAGTAGAAAGACAATATTTTAAAACATAAATTTTTATTCCTTTATATGCTTTAATTTCAGCATTCCACACTTGTTTCATCTTTAGCTGGCTCTCACTTTACCTTGCTCTATACCCAAGAAATATGTCTAATGCAGAAAAGTAACGTGCAAGAAAGAGAAAAGAAAGTACTCATAGCACTGTTGGAGCATTCAAATAATTTAAACTAAATCCCAGTTGCATTAGTACCTAGCAAGTAAATGGTGAAATTCACCACTTGTATTCACTCTGTGTTTATTGGTAATATGCGGGTAGAGACTTCAATAGCCCACACGCAAAAAGAGCTTTTCTCCCTTACTGCCTTACATTTCTATTATTGAACTTATTCCAGCTATTGCACAAGCAAGAAATGGAAATGGCAAAAATAAAACAAACTCTACAAAATTGTAAATACAATGGTGACAAAAGAGAACAACATTCAAAACATATAAAAGAAGAAAACGGAGCTTGAAAGAAGTTTTACTTCTGTCCTAGAACAATAACACTGCAAAAAGTATAACAAAGCAGCAAAATGTCAGTGTAAAATTAAGTATTAATTATTTAAATTAGATAAATTTGTAATGTTGTATCTAGTATTCTTAAAATCTAGTAATAATTTACTTCAAAAAATAGATTTCAAAGTGAACTCAATAAAATAAAAATTTATCATGCCAAAAAAGAAATAATAATACTCATAAAAGCTTTTTATTTTAATTATATTACCATCACGTAAATTATATTATCATTTTGGTCGTAAAATAAGTAAATCAATATACCTTGCAAAAACAAATTTCATTCTGTAATATCCGTCATTAATTCTTTATACGAATGTTCCGAACCATAAATTTTTAAGTATTCTCCAGATAAATATAACTTGATTGCCTCCCTGACTTTTCCAATTTCACTCAGCCGTACTTTTTGTAAACTGCATTTACGTTTACTTATTATTATCGCACCCTGCTTTTTATAATTGGATTCCATTTTGATTTAGTGTTTTAGAGGTTATTCGACCACTTTGCGCGCTTTTCCTGCTTCTGTCGTCAGTGGTGAGGAAAGACTCACCACTTGACCGAGAAAGCTAATTGGATTCATCGAAATATAAGCCCTTGGCTAATAGATTTTTAATATAAATTGGATTTACCTTGCCACCCCTTTACCTTGTATAAAAATCCTTTTAAAATTACATGTTGATTCTATTTTGCAATACAAATTAGGAGTTCCAAAAACTATGATGCTTCAATGCAAAAGAAATTGTTTCCTAGTTTGAGATGATTTGCAAGGATTGCCCGGAATATTTTAAATTACTCTTTTTATAGGAATGTCATGTATGGTCAAGAAGACATAAAAATTGAAAGAATCGGAAGAATTCAGTAGCAGTTGTTTGAATGAAAAGCACTGAACTAAGTAAAATGTAGATTTTGCAAATAGTAGCGCAAATATCCGACATTATCGATTGAGTGGATAGCTGTTCAATTGAACGCGCTTCGAGATTGAGCACGTTTCATTACTAAAGTCGGTGTGCAAATGTCATAATTGTAAATGCGCGCCTCGCATTTTAGTTGAGTCAACAGCTTTTCTTTTTGCTTGAAGTTGAAATAGGGTGGAACTCAAGAGAATGCACAAAGCATGTGGGAACAGTTGAATCAACATGATATTGTACAGTTTCAGATTGGATGTGAAATACAAGATAAGAAAGTGAAGCAAATTTTAACATAAAATTAAATCAAGTCAAGTTAATTCACAAATATGATTAATTCATATCAACTGCTTTCCAATTTCAGATACTAGTTTCATCAACATCATTATTTTTCTAATTGGATTAATTATATATAAATGCCATTTATTATTGTCTTTAATTATATTGAGAACTGTTTTATTATCGTAATGAATAAATTAACTTACAGTTTACGAGATGAATCTCTAAATGATGCCCACACCGCTGAACGTAGTCAAAACAATTTAATTATTTGATACCTAATCGCGAACAAGCACACTGAGAGTTGCTGAACTAGTAACCGACTCCGGTCGGCGGCGTGAAGGTTTTATAGGCGCCGGTGGCTGGCGGCAGCAGCGGCGGCAACGATCGACGAACGCAACGCGCGTGCGACGCCCTCATGTACTACAAACGTTAACCCTTACAAACTCGCAAAAGGGAGTGAAAAAGAAAAAAATCTTTTTCTCTGAAATTAGCGCAAAACTAAATAAATAAAGAAGGCAATAAACACAAAGTAAACATTCTTCGCAGAGATGAAAAGTGATTGGTTACCATATTGATTATCATTTTTTTTTTGTTAAAACTGTTATATCATCAGTTCTAATATCTCCCTTATTGTTCTTTAGCCTCAGTTTAGAGAAGCAGAAGGGTGATGCTCATTTCATTGCGTATGTAATGAGAGTGCTAGTTATAAAGAGAGTAAGCCTCTCAGGTGTATTCATGAAGCCAAAAATAAAAGTTTTATAATTTTATAATTAAAGTAGTTATGGTAAAATAAAATATATATAAGTATAGTAAAAGTAAAGTTTGAAGAAACTAAAAGAAGAAAACATCCAGAGTCATATTATACTATTAAATATCAATATAATAGTAATAAAGTTTCTTTAAATATTTCATTGAATATGGTAAAGAAATATTTTAAATTGTGTTTTATAGACGTTTTCGAGGTGCAACGCGCAGAAAACCCTTAAACAAACAAAAAAGAAGTAAGTATCAAACTAAAACTATCATGTTGAAAAAGTAGATACCAGATAATAAAAAAAGATAATTAGCTTGCATGTTATTGCTCAAATCATTCTAATTACTAAATTGTAGCGAAAAATAAGTTCTTTGCGATTCTTTCTACGATAAGACACAAAAAACATTAACAAACCATAGAAAAAGCATTAGTAATATCTAATTTAAAGACTTCCATTTAACCTCTATTAATACATGTTACTTTAACAGTCATAAAAATGGCAACTTTGTCTATATATTGTGATCTCATGCATTATTCTCAAACTTTCTACTTAATTTTCCAACCTAACAAAAAAAAGTACTCACAATACATATAGAAATCATGTTGTCGTAAAAGCAATAATGCATAATGTTTTCGAACATCACACCACCATCATGATACCACGACACTACCCCAACTTAATGAAACGCAATCTTTTCAGTACATTTCAGCAAGTTCAACTAAAAATATTACAACATTGTACTTAAAACATTCGTCTAGTTACCTATTGCTCGTTGTCTAATAATACCTAATGGATTGTTTAATTTCCTATTCATATTATTCATGATTTCCCCAACAAGAGAATGGGAATAAAAATATTCATGAATAAACGGATGAAGTAAATGCAAACACTGACAATGCGCAATACAGAAGCGTAAACAATGCTTGGAAATTTAGTGCAAAGCGGAAAGACCATTGTTCGCTCAATTCCTTCGGACTGAATTTTCACCATTTTCACATTTTCTCATCCCCAAATGCTATCCAAACCTAAACTAACAAGAAAACATTGGCACGTTGGAGCAATGAACGAAGAAAACAAGCAACGAGGTCATGATTCGACCATGAATAGTCATCAAGTAATTAAAAAGGTTGATGAGTTGATGGAATAAACGCTAACAATATTAATCTTTTGCATATAAATAAGTAGAATAACGATAACATCTTGTTTAATCTAAAGGAAAATCTCAGAAACGTTTTTACGTATAGACGTTAAAAAATAAGTAAATAGTTAATTTTCTTTTAGGATTGTTATAAGTTATAAAGCTTTTAATTACTTGCATTGTGTGTTAGTAGGAAGAACACCTTTTTCAGATTCAGGCTTTTGAAAAGCAATTTGCTGCGCCATCTAAATGATAAAAGAAAAAGAATTTACAATTCTTTAGAGTCGAATCAATATTATTACAGAAGAATAGAAAGAATATAACAATTAGTTATAAAAAATGTAAACATTGATTGAGTGTATTTTAAGATCCCAACTATCAAAAGATTCCAAATTTATAAGTAACACATTTTGAAACATGATAAATCATTTTATATGATATGAAAACTCAAAATCTAAAATAGCACTTTCTAAAATTAATTCCTTAACGAAAAGCGTATTGGCGCACACGCAATTTGGCTAACCCAATGATTCAAAGCATTGTTGCAGTCCCCAAATATACATAACGTTAATGAAGTTGTCATAGATTATAATGAAACTAATTTATTTCTAAGCTTTCCAATTGAAATATAGATTAAATAAATATATATTTAGGATCTTCTTGAGCAAGTTTGCTGTAAATCAAACAACCTCCCATCAATCTCACTGTTTGCTAACCCTAATCAATTAAATCTAATTCCGGATACCCGCCTCCACACTTCCAATCTTATATTCCAGTTATTCGCTGCTTGCTAGCTTAATGCTATCGATTTTTATCGACAGTGTGTGTCAACAATAGATTTAACATTTATTCAGTAGACATTTTAGAATGTACGGATATGCGGATTTTTTTTAGAATACTGATAACTCATTTTCATTGTGTGTCAAACTCGTTAAAACTCATGTAGAGTAAGTAATTCTAGGCAAAGTTCAACAATTTGTTAGCGCGTCTACCCTTTTATCGGAAATACATTTTTTATGCTGCATTTCAATGATTCAATTTCCTGGGAACATTGTGAAACTCGAGTAGATACAAAATGACAATATTAAATTACACTGTAAACAATAAAAAAAGAATTCTATGAAATTCGTTCGATGAAAATGCGAGCTTTATGCAGAATATCATCTGAAAATGCAATAATAAATGATAACACAAATACAAAAATGAATATTAGAAACTTAACGTGTTTGTAAATGTCCTAATTATGCTTTTAATTAACCTAATTGGATTCATAGTCATGTTGTGAAGTTATCCTATTTGAGGATAAAAATTTTGTTGAAATATATTTTCATTTTAATGTTAACTATTCATTCAAATGGTAGAATGTAATTCATTGTTTTTACTTTATAAAGATGCGGCAAAAAATGATTGCCTTCCACCTAAAAAACAAATTACATGATGAATTACTTAAAGAGAAATAAATCAGTAATAATGATTTAGACAGCTCAATCATTAATTTAATCACTAAAAAGCAAGCTGTTTGTTCATATTGAATGCAAAGTTGAGAAGTTTTCTCTACAACTGTAGCCTTCTCATCGTTTTATATTAAATAGCTGTCACTTTCTCTAGACCCTCCTCTGGTCTACTCTAATACAAACACATCGTTATTTTATTCCTATCTAATTGTTTTGTTTGATTTACTTATCGATACTTAGTGCTTAATCATTTGAATTCTCGGTATGTAAATCGATAGCAACTACGTAAAAGTTTGCGACACAATTACTTCACATGGAACCCAAGTTACGCTACTAATGACAATACAAACACCTATGCATTTCCCCACAGACCTAACAAATCAACTCTTCAATATATACCTTATAATGACGACTAACCAAGTTTCCTCAAATATCACAATGTTTTGTAGCAATGGCATTCGTTTCCGCATTTGTGATTTTTAGAACCTTTGGATTATGAATAAGGTTACTGGGTTATCCTTGTAGAAAATAAGCAAATACTGAAATATACATTTTCATTGTGTACCAGTTACCGACTGGTTTAGAGAGCAATAAACATGATTCCAACACGAATGGACTCGTGAGCTTCGTAAACATTTCGTATCCACGTGAATTAAGCCTGTATTAACCCACGCTAACGTTAAACACGATAGATAACTATAGTCAAATTGATTAATATTCATCAATATATACATTTGAATTCTTGTTTATAAGCACAAGAAGTAAGATGATTGGAATTAAATCAAATTTACCTTCAATTTCTTCGATACCATTATCAAAATCATCATTCTCAAAATTTTCCACATCAATCACATCAATTACATCCTCACTTGAAAGTGCACTTGGTTTATTGTCACTATTTTCCGCTGCGTTTACTTTTACTGTGTCTCCTTCACCGGTACCATTTTCATTTCCATCTGGTAGATCTGTTTTGACTTCATTACTTGTATTACAACCCATTTTAGGAGGTATTTAAATGTTTATGACAATTTTAAAACTTTATCACACTACTCTCAGAAATCATTTTTCAATAGAAATCTAATTAGGAACCAGTAATAAGATGTGCGTGTTTAATTTTTGGTGATTATTGCTGAATCCTCTAATTTTCTATCAACTATTCACTGAATCTACGAAAGATACTGTTGTTGCTACAGTCGCACGCGATGTGTTTGAATATGTTGGTCGCGTAGAAAGCTTTAAAAGTTCGGATGAGCTTGCACTGCGTGCGCGCACCGCGCAGGTTTGCGAGTCCGTTGTGGGTGATGTAATTTTCCCATGACTACTTTATTCTAACCGTGGGTCAGGCAGGGTGAAAGCTTTACAAGGCGTCAAGAACTGTAGATACATAGTACAGTCACCCTTTTACTGCCGGTAAACACGAATTACGAAGGCACTATGCGTTGCAGGAATGTCTAGAGCTTAATGCAGTACGTGGAAATATTTATGATGCATCGCTATTCAATCAATTGAGAGCTTGAAATTCGGGACAAAGCTTTACCATATCATTAAAGAAATGCGTAAAAACGTAACTTTTCATTGGTAACACGCAGATATATCCATAAAGCAAATTTATATAATCAAGATAAATGTATTTAAATTTTTAGCTATAGAATCAGTTTGCACAATTTCGCATAATAATAAAGTCTCCGATGAAATATTAATGTGTATGGCATAACATAACAAATATATATATATATATATATGATGAATATATGACTAAAAATAGGCTTTGCCGAATAAAGCTACTAAGAAAGTTTCAACTAAAAGTTCGTTCATCGTCTGTACAACTTTAAAAAGTAATTCGCGCAATATGCACCACGCAGCCGAATCATTTTCAATATTACACATACGGTACACTTACACACGACCAGAATGACTCTGCAACGTATCGTGAAAATACCACCTGTAACTCCTGTTCAAGGAACTTGTTGCCCACAAGTACACCGCCCTCCAGCATTATTAAATTGGTGTGTACATTTGAAAGGCACTAATAGAACTAAAATATATATATATATATATAATAAAGTACATTGACGTGATCTAAATAAGATAAGCGCTCGATGATCTCTTCCCTCAGAATGTAGCGATTATAAAACTCACCGTATCTTTGACTCGATAGTGTCCACATCCACATCGCGACCTTTTTGATTTACTAAAACCGCCCAGTTAGTAACCTGCGAGTAATAACGACTACGAATTAATATTATAACTCTAGGTATTTACTAGCAGCACTCAATTGTAGTCTACTCAAGTCAGTTATATCTCTCACTAAATATGTTACAATCAGAACTATTAACGAGTTTAATAAACTCTATAATCTGGTTTAAACCCTATATCAATAATTTAATAAATTTTGTTACTTGATAGATATCTCAACGCATGCCATGAATTCAATCGAATTCACTTCTTTTTGACACTTTATGTTGTTTATTTGTTGTTTCTGGACGGGGTTTACTTTCTGACTATATCGGCCCTGCAGTGATTTTAAACACAGGCCCAATTCGCAGGAATACTCGTCGCAAGATTGATCTGAGTTCAGCCTTCAGGTCAAAGCAGACTATCTCACAGAGAAGAATGTAATAACTCGAGACGTGGATAGCGAACTGTAAATTTGCATAAATTAGAAACATTTTAACGAATTGCATTAAACCTTACTCTATCATCTGGCATTTTCAATAGTCTTGTCAATATTAATAACAATAAAGACGTCCACGCATCGCGATGAGTTTCACTTTGAAGTTTTAAGAAATACTCAAGCGCTTCCTGACATACTGCAACTAGTTTAACTTGTGTAACATGCCAATGATCGCTGCGTCCCTCATCACAGTACATTTTAAACAAAATCCGCAGTAAGCAAGCTAAACTTTGAGTTTCTTGCTTCAATAGATTGGGTTTGGTAGATCCTTTATATCCTGCCTTCCAAAGATGATTTCTTTGCTCATGATCAGTGTTGAATGACTTAGCAAATCTATAAGAACATTTTAAAGTCAAAGTTACTTTACCTCAAGTAGTCTAAAGAAAAGATTTTGTACCTGTGAGATTGTAATAAACAATCTACCAACTTTAACAAATGTATTGAACTTAAAACTCTGTACATTCCTTGCTCTTCACGTTGACATTCAGTCAAGCCACCGTTTCCAGTCATATCAGCTGCAGCCAACGCCAGAGTCTCAGCATCTTCTTTCCTGGACGTCGCCGGATAGAACACTATATTATCGATAGTTTGAATAAGTTCTAATTGGACTGCAGTTTTAATCAAAAGTGAGTTAAACAGCACATTCTCCGGGTTGCGGTTGTCTCCGGACATTGATGAACGTTTCAAGATACCTCTTGCCTGTGCATCCCCATTTTCTATAATTACAGTTGTTTGCATAGAATCAGGTTTCCACGTTAACAATGCATTTGGAATAGTAGAATGAAAAATACCAAACATGCACTGACATGTTTTCTCCCAAGTATCATCAGAGAACTTCTGACCATTCGAATTAACCAGATTCTCTAAACAATTAGTGCCAGACTTCGCAAGTTGTTCGTTATCCTGTTGCACGCACCAATGCAACTGTGTATACAATTCCTCCAACAAAAGCGGACCCAACATATCAAAGTACTGCGTGAAAACATCAACAATCGCATACAGAGCGTGGTTGCAAGTAGTTGTCATCCACTCTGCCTTTTCTGTATGTTGTTCAGGTAACTTCATGTTATCAAATATCCGGAATAATACCTTGAACAAATCGCGCCACCAGTGCGACTGGAAGGAATCACCGTAGGTTTTTACAATTTCAAACAACACAGTAAGTGCCCGCGTTCTCACATCGAGCTTGCAACGATTCACAACACACGATAAAGAGAATAACAACGGAAACCATCCTCTGACCCACACCCTATCAGCCTCTACAACTGCCATATCATTTTCCATCCCTCCATGGTCTGCAAAAACCTGCGGCGAGGCGTAGACGTTCAAAGCACAAGTCCGCACTAATCTAATAGCTTCCATACTAGTATCCGGAAATCGTGCATTGCACGCAAATTCACTGAGGCACTTGACAGCATCCTGGAAGGAATCAATCATGACGGAAAATTGTTTCTCGTAAATCTCCGAGATGATTTTCCCCGTCGTCTGAAAAGCT
Source organism: Diploeciton nevermanni (assembly GCA_027575565.1). NCBI lineage: Eukaryota > Metazoa > Arthropoda > Insecta > Coleoptera > Staphylinidae > Diploeciton > Diploeciton nevermanni. Next base: position 1,411,179 of record JAODIE010000010.1, read on the forward strand.
AGATCTACAATCGCCTCTTCTTGATCGGAAGCAGCTAAATGAAACACGGAAAAAATATTTTTCCATCCTGATCGAATATTGTTCGCTTGTGAGTTAACCATTTGCGCAATACACCTTACAACCATGTCTCTTATAGTAAGCGATACATTTTTCTTCATTATGTGTTCGAATGGCCTGAGAAAATCTTTTTGGAAGTTAAAATTAGCGAATTCTCCTTTTTCAATGAACTTCATTGATAGTTGTCTTAAACTATCCACTGCAAAAAAGCAAATTTCTTCATTGTTATTACATCCAACAGTGTTAAAGTGTTCACCCAAAACTTGCCAAATCTTGGACCATTGCAACCTAATTCTACCCATGTTATAGTAACTAATCTCCACTATTTTCTGCAGAGAGAACATTCGAGGATGCCCTGAATATGCCAGCTCATCAAGAGACACTTGGCATAAAGCTTTAACAAAATCCACTATGGCTTCACCATCTAGCCTCGTTGACCCCGTGAAAATACGGTCAACAGCAACAACTACGCTTTGTGAACTTGTCTGTCCAATATGTTCTTTCGTTGTTGGATCGGGGGGCTTATGTCCAGGTCCAGCTAAAAATTGCGGACGTACCCCTGTGCCAATTAATTGAGCTAGCTCAAGCTGCGATATACATTTCAAGATATCCAACCAACTAGTCCCCAGATAATTTCCATCCGTATGCGCAACCATAATCAACGTTTTTATAGTGTCAATATTCTTTGCTTTCATATCCATAATCGGCGAGTTTGCAGTCAACAGCGTGAACCTAGCCAGAGCTTGTACATACGCATCTCGTTCCAAAGCCATGTGGAAAATGCACGCAATCCGTATAGCACAGCGTATCCCATCAAGACATAAAGTAGCTACTTCCGGGTCATCACAATCTTGCAGCCCAACACTAAACGCGGCCAGAAATGGAGTCCATGCCATTTTAAACATCGGTCTCACGTGTTCCAAGTGCTTCGCAGTTGTAAAAGGTGCTTGCGCATGTGAAACGCTCTCCATTAAATTTTTAGCAGCAGAGGAAATCATCTCCATTTCCATATTGAAAAGGACTTTGCGACGCTTTTCACTGTTAATTGGTTGTTTACCTGGTTTACTGACTGTATTCTTCATCTTGATTTCATGTCCAGCAATTTCATCATAGATTTGTGACAGATATTCTTCAGGAACATCTTTGCTGTCGGTATTACCGCGATTGAGCTTAATATATTGCTCTTTAGTCATTTTGTTCTTTACTTGGGGGGAATGTAAATCAGTAGTAAGCATAATAATAGAGAAACCCAAAACGTAGGCAACGTCAGCACTGGCAAACAGTCTATTGTTAGGGTTGCATTCGCAATAACGAGAGGCAAACTTTTCCATTAGTCTATCAATTTTCTGTGCCTCTCCAGGAAGTCTAAACCCTTCCAAAAAATATCTCAGCGCTGCCACAATATCCATATTAGCAAAATTCATGCAATCAACATATGCATACATGACTTCCTTGCAAAAGTCATCGTTTTCACCAAGAAAATCACCGATAAAAGTTTTATCTAGCCTATCATCCAATTGGAAAAACTTCGCAACATCAATATGAGACAGACCAAGCAAACTTTGTTCTTGTAGAAATTGCACGCCTCGTTTTGGTTTGCGATTGAATAAATCTATCCCTGTTTCCCAAACCTATAACCAACAGAAATCTGCGTTCATAGCAGTTCGTTAATTCTAAACTATTTCACAAACCTCTTTTTGATGTTTCAACACCTCCAACTGCTCCGGCGAATCCAAAACTTCTTTATTTCCTCCACTTGATCCTCCGCTGGAATGTAAACTGGTACTAGATCCACCATGTGACTTTAAACTGCCTTCATTATCCTTGTCATTATCTTTTGAGACAATTATCTGTTCACCTACAGTTGACTGCATATTGGGATTTACATAAAGATCTTTACTCCACTCAACCATACACTTTAAAATGGAAACAAGACACTCTAATCCTCGAATTCGCATTGATTTCTCTTGATTGGGAGACGCACCTAGCTCTAACGCATGCCGTCCTTGTGCAATTTTGCTTAAATCATTAACAAGACGTTCGAATAAGTTCGCGCAGGACAAATCACAGTCGTAGTTGACGTAGATATCGACGATACTTTGAGCATCACTGCAAATCCTCGTCAATGCTTGAATCACCATCCATTTGTGTTCGAATGATGAGCTAGATGTCTCCAGAATATTAAGAAATATCTCCTTAAAGAAGACTTCAATTTGCATTTTTAGGTGCATCTTGAAGTTGGACAGAAGTGCCAAGAATATTGATAGAGACAATTCAAAAACTTCTGGAATTGAACTCACACCATTCTTGGAGAGTGCCACACAAAGATATTGTTTGATGGCAGTGATAAACATTTCATTGGAGCGAAATACAGGCCCAGCATTTTGTAATATTGAAAGCAGAAGTTGAAGGGAAAGAATTTTAGATCTCAGTTCATGTGATTTCGGATCAGGCGTCCCGTCAGGCAAAGGTTTCATCGACAATTTGCACAAAGCGCGGAAAACAAGAAAAGCATCTTTTTGTAAAATATGACTAAACTTTGCTGTCATCGCAGAATCAGATTCGCTGTGAGTATCGACACTTTCTTGTGAAGGAACTCTATGAATTGATCCCACGTTATCCTCATTAAATTCCTTCTCCCTTTCTTTTTCCTTATTTTCAGTGCTGTCAGTAAACTTTTTAGTTGTATCAACATTATCACTGTGTTTAGTCTGTGACTCAACATGTAAAATTGCACTCTCCATGACGGAATTCACAATCTGCCGGGCAATATCAAAACTGGACAACTCTTGGCCTTTCTGCCCATCATTCCCCCCTTTATCTTTTTCCTGCTCTCCCGTATCTGCCTTTTCTTCTTCTTGATCTTTATTGCTTGAATTGCTGTTGTTCAAAGACTTATTTAATTGATTTTCCATCTGCACTTCATTGTCGAACGCCTGGTTTTCCATTCGCATAAAAATCACGTTCAGCATTTGTGTTAAAGTCGCACGCGCTGTCGTCTGATTGATAAGATTCTTGCTGGCCAGAAAAATGTTATAACATGTTCTAACTGCAGTGAGGACAGTACCCTCATGGACTTCCACATGCTGACTTGTTACAACAGTGAGCAGTGCTTTGATAATTTGTAGTTGAACACCTGCCACAATTGGTTCAATCAGAATACATAGTTTTACACAATAAAAATCAATATTTGATGCATAAATTTGGACCTTATTTTATACTTTTTATTTATTATTTTCTACAATTTACATACTAACCTTCATCTGTTTGTGGTCCAGAAAAACAAGCACAAACAGTTTCAACAATTCTATCAATGAGCAATTTGCCAGGTGTTGTTGAATCTGGAACATTTGCTGTCAGATGTCCATATGCAATCAACTTCTGCAGACAGTCAAGAGCAGTGACCACAATTCTTGTAGATCTGCTCTGACATGCCAGCTCAAATGGTAGGAAATATTTTTCTGTAGTGAGAACATTTGCATCTCCACTTTTTGGTATTGGCAGTGCATGCGACACTGATATTTCATCATCTTTAGCATTTGCCAACTCTTTTTTTATTTCCTCTGCAAGACATTAAAGACAGACAATATATACCAATATGCATCTAAACAAGAATACAACATGTCTTATTTCACTCACCAAGTGCAGTCTCACATGCCTTCTTCAACTGTGAATGATTTGATCTGCGAATCTCTTTATCATTAAGGATTTTCTCTAAGGCTCTTATAATAAACATCTCTTTCGTTTTTGTGTTCGCGTGCATTGTACGACGAAGGCAACAAATATATGCTTTTCAGAGGCCCTTCATATGTTGCAGAAAGACCATTCTTAGCATTCTTAATCTGTGGACGTGACGTGTTTACACTGCGGTCCGCTTATCTTGATCACATTTAGTATACGCCGAGTATAACTGAGCGACTACAAATAGCCTGCACACCAGCGTAAGGTGTAATTAAAGTTTATTTCATGTTTATTATTTACAGGAAATAGTCTCGATAAATCGAAGATTTTCCTCGCTTTTCGCCTGGTTGACAGGTTGACACATGAACAACACAATCAAACGCAGCCCAGCGCAGGCATCAGCACCTGCGCGCAATACTTATTAACTAATACTATTGCAACAATACCGAGCACTATGTTCGCTTATGAAGCCTACATCACGCCGAACGATCTAAAGGTGTTGAAGATAAAAAGAGGAAGAAATTTTGGTTGACATCATAGACAGCCAAAGAACGCGTTACGTACCGAAATAATCCGAACATATTCAAATAATTTAAAAATAACATTTTAATAAATTAATATGTGAGTTAAAGATTTAAATTAGCTTTCAATAAATATTATATTAGTTTTTATATAGTTGCCATTATTTTTTAGTATATTGTAAGTGACTTATACTTAAACACAATCAGCTGTTTTAGAAATTCAATTCAAAATTCAAAAGGATTTCAAACGCAATGATTTTTTGAATGCAGTCCTTGTGTTTCCAATCAAAGTTTGCTCTGTGGAGTCATGTTTGACGACGACCAGGTGGATTGATGTCTAGGAAGAATGGAAAGTGATATTACAACGCTTTTAATACACGGTGATGAAGTTGAATATCATTTGTTTGAGGTAAGTAAATAAATAAAACAATAATAGAATACGTGTAAACGTAAATGATTGAAACATATTATTTCAATTTTGCCAGCTTGCTTTTTGTTGTGCTTCCACCGGCCGGCACGTGTGGTTTTTTGCACCACATGTTTTTAGTAGTTTGCCAAAAGAATTGGTTATTCCTGAGGTGGCAGTATTGAAACTCATCAGATTTTTGTAAGTAACTTTTGTATTTTTATCTCTATATAACTTGAAGTTGAATAGATGCATTAGCGGCATTTTTTGTGCAGTTAAATTAGTATGGTAATCCCAGTATGCACTAAATTTGACTGATTACATTCATTAGTTATTTTCAGGATTTCTTTGCAGTCTCGAAGCACCTGACTGTGTCTCATTCCTGGGTGCAAACACCAGGTACAATCATAATTCATAGATTTAATGATTACATAAATTGGGATTATAATATTGCTGCTTATTTAATGTGCCAGTTGATTGACACTATTAATTTTTGTGCAAGAAAATCTAGTTTACATTCTTACTTAGTGTTAGGGTATGGAAATTTTGAGAATAAGAGAATCATTCAGAGAATTATAGACTTATACATAGATGAAGTCATTGAAACTGATGAGATTTATAAGGTACAGGGAATTTTTAACTTTGATTAATTCTTTAGATTCATATCATGAAAATTTGGTATTTTATTTCAAGAATCAAACTCTTAAATCAGAAATCGTTGTAAGTCACTTAAATGTTTTGAGGTTATTTACTCGATTTTACTCAAACATCATTTTCATCTGTTTATTTATCTGTTAAAATTGACAACGGTAAAAAACTTTACCATGCAGAGCGCTTGAAAAAGGTAATATATAATCTAGTATAACAATTAAAATAATTAATTTGTTCAAAGCACTTGCAAAGATTAAAATGGAATTTATTCATCCAAAGTGCCTGCAAATTCAGAATGGCATATTCTCCCATGAATCATACAACAAACAAAAATGTGATCCCCAGTTACCTGAGATTACATGCTCTGATCAACATATCACAGAATTTATAACATGGAAAGAGACCTACATACGAAGAGATTTGCAAAGAGTGATTTTAAATGCATTTTCCCAGTATTCTGAAGAAGAAGTTCAAAATGCCATCTACAATATTCCTATGCACATAAATTCTCAGTTTGCAATACTGAGAGCTGTTACTTTTGGTTGCCACTTCCCAGCCTATAATTTAAATGCTATGTCAGAAGATGATACTGAAGGTTATTCCAGTAATTATGAGGATTATCCTCTTTCTGACAATCATGATCCTGATGAATCAAGTTATGAGTTAGATACTGAAGCAAATGACTCCATGGAACCTGAAATTGAAGACCATGGAATAGAGTTAGATGAAGCAATGCCAGGTCCATCTGGTCTCCAAGTAGCTGTTGGCATCAGAATGAGTGATGATGATATGATAATAGGAAGGACTTATGAAATTGATCCCACAATAAAGAATTGTGCTTATAGGAGGTATTAAATTTTTATTGTATTAGGATAAATAGGTTTCTATTTTGATGCTTTTATGGATAGAACGTGTTATGTCTAAAATTTTATTCAGTCAATAATATTAGTTTTTTTACTTGCGCAAACACCAACCTATTTTATAATCGGGCATATAGCGAGTAATATTTGAGCTTAATGTCAACAATCTCTCTACTTTTTGAAAATCTTCGCTCAGATTTAACATCTATCAAATATAATATTTAAATTGATTGTCAGTATACAACAATAAAGAAATCTGACGCTTGTGCCATTTTTTCTTTCAGGGCTACTCTTCAACCTCACCATACAATGCCAGAATCGGTGGATTCAGTCAATAGGTATGTAACAGATTAGAGGTACAAATAAATATGAAGTAATATCTACTTGATGTTTAAATTTTAGGCATACAAATATCAAGCGAAAATTGCCAGAAGCTATTGCTGGACCATCATCAAAAGTTCCTTGCACAAACGCAAATAGGTCAGCAAATATTTTTTTTCTGTTTATTCGGTATCATTTAAGTAAGGTTTGTATAGTGATTCCAGAATTATTATCATCGATCCACCAAATCCAGATCATGTGCGAAAACTCGTAAATACCCTCGCGGAAATGTTTCCTGATTGCCAAATAGAGCACTTAAACATGCTATGCAAAGACAAAGAATATAATAATACTAATTTGGATTCCGTCATGGATATTTTGCTATTCCAAGATTATCCAAGAAAAGTAGAGGAAGAAGCGATTGATTTTGAAACGCAGTTAGAAATAATGATTAATGTACTCCCCGACGCAGATCCTGAGTATTTATCCAACGAACTTGGGAAAATGGAAAATAATGATCAGCTGAAACAATTTATTAGTATGGCAATTGAAAAGAATCAATATCCAAAGCTGGCAGATGTTAATAAAAAGAAACAGGCCCTCGCGCAGGTTAGACAGTATACATCTGATTTTGACGCCGAGGAGTTCCTAAAGCTAATACCTGATCCGGAGACTTATTTTGATAGAAAAACATTTCGCGCTGAAATCAGTAATCCCCAAAAAAAGTTACATATGAATTATTTCTTCAGAAATTACTTTAACAGAATAAGCGTCCGGCAGTTGGGAAGTGTTTTGGAAAAGCATAAAACATTCTTTGAGGCGCTAGATGCATTAGAGAGGTGTAAGCAAAACAAAATTGGTATTATTGCTAATAAACGTAGGGAAATTGAATTCCATTGTGATGATATCCCACTTTTACAATTGGTGAGTTAAACTGATTTAATTCTTGCGCCATGTCAACACATTTATTTTGTTCCAGTTTACATATGTACAACACAAAGATCTCATCTTAGAAACCCAAAATGCATTAAAAGAAAGAGCCTTAGAGAGGAAGAAGGTGGCAATTTCAAACAAGGAAGTGAACACATGTGCCTGTTGCTTTGATGAAGAGGTGATGCTGGAAGATACGTTCATATGTTCAAATGGGTGCGTTGCTTGCAAAGATTGTATCAAAAGAAGCACTGAAATCATCTTTGCGGAAAACGGCCTAAAATTTCCATGTCTCGTAGGCTGTGGTACTGAATACTCGCTGGAAACCCTCCAGTCATGTGTGTCACCTAAAGTATTTTGTAAAATTGCTAAGCGGAAGCAGCTGGAGGAAGTGAAGGCCGCTGGTCTGGAAGATTTAGAAATCTGCCCTTTCTGTGATTTTGCTGCGATTCCTGCAGCGGATGATAAAATATTTAAATGCTTCAATCCGGAGTGTATGAAGGAGACTTGTAGATTATGCAAAGAGCCTTCGCACATTCCCCTACGCTGTAATGAAGTCGAAAAAGACGCAGACGTCAAACAAAGAGTCTTTGTGGAGAACGAAATGACTGAGGCACTTATGCGTAAGTGCCTTGAGTGCGATCTTAAGTTTATAAAATCGGATGGTTGCAATAAGATAACTTGCCAATGTGGTGCAACTATGTGTTATATTTGTAACAAACCTGGCGTGGATTATTCGCATTTTAATGGCCAAGGTGGCCAAGAGTACCATAAGTGTCCCCTGTATTCAAACACCGAATTGCTGCATGAGCAAGCCGCAATCAATGGTGGCCTGCAAGCGAAGAGAAAATTGGGGGTCGAGTCATTAAAGGTCGATCCTTTGGTAGATGCAAATCAGAGGATTGATCTAGCTAAGAAAACCTATCAGAGAATGCCAGGTCAACCAGAATAATGCATCATTCTTCTTTAATTATTGTCAGAACATAACTTTTTTCTAAATTATATTTTATAGTTACCTTGTGTTTAATATTTAATATCAGAATATTTAGTATCAGAAGTGCGATTGTTTCTGTAGTTTGTCAAAAAAAAGTCAATTATTCGTTATTATATCGTTATACAGAATCCAGTACATTATACATGAATATATTTTTTGAGAATGAATGATCATTTATCATCTCAATACGTTCGGCAGCTTATCAAGAGGTCAAAATATATTGATAAATTATACAAGCCCGATGATGCTGTACATATCGAGAATTTAAAAAATGTGCGAGCCTTGAAACTATATCCTTCTGGCAGTAGTTATCAAGGAGAATGGCTGGATGATCATTGGGATGGCCAGGGAGTATATACTTTCCCGCACGGTGTAGTATACTCGGGCGGTTTTTCTGTCTCAGAATTTCATGGCGAAGGTATATTGAAATATCCGAATGGCGAATTGATGAAAACGGAGTGGGCTAATGGTGAGCTAATCAAATGGGAGTATTTTTTCGAGGATGGTTTGTCGTATAGTGATCCATGGGAATATTGCCTATTCCCTCAAAGAACTTTCAATTCGACTAGGCTCGAAGGACACTTCAAACAACCGGATAAGGAAAGGCTAACTAATAGGCGTCCGACGAGGGATATTCCTGATGGTTCTTATGACGTCGAAGATGGATTTTACAACCCCAAGCATTCTTGCATTAATAATGCAAAAGGTCATGGTGTAGTTAGGTATATTATTCAACATTATTTCATTCGTTTCAACAATGAAAAGTGATTTGTTTTGTCAGAATTCCTACCTCTGAGGAGACAGAATGGATTTTGAAACATTGCCGAACATCAAAGCAGGGGCCAGTTGGGTACAAGCCAGATTTATATGAATTCTGGTCTTCTGGTAAGAATAAAATGATTAACTCAATTTTATGTAACATTTCCTGGTCGATTTATTTAGGAACACGGCAATCAGTCAAAAATATTCTTGATGTGCTTAAGGAGAATGATTGGGATAGTAATAAAGATGAAGCCAGTAGTCATAGCACCGAATAAAGATAATTTAAAATAAATATTGATCTATTTTCAACGTAGTATGTAACCATCTATACGTTGCGTCTGTCAACCACATCATAATCCAAATAAACAGAACTAGAAAAAATGTAAATTAAAAATGGTTCTATTCAATTTAAACAAATTATAGTAATAAATTGCTTTCATCATGAATCTTGGGGGGGCAATACACATCAACAAACCAGGACTTCTGCTTGTTTGTTGTGCACTTGCTCTTTTCCTGTTTTATTTCTACTCTGGTAGTGCAGACACTTCCACAGCAATCAAAAATGAGCTGGATGATAACATAGATTTGGCTACATTACTTGTAATTGCAATTAAAGCAGCACAGAATGGGGGGACTGAAGTTCTTAAAACTAAAGACAGCTTACATATTGAATCCAAAGGCAAAACAAAAGAAGGCATAAATGATCCTGTTACAAGTGCAGACTACAATTCACATTGTGCTATGGAGGCTACACTAAAACATAAATTTCCACACCTTACAATAGTTTCTGAAGAGAATAAAGTATTTTGCAACAACAGCATTATGTATGACTACACAAAGCCAACCAATGTGAAGATAGACTTGATGAATAATGAAAGTAAGTTTGTTAAAATGAGTGATGTTACTGTTTGGATTGATCCTCTTGATGCAACTAAAGAATTCACGGGTAATACCCTACTGTAAACTATTTTTATAGGCTCATTCAATTAATCTAATATTTTAGAGAAATTGTACAAATATGTGACAACAATGGTTTGTGTTGCTGTAAATGGAGAACCAGTAATTGGAATCATTCACAAACTATTTGAAAATAAGACTTTTTGGGCTTGGGCAGGTATGGATGAAGGAAACATAGATTCCCAAGTACCAAAGGATAGAAAGCCAAAGATTGTTGTATCCATATCACACAGAGGGGCAATTGAAGAAGTTTTGAAGAAAAATTTGGGGGTGGATAGTTTTGAACTTGTGACAGCAGCTGGTGCAGGCTATAAAGTACTAGAAGTTATTTCTGGCAAAGTAGATGCTTATGTACACAACACTCTTATCAAAAAATGGGATATTTGTGCTGGAAATGCCATTTTGAATGCTATAGGTGCAAAGATGACTACCAGAGATGGAAGTCTTATCATGTACTTTAATGATGGGCATCCTGTGAATACTAATGGACTGATAGCAACTACTAGAAATCACGATAAATACGTTGGGAAGATATAGAATGCATTTATGAATTTTTTGTCATAATTCTGGAGATGATTGTTTGATTATGTTGTAAATTTTTGCTGATATGTGATACATCTATGGATTTATTTGTACGTTTTACATAGATTTGGTTTTATACTTTTGAATAAGTAATATTTTAAACCATAATTTACAACTGATTAAATTACTTTTTGATTATTATATAGACATCGTTCACAGTTATAATACACAGTAATTAGTACGTGCTTTCTAGATTTTATCGCTGATCTAATGAGTTTCAAGTACAACAGCTACGTTAATATCATCATTCTTTTTCTCGCCGAGATTATTTCTTGCACTGGTTAGCAAATATTCAACAACCCACTGATCACTGAAAATTAAAGCATCCCTTTCATATAAATCAACTACCAAATCATTACAGATTTCTTTCAAAAAACAATTTCCAATTGGAGTTAATCTCGCCTTTAAGTGGCCCTCAATAACGGAAATAAGACCCAATCGATCAGCAACTTTCAATTCCTTAAAATTCTTGTTATGGCTGTCGTAGTTCTTGCTCAGAACAACCCATGACTGTTGAATTGAAGCAAAATTAACATGAAGGTAATCAGGCCGTGGGAAGAATCGCCTGAAGAGTTTAGAAGAGTAAAGGTTGCAGTGACGCCAATGAGCAAAGTAAAAAGGTGCTTTGTCAAGTTTATCCAGGATATCTTCAATACTTGCAGATTTTTGGATAAAAACATTGCTTTCCACGTCACAGGGAGAGTATTGAATGTAATCATGATCCTTCTTCATGTTCTTTAGGAAAGTTTTCTCAAATTTGAGTTGAGTTTTGGAGATCAATATTGGAGCATCGATGTCGTAGTAAGATTTAATTTCATCAGATATGTTGGGATTTTCATCATAATTTAATGTTATAACTGAATTAATGCCGTCGCAATAGTTACAATCACTGGTTTGGTATTCTACTTTGTGTGTTTCTGAAGAACCAAAATTAAAAATATCAAGAGCAAACGGGTTTTTCTTTATCAAACATGTTTCCCGTTTGAGGGGACGCCAATCGTAAAAAGGAAGCGCTTTAATCAATGCAATTCTTCCAATTGCAGAAGCATGAATTGTAATGAACTCTTGCTGAGTAAAGAATATCAAAATACTTGTTACTGAAGCAATTAACAATAGACATTTCCAAGCAGTGAGATACTTTCTAGTTTGAGTTAGAAGATATTTATGGATCCTTTTGTTACAATCTTCTTGAAGAATATGCAGTGCGTTGTTATACACCAAATTGAAATCAATTTCGGATTTTTGGCAATGAATAATGAGCTCTTGAATTTCTTGATGAAAAACTTCCATTTTTCAAATGAATGGAAGCACTTTCGCCAATTTGTTAGATTTAAATATTGAAAGTTTTTGCCACGTTGGCAGTAACAGATTCTGGTTACGTGGTAGGAAGAGGACTGAAGCAAACTCCGCATCACATCAACTTTAAAGGGGTGTGAAGAATTGGAGGAAACTATTGATTTTAGATTAAAGAATGTGAAATAAAGCGATTGATTAATGCAACATAATAAAGTTCAATCAATAAATATACAATTTTAAAACAAAAGGTGCCATATTTTAGAACTTATCACATCATTAATTTTGTGTTGACAACTTTCATCAATTTTCAAATTTCTATAAATTATAGTTATTCATTCATCCCCTCTCGTATTGCCGATTCATGTAATGCGAGTTGTGCGCATCGCATGTGCTCCATGTGTCAAGTAACCTCGTTCCAACTCCTCATGGAGCCACACAATTATCTTGTAAATAAGTCTATGTATTAAGCACGCCAAATGGAGAACCACATTTAGGACAGAATATATCATACGTCACAATGCATGGAATAATCGTGAAAGCCTTCAGTCGAAAGTACCTGTTATTGACAAACATTGTGATTTCAACTAGCCTTTCTGCTCTAGGAGACATCATAGAGCAGAATTATGAAATCTACATTAAGTACACTCCTAAATGGGATTCGATTCGAACCCGAAATATGGCAATCACTGGAGTACCAGCAGGGCTAATAACTCACTGCTGGTACAACTTACTGGATCGAAGAATGCCTGGATCCACCATTCAGATTGTAACTAAGAAAGTCCTCCTAGACCAATTTATATGTTCACCCATATCAATAAGTGCCTTCTTTGTGACCCTTGCTATTCTCGAACAAAGTGACATTGAAACTGTGATATTAGAAATTAAGCAGAAAGCTTGGAGACTATATGCAGCAGAATGGGTTATTTGGCCACCTGCTCAGTTTATCAATTTTTATGTGCTGCCGAATCGGTTTAGAGTTCTGTATGATAGTACAATATCCTTATTTTATGACATTTACACTTCATATGTTAAGAATAAATTACCACTTGAACACAAAAAATAATTAATAGTCAGCCCATGACGTTGTTGTGACTGTGATAAAAGTTGAATATTTTCAATTCAGGGTTAAATGTAAACGGTTACATTATAGTAGTTAGTATGAATTTTGTAGATCTTGTCTTCTAATTGTTGTTTAAAAATATAAATAGTACAAATCTCAGATTTGTGTTGTCTTAACGCCTTATGGTAAAATCCAATTAGGCTTTAAAAGGGACTATACCACCAAATTTTCTTAGGGAGCAATCATAATTGGGTTTTATATTAATCATTACATTTAAGGTATCATACAATTTATCAAAACATTCCATCCTTAATACCAATCGGTACAAGAATGCCTAGGAAAAATACAAAATTACGCAAAGCTGACTTAAAATCTACAGGTATAGCGTAAGGTAAAAGAACTTTGGTAATTCTGTTCACTTCGTGCGAAGCACACACAAAAATAAATGATGTGATTATGATATTTAACATGGGATAGCCCGGAATAAGCACCAGCACTCCATGAGTATCAGCAGCTAGCCAGATATGATACTGACTGATAAACAACTCGAGAGAAATGTCGCCAAACCACGCGAATAAGCTAGAGTAACGTGTGCGTAAAACGCCTGATATGTTTCGCAAAACAATATAAGCCAAAATTGGAAGGCAAACGATATATGAGTGAATTTCACTACAATCTAATTCATTCCTACAAAGAAACGTGAAGGTAACATACGCTCCTAAACCAACAATACTTGCAAGTGTTGCGCTCAATGCAATCCCTCTCGAAAACAAATTACTGTGATTATTATCATCAAAGAGACTGTAACGTTGCGAAATCAACAGAATGGCACCAAACAGCATTCCGTACAGCGATGAATATCTGTCCAGCTTCCACCTGGACCACCATTCATGAATATCATCATCAATTGTCACAAATAGCGCTTTCCAAGGGCGTGTAACAAATACTTTCTCAAAGAAAACTTCAGACATGAAAAGAATCGTTATCACACTAAACATTCCGATGAATTTAATCACTAGGTAAAAATAATGCGCGATGTTGCTTTCCGAATTCTGTGCAGTGATCAAAGGAGGCAGTGCTAGCAGCGTATAACACAAAAGATACCAAAACGACAGAAGCGGAACAAAATAATAAAACTGGTATGGACGATTCATGCACAAACACAATGTGATTGTCATGAAATTCAACTGAAAGAGATTTTTAAACAGGCTGACTAGAGTAATGTCACCGCGTTGGAAAACGTAGACAAAGTGTTGATATCCTAATAAAAAGAGATATGCTGAGATTAACACTTTGATGTGCATATTGATGAGGAGAATTTGACTTGCTCCCGTTACTTGATAGACTAGTATCACGAGCTGCATCCAGCCCTTCCATTCGTCGATCTGATCCCGATGTAATACTTTGGTAAATTTGCTGTCTTCAGTGAAGAAAAGTCCGAGAGTAAAGACATAGCCAATAGGGAGCCAGAAACTGAACTCTGAGTAGTACTTGTTTTCTTTCATAAAGTAGTTTGTGCGGTCGCAGATGAAGAAGTAAGCCATGATGAGTGACATAATGCTCAGAGAGTGAAAGAAAGTGTACATATCACCTGGAGCTGAAATAAATGTAGGTTGCTCTAGGGAAGGCTCTGAATCTGTGAGGAGTGAATATTCTCGGACTGGTTTTCCGCGCCACTTTAAAAGCAGTCGGTAGACAAAGATGAGAAGATAAATCGTTATGCTACCAACAAAAATATGTTATAAATGCCCAGTAAAGAAAAAAAAAAAAAAAAAAACTCACCATAATCCCATGATTAAAAAAGTAAGTAACTGCAACGTAGTGTAAGTTTCCGCTGAACTACAGCATGATCCATCGTTGAAATTCATGTAATCATTGCAGTACATATTTAGCAGAATTTGAGTATTATGCTGCAATGGTTTAGGCGCTAAATGCATGCCATCAGGACTTTCAGAAACCATTCCTTGTGCAACAAGACGGGCACTCCACCATAACTCAGTCATCGTCGGTGAAAACACTTCAATTGCCGCTTTATTATACAAATCAATTTGTTCATTTGTTACCATGTGAAAATCCTGGCTGAGTTTATCTGCATTTACTGGTTCCTGCAATGCCCACAAAACCCTTGTCTTCTTTGAATATAAGTTCTCAATTGGCAGCATTAGCTTGGTGAGATTCAAGCTGTAGTCCTGAATTGCTGCTTGAGAAGCATTAGAGCCTTTGATAGACCACAATCCACTGCCAGCAATAATAACTGAAGGAGGTGCAGTATCCTGAGACCATTTTACAAAATGATCAATCATCTCAGTTGAAACATTTTGAGTGTGAATGTATTCTACTTGAATTTTCAGCTTGTTTTCTGTGTGCACCAAATCAGATCTTATATCCAGAGGAGTTACAGTTGCATCCTCATCTTGGTGTAAGTGTTTTACAAAACTAGCATACAAATCGCGAATTCTTGAATCTCCCAAGAAAATAAAGTGAGATTCTTTTCCATAGAAAGCTAAGTATCGAAAACATCTTCTTGTATCACTAAAATGTGTTAATTAGTTGGCACTGCCACTTTAATTTATATTTATTAGTTTATGGTGAATACTTACATTTTTGAGTAATGGTGCAGCATACAACCATATGGTTGCCACTCTTGATCTCCTTTGTATCTTCCATCAGAGAGCAACCAAGTACATGAATTGTTCCCTGATGAATGGTTTGTGCATATTAAGGGACAGTTACATGAGAAATAGCACATATTAAAGGTTCAAGATATAATAAAACGTAAATTTACTACATTACCGTAGTTAAGATGTAGTAATTCATGATAGCAGGCAAAGCCGATGACGAGAAGAAGTGCGATTCGCTTGGCGTTGGTGGAGTTAATTTGTTCGATGATTTTCTCTGCACGAGACTTTTGCATTTTTCATAAATGGGTGCATTTCTGCACGGTGGTTCATAAACTATACTGCTGTAAGTTTAAACGTTTGAAAACTATAAAAATAAGTAAAAACATAGTTCTGAAGCACAGACCTAACCACGTTATGATTGCAAACTAATCATATGTTCTGTGGTGTAAAATTAGTTGCATAGAGTCGGGTTCTATTCAAAATATTTAAATTTTCTAATCATCATAAATCAATTTTATTATTGTCATACTTGACATTTTTGAAATAAGAAAAGTACTAAAGCGTTTTACTCGTTCCTAATATATATTTTCTTTTAATAAATTAATTGAACTAGTAAAATGGCGTCGGTACAATATTTATTTTCTTTTAATAAAACGTTTTGCAGTGAATTAGTCAACGTACAAAAGTATGTTGACATTTTAGTATTTTTAAATAATCATATAAAACTTTTTTTTTACTTTTAGACACTTGACTGAAATACAAAATTTTCGAATACCATATATAATCCTAATTCAGAGAATTTTTCGTGGTTACATTGAACGAAAAAAGTACAACAAAACCCACAATGGAGTCATTATTATTCAAAAATATTATCGTGGATGGAAAACTAGAAAAATGCGGAAATATTACAAAGAGCAACATGCTGAAGATGTTGCCCAAAAACGAATTAGGCTTGCAGCTATAAAAATACAAGCTTGGTGGCGTGGAGTAACTGTAATTTACTTTATTATGGGCAACACTTTCATTATTATTCTATATAATATTTATTAATGCATTGCAGGAGCGAAAGTATCTTCGATTCAAAAATATGCTGCCGGGTGACCGAATCGAGAAACAAAAACAAGTCCAGTCGCAAAATCAAGAAATGGCCGAAGGAATTCGCGAGTTGTTCGACGAGACCGATCGCGAATCAAAAGAGGTAGAAGAATTAGCTGCGCAACAAGAAGCTATAAGCATTTTATTTAAATGCCATCATTTGCTACGTACACATAAAAGAGAAGGAATTTATTCTTGTCACGGTAGCAAAAAATTATCATTGATTGAACAATTGATGTCCAAATTGCCGTACACAGAATATATGAATTCTGTACATGATGCATATAAAATGTTGGTAAAAAAAAATCGAAGAGCTGAAGAAAACACAAAAAAAACTAATGCACAGAGAAAAAATGAAGAGGCATTAGCTAGGACTTTAGTGGTACAACCACGATCAGTAGTTCAACTTGAAAAAGATAAAATGCACCGAAAACCGTAAGTTATTTAACATTTAAAGCCTCTTTTCTTATTTAATTAGTTACGTTCTTTTTAGTTTTAAACTGTGTTCAAAAGTTGCGAACCAGCCTTATGTGCCAAGCATTTTTTTGAATAATGTAGAGCAAAAGAAGTTTAAAGATCCGAGTGTTATCCATAAAGAAAAGAACTTTCATTTGTCAGCTAAATTGGATTTGAGAGACCGTGGTGAACCTTATTATATAGATTTTTGGGAGTCAGAAGCCTTCAAAAAAAGCCAAAATAAAAATGTATTCTTCTAACTTAACTTACTCTGAATAAATATTTGAAGATATAAGAAACTTTTGGAATTTTAATTTCAAGCTATTGTAGTTGCTATATTAATTTAAATTTTATTGTAATCAACTTCACAATTACATAATTAAAAATGGTATTTACTGTTTTTCATACGTTAATTAAATTAATAATTAATGTGATTAAATTTGCATAATTTAATTATCGACTTTAATATTGCATTGTTTAATACGTGACAAGACAAATCTATACTAAATATATAAATTCGTCTTAGTTTCAGTACGAAAACATTCATTTTCCCGGTTCATGAACAGGTAATAGCACGTAAGAATGGGTTTCCTCAAAGCAGTCTTTGCTTGCCAAGTCATCCTGGTTTTGGGCATGGCAACTACTTCTGAAACCGGTAAGAATAATACTTCACAAAACATACAACTAATAATATATGTATTCTTGAAAGCAATAATTAAATCTGTTGGCTTCATCGTTCAATCTGCGGTCCGCTTGCTCACCCTGCTACACAGGATCGTTTGGAACTTGATTTCTTTTGTTGGCCGTCTTGTCATAGGAGTTGTTAGAGTAGGCCTGATAAGCGTCGGAGAACTTATGAAATACAGAAGCCGCCGCTCCCTACCTGATATGACTGCTGCCCTCGCAGATCCCTTGACATTTCCTAGTAGAGATCCTTATGGACCTGATGGTTGGTTCGCTTCTGCTGCCAACTATGCTGTCTAATTGAACAAATTCATGGACAGCGTATTTTTGTACGCTCACACTTTGACAACCGTTTCCACTTTGTTTCTGAGTTTACTTAAGTTTATTTTGTTTGTCTTCTGTGAATAATTAATAAATTTATTGTTATATTACTCCCAATTGTCTAGAATATTATTTTACATAACGCAAACACGTCCACGTTTATCTAAGACAAAAATCATAATATGTTTATATCAATAATATCTTGAACAATAATAATAATAATAATATATTTTGTATACATACAATCGTGCAATACAATCATACATATACAGGGCTAATGGTCCTTCAGCTAAAGAAAAACAAAAATTGATTAAATTTTTCTATAAAAAACATTTAATTTTACTATCAATTGTTAGTGCTTACAACTAGTTGTTTCCGAATAGATGGTTCTGTTGGTGATGAACTAAGCCAGAGTTAGTCATATCTAATATTATGTAAATGAAATTTCCGTTAATAAAATTCACCACCGGGTCTACCTTAAAAAAGTCCTGAAAGCATTTGCGCAGTTTTTTGATTACCTCATCTCTGTTCAAAGTTTTCGCTGTTAATTTTCCTGTTGTATGTTTCGGTAATATGATCGTGACTTGTCAACGGATTGTGTATCCTGCTATTCATCTCTTTTCCAATATAAACTAATATGTTAAATTGAGCATTAACTCTACTTGTTTAGTTTTTTAAATTCTATTGCAAATTATGCTCCTAGATACACTGAATTTAAAAAAATCAATATTAGAATAGTTCAAAAATGGCATTTGCTATGAGAATATAGAAAATATTTGAATTTAAGTGCTGCGTTGCAATTTTTAATGCAATTTTCCACTCTAGTGGAAATATGGAATAGTATAGCATGCAGACAGAACATGTCATTTCAATTATGAAAACATGGTTAGTTAACATTAGATTTTTTACAACAAAACATGACACGGAATATAAATGTAATTCTTTAAATAATAATTAATTCATAAACATAAAAATAATTACTAAACTGATGAAGCATAACAATTAATAACAACCGCAGTAACTATTATCAACATTAATAATTTTATTGCACTTGAAAATGAATCGATTTTCATAACACTTTAAAGCTTCCTATTTTTTCAGTCAGTCGAAGTCCAAACGTGCTTCGTACAACTTCACTATATTCAAAGGTGCAATGGTATTTAACAAAATGGATAAGTACATCATAATTTTTACACTGTTTTTTGTGTTGGCTCTTGTTAAACCTTCGGGTAAATAATTGACGACTGATACAATACATTGTTGATATTAATATAATATGATACTGTTTTAGATGGATGTGGACTATTGTCATCATTAATAAAAAGTTTGGGTACAATTGCAAAAATAGTTACAATGGTATTCCATGGATTTATCAATTTTCTCCTCGGTTATACCTATGTGCCTAAGGGAATAGAATATGATTCAAATATATCTTCAAAAAATGACAGAATTGTTAATTACGATATGTAAATGAAAATGATGCTATATTTCAATAAAACGCTATAAAATATAATATTATGAAATTATATTAAGAGCAAAGAAAAATAGAAGATTAAAAAAGTTATTTGACTTTAATATAGAACCAACTGCTTTGAATTATGCAAATTATTAATCGGTAACTTCACTTCTGTAAGTTACTTTAAGTACATGAAGGAAAATCTGCGAAAATCTATCAGCCGATAGACCATAGATTTGGGCCAAATCTGGTCGAATCACCGCCTGCTGCAGTTATAACCCCGAATAATATCGGAACGAAAAACAGGCCGTAGGCCTAACCGCAGGCAGCGAAGCGGTAACGATGAAGAAGAAGAAGAAGAAGAAGAGGGCGGTATTAACTTGATTAAACTCGCATTTACTTGTTTTAATAATGTTTTCACTATTCTGGTACACAGAAGATCTCAATTATTTAGAAATACCTAATTCAATTCAATTCAACTAATAGTTGAATAGTTAAAAATAATCATAAAAGTAAGAGAGAATTAAGGGAGCAATACTAATGTTAGAATTTAATTAGTGAAGATTCTTAATTAATCGATATTTTAGAGTAGGCGAACAATAAACACTTTTAAACCAGATAATATATTCATGATATTCAATAACTTTAGAAAATATCATAAATTATCATCAACAAAGGACAATTAATAAATGCACAAATACATTTAGGTAGGTAGCATAAAGGTAATTATTACATATCTTAATTAAAATATGATTATTACAATTAATTGAAGTAACGCAGATCTTGATTTCTTGAACATTCTTCACTAATCACAGCTCGTGAGAGTATCTTTAGTAAAAAAAAACGAAAATTCTTTTTCGTAACTAAGAAAATGTTACTTTTGTTTGCTGTACTTGTTTTATTGGGCAGTGGTAATACCTTATTTTGAATTCAATAAGGTACCCATCAATTGTTAATATACTTTTTAGTGCACGCCATACCTGTTTCTTCTGAGGAAGATGGTAATATTACCATGCGCAATATTTCGACGCGGCCATTATATATGAACAACCAACGCTACGACGACAACATGGATGATGATCAGGTGCCTTTCAACGTGCAATTTGACAAAACGGACAATGACGAGTCCCAAAATCAAAACCGGAAAATAATGCTTCCGATAATTGTGAGCAAATTAAAAAAAATGTTCGGAAAATCCGCTAAAAGCTTGATCAATGACGGTTTACCACTTGTGTCCACATTCGTGGAAACGTTGAAAAATTTTGCGATGGACAACTTGAATACTAAGAACCCAGTAAGCAGAATGGCGGTACTCGCCATGGAAGCATTCAAGTTTATCGTGGAGATGCTAGATTTCACGAAGAACCAAAATGGTTTTCTTGCAAAAATGGTTAGAAAAGTTATCAAATTCATAGACATTTTATTTGGAAAATTATTGTTGTGATGATTTTGTGCAAACATTATGAATAATAAAAAGAAGAATTAGTTTTACGCATGTTTTTTTTTTGAAGAAATAATTATTAGTAACGCATTTATTTCTAGATAATTAATTAAGAGTAATTGATAATTTATAACTTTCAATTTACAATAATGATGAAGAATTCTGCATGAATTGGCCGACATTCGCATAACGTCACCATCATTAAACAATCAGTAATTCTTTTTATAAACTAGTAATCCCTTAGAGCTGAAAGTGTATAGGTAATTTTTTAAAAAATAGCATTTAAAATAGAATAGAGCCATTGATTCAGCTTTTAATCGGTTGACGCCACAACCAAATTTTTCCAATTCCCTTCGAAACTACTTATACTGTGTGAATAAAACTGCATGAATATAGATATGACCATATAACATATGAAAACGATATGTATTTCGATAATATCTTAGTCCACCATGTGTGTTTGTGCCAGTTTGCGTTTACGCTACGTTATTGCGGTTTCCTTACACACGATTCCTTGCTGTTGCGAAGTTTACGTTCTTTGCGCCAGTGGTACTTCGATGTTATTTAATTAGAGTATTTGTAGTTGATTTGATGAATGTTGATTTATCACTTCATAATATAATGCTATTTATTTATATCAATTGTATATAAGTAGCCTGTTGAGTCCGCAGTTACTTGATTTTGCGCGTCGCGCAATTTCATAAGTAATTAAAATATCAATTAGCGAGCTCTATTTCAAACTTTTCGAGCAATAAACTGAACATACAATGATAGTTACGAACAGACGTTACACACGCGAGTTACACATGGCATCACAAATTGCTTGTGCTGTTATCGTATACCTTAGTATAATTAATATAATCTTATCTGTGCTGTTGGTTGCCTATCGTATTATAATTTTATTTAATATAAATTTAGAGTATCGTTGAGTATGGTCACGAACTGTTTAATATTCATTATGTAGATACGACATAACTATACCACTTACTTAATATTGATTTGTAAAAGTTTTTGGCTTACTGCCTTCTTTAGTATCTAATACTGAATGTGTTATGGTTCAGTTCCATCTACATAATATATGTAAAGTATATAGATTTGTCTAGTAGATTTAAATGAAAAAATCAACGTGTCGAGAACATTCTAATATCAACGATACACTTAAAAATATCAGATAAAAAAAGAGCAACTGACTGTTGGTGATCAATTCAACATGATCCTAGAGCTGTTGAATATTGTAAAATAAAATTCTGATATCTATTTTATGAGTTTGAAATACATTTCTCATTAGTTGCCACAATAACATTGTAAAATGATAGTCATTAACGGCGATAACCTATTATTCTAGAAAAACTGTTCAATAAGTAATTAATATATATATTATAATATAAAATAATGAAGTATGTAATCTAACTTATTTTCTTTCTTAACTTATTGCTGCGTTAATATTTACATAGATATCTGAAAATCTTGACTCGTCGACTGTTTGCGTTACCAACAATGTAAAAGTTAAATTGAAAACTGATGATATTACTGAGAGAAAATCACATGCAACATAGAGTTTTCCCAAATGCTAGTTTATCCAAATATATAAAACAGAAAAATCAACCATGCGACGCTTTTTAACCCTCTGTACTCAAAAGCCTGCAAACATATAGAATATGTAATGTTTATGTTATAGGCATGACCAAAGCCATGGCCATGGTTATGCTAACATGTAGAAAAGCGTGCAGCAGTTGATGCAAGGGCGTAGAGACTGCGGGGTAATACAATCGTTCACTGTTTCAATTGAAGAAGTAACAACAAAATCTGAATGAATCTGACGAAGTATGAAAATAAATTATTAAGTATTTAATCAAGATAAAATATCTATGTTTCGAGATGTTAGAAGAAAAAATTCAATTTCAAGACAAAATTATGACAAGATAGTAAGCATAACAAAGAAGCACGAAAAAAATAAGTCACAAAAAGTATAGTCCATCGACTCAAGTAGATTACAGTCTATTATAAAATTAGTCACGTTTAGTGTGGGTGCATCCATCGTGTGCACGCGTGAATTAATCAATTTTCCGCCCGGAACGCCGACCGGAATTGCCAATGGTGAATTGCGTTTTGCACTCAGTGGCATACGCACGATACACAACCTCAAATGAGGGATTGGTTGCAATGTAACCAATTCTCAGCAACATCCCTATGATGCATTTCAAGCAATCTATCAATGGCGCCGCAAGGAGAGGAAATGAAAAATACTTCCTTGCCTTGAAACGGTGACGTAACACCATTTCCTAGCTGCATGCGTGTAAGAACATTTAATTGCCGCATTTATGCACGACAATAAATTCGATTACATCATAAACTCGCAAAACGCAGACGTTTTCTGACCATAAAACAAACGACGCTTCCATTTTGTTTAACAACTTGCGAGAGCATTTTTTTCAATATGGCGGTCTATATAATAGCAGCATTTAAATATTGCCAGCGTAAAATCAATCGTAACATAATAAGCATTGGTAGTAAAAAGCATTAAAACAATGGGTTTTATGCAGTACTAACCTGTTTCACCTGAATAAGTGTTTATTTTGCGTTGATTTTTATTATTTGTTGCATTTGGCAAGTTTATGACTGGCTGTTTGAGTTTACATTTCCAATGTAATCAATTTTCCAATGATATTTCGAGTAAAGTTCGGTTGTTGTGTGCATTGCAGATCTGGGGAAACTGAAAATGACAATGAAGCAATCACTGCACTTGTTGAGATTTTTCAACAAGTTGCACGATTGCGCAATTCAATGATTTCAACATACGTAACACGTGAACCCTAATCTAAAAAGAATAATAATTAGAAATGTTTGTAATTGACTTCATTCTTCTGTCTTTCGCCATTTCTAAGAAGCAAAGTAAGTGAAAAAAATACAGTAATGTATGTTCTCTATAAATAATTTGTACTTATAATTTGTGATATGTTTAGTTTATCCTGATGTGACCGGAAGGCCCTAAGAGCGATGATGATGACGACGGTGCGCCGCGCCGGTGGTGGCGGTGGCAGCTACGCAGCGCATATAAACGGCGGAGGGTCCTTGATTGTGCGAAAGTTGAGCGCCCGTCTTCCGAGGCTGCACACATTCAAAATCCGCAGCGGTTTGAAAAAGAAGAGAATTTAAGAACAGATTAAGTTTGCAATTTAAGAAGTCTTCAATCAACAATTTGTAATTATTTCTCGGGGAGGTTTTCGTCAATTTCTTGTGCAAGGCACTTTCAGTGCACTTTTTAGCAGAATTCCAGAGAAGAAAACTTTGTTTATTCTGGGTAAGTAAAAAAAAATTATTTTATTCTTAATTCATCGAATTAATTTAAAATTTATACAACACATCAGTCTGGTATAAAAGTAATTTTCATCGCTAGCTTCAAAGTTTCATTCACATTTTCTTATTAGTATGTAATCTACTGTTTCACCTAGATAATAATTTCCTGTCTTACACCTAGAGCAATATACTGCACAGTTTGCAATATCCCAGATTCTGATTTTCTCACACCTACTTGTTGCTACTTAAATTGGCAGTGACACCGATAACATCTTTGCCCCGGGTGCAAAGCCCACATTTGCATCAAATTGTGGCAATGGCAGGTGATACATATTGCAGCAAGCAGAGAAATTGCACATTACTAAATTAATTCTCTGCACGTGACGTAATAGAATTGAGATTTTGCTAAAATAGAAATTGGATTACAAATACATTTACCGTTCTTATAAGGATTATTCGATTTTTCTGCTTGGAAAAATATTTCTCAAAATATTATTTGTTTCATTGCTATATATGTCTTAAAATTCTTTTCAATTGCATCTCCACATGTATTATCTTGTCACTTCTGTTGAAATGTCCACTTCTTTCTTCTGTCTGACATACTATCATCTATTATAATGATTGATCGATAAGCTTATAAGACTACACGCCTATCACCACAATCTATTTGTAATCGACGACGCTAATAAGCAGCTTTACTCTTTGTGAAAACTAAAATTCCTTGAAACAAATCCTCAATCAAACTATAGCAATAGTTATATCTAATGAATCTATCATTTCTATACCATGTGGATTTCAACTATTCTGTCAATCATCCATTGTCCGTGAACAAGACTTGCTACGGATAAATAACTTCATCAATATTTCCAACAATTTGAGAAACATATGCAGATTCTGGAAATAACCAGACACGTGTCCGTCGTTATTATTTACCTAAGTCTTACTAATTAGTAAATAAGCGAATCACTTGTCATTATCATCAAATGTATAAGAACACATCATTATTTGTGACTGACTTTAATTTAATTTGTTACAATAACAGCAATTATAATGATTGGTCTACAATCAGTTTGAATTTTATGAAAGCAATTAAAAGATAATCAGATACTAAACAAAATAAATCATTGTGATTACAACCTAATTGATTAATTATCATGGAAATCTTTAATTATTCAATTTAAGCACTGATTATACGTGTTTGTCATTATTGTAAATTAATTTGCTTTCGAGTAGCAACAATTGTGAGAAAACAATTGTTTTCTGTTACAAAAATAGACTTGAATATTTAATATATAATTTGCATTCTATTCGAAAAGTAAAATTTATACCTGGGTTAATTAACTTTCAATTAAAAAAATAATTTAACCGAATGTATTATCCTTTACATTATCTTTTCTTACATAATACAGTGTTTTCGAACATATTATAACCCAACTTTGAGTTAATTTATAGTTTTTATAGGTATTTTGATTAGAATTCTAGATCTACAATATTTTCAATAATTAAATAAGATCCAAGGCAATCAATTATACAACATTCCACATCTCTATAACAATATCATCAAGATTAAGGGGTTAATTAAAACGTTACATAAACTATACAGCTGGAAATTACATTGAATTACGAAAGATGTTTAAGTTCAAACAAAGTTTTATCCTTAAGAAACTACTATTTATGCAGCGTCGCAGATTAATTCGAGCGATAATTTTCATAATTTTCACACTCTTTATAATTACAAATTCAATAAATTTCAAACGCAATCTTCAAACAATACTTGTTTCAATACTAGCAAAAAATTTGGGAAGTGAAAAAAATATATCTACAATTTTCACTACAAACTTGTTGAGTTTACGGGATTAGATGCAATGTAGAAATAGAAAGAAGAAAATGGAAAGAAATTGAAAAAGTCAAAAAATTGTAGTAAATTGGTATAGAGTGATTGCAATTGCACAATATTCTCAACAAATTGAAATTGCATACTATAGAAAACATAGAAATATATACAAATTGCGCTGAAATATGTGGAAACACTGCGCCTAGAAAAGAGTTTGAGAAAGTGCACTTTTCAGATTTTCCACGTGGTAAAATTGATTTTTGCGAGGCCTGAATACATGGAGTATATGTAAAAGAATCCAGTTGAAAGGATAGATTTAAATTCACATTTCACATTTATTGTTTTCTTACTCTATTCTTATTTCTCTTACTTTCATATCTATTTTCTTCTCCAATTGACACAAATATTGAACCATCTTCAATAAATTCTTTTACAGCATTAAATTGTATGGCGTTGTTTTGTTTAATTTGGCTTCCAGGTACTAATTTAGATTAAAAGTAAACAACATGAAGGCTCTTCTTAGTAGCTGCAAATATAATATGTTATTATACATTGCATAACACAACTTCGTTAAATATTCATTTTAATTTGAAGATTGCCGATATTACATAGATAGTATAAGGTTTACTGAAGTTGTCGTCGCACACTTCATTTACTTCTGGTTAAGGCTCGCACTTTCATCTTATGTCAACCATCTCAACGTTGGCACGTTGTTCAAATTTAAACCGACTCAGATCACGAGGCACATAAATGACAAGAAACAATTGCAATCAACTAGACTAGGCGATGACATACATTAGAAAAGATCAATTAATAATATAAATTAGTAGAAAATTGATTTTTTAAGTATTATTGAGTATGTTCACTTACTACTAATTTGTTTATGAAACGTTTTTGGTTTGTTGTTATCTTCTGTATGAGTTTATTTGGTAGGGATGCGATTATGCGATTAGTCGTGGGAGTTTAAGGATTGAATATTTTCTTTAATAGCAAAGTGTTTATTGTTTAAACTATAATAAGGATTGAAGTAAACACAGAACTTCAGAAATGATTTAAAACTAAAATGGCAATTTGATTATAAACTAAAGCACTTTAACTGTGCCTTACATTCGGAGATAACATACTCATGTTTGAGATTGTATTTTAAATGTCTATATTCATGTAATGTGACCACTTTAGATAAATTGATAGAGTTAATTTGATCAATACAATGGATGTGCACTTTGTTTAATGCTATTAAACATATATATTTTTAAATTTAATTGTGTTGTAACAAAATTAAGGTACAAAACAATCTCGTATTGTATTTTATCAAAATTCAGATTATCTTTCACTAAAACTATAACAGATTAGATATGATAGATTAGATTCTAAATCAATTCTACTTCCATTTATCAAATTTTTTTTATTTTTTCTGCCGTTTTTTAATAAATTTTCTTTCTTTTAATACTTTACAAGAATAGCATGTTAATGAAAGTACCGATGATACCGAATAATACGATGATTACCATATTTTCAGTGAGTATCCTCTTTGCCTTCTTTTGTTTTAAATTAAATTCGTAAAATGGAATCCAAGAAGATCATGGGAATATTATATATGTTATTAACGCAGAATTGAATGAAAAACAACACAATGTCAGGTGAATGCAAAACAGTCTTGCACTTTCAGATCTTTTTATATGTATTACCAATTTAGCACCAACCTAATACCAACAATGATTTGTGATTAGAGTGATTTTAATTCCTAACTTTTAATATTCTTATATTAAACTATTAATAATATATTCTAGAGTACATCCACTAAATTAACCAATAAAGGATTAATAATTGAGTGCGCTAAACCGATCCTTTAAATGACTAAAATCTCGAGCAGTAGCCGCAAACTTGTAGGTTTAGTTCGATTAGTCGAACTTTTCAATAACGCGTAATGGAAGATTGCCTGCAGAATATTGTTAATGACGAGATATTGCAAATCGAATTAGAAGTTTATTGGGATGATGCAACTAATTAGGCATTATTTAAGAGTGCTAAAGCCTTATTTGCATTGCATAAAAGTGGCAAATAAATTGTTACATTCTATATATAGCATTAACTTGAATAAGTATGCATAACGTTCTTAATTTTTATTTGCTTTCAATAGAAGTCTAAATAAGTCAGGTGATGTTAATGTGTTCATATAACAAAAAATACATGTTGAATTTTTGTAAAGTGAAATTAAAAATTGATTTTTTAGCATCCCAATGTATTTTTGATATAAATACAGTAAATACTCTTTATTTTTTTAATAAACATTCTATTTATTAGTATAACAAGTAAGTAAAGTTGTTTACGGCAAGTTATTAACTCAAATATTTTCTGTATATCAATTAACTCCATTTTTCCATCTTTCATTTGCATAAAATTCGAAATAAAAGCAGCATTCAGCATATGGCCATAATCATAAAAATTACATTTTCTTCTTTTTACGTTCTTCTTTTCTTTTTCATGAGTTGCACTATATCACTAGTTGCGCATTTCCAAACCTTAATAAACTTGTAATTGAAATTTTTATGCATTTCTCATTTATTTCTCGCGTGCCAACTATATTAAAGACATTGTATATACAAAGAAATGGATTTCACAATTTGCTAAACTAGAAGAAGTACGAAATTTTTTAGAATCTAAATTTTCAGTGCATTCTTATTTGATTACCTAGGGACTGATAAGTTTCTAGATGAACCAAAGAGGTTTCATCAGATTTGATTAGCTTCTTGCATCTGATGAGATTAACTGGATCAAATTGATTAAAAAGCATACTTTATTGAGCGCTAGTGATTGGATTGCCAAGGAAATGCAAAAGAAAATAATTAGATCTATCTAATTAACAAGACACTTTCCGCCATCTTGAATCTTAGTATAGATTGGAAAAAAATGTAGGAATGCTATTCAAGGATGACGCAAGGGTTGTTGATGTTTTAAGTAAAACTTTAGATGATGCTGTTTTTATAAAGTATTTGGGAAAATGTGTTTTAAGTTTGGACACATCCCTTTTACCATCTTTCCAATGTAAAAGCGTAGAGTAACGTAATTAACTTCTGCAACTATTTTAATGCTACAAAGATCTTGATAATAATTGCATTAAATTTTTTCTATTTTTGGAAGCATGCGTGTTATTACAAAGTTTAAAATATTTCAGATTTATACAACTTTGTTAAGTTTTTAATGGTTTAAGTTTATAATAGCTAACAAGAAATTTTAAAATGTTTAATAATTCAGTATCTTTAGTTTTTTATTGATTTTTATTCTAAGTAAATGAATATAAATGAAAAAAAAATGAAGTAAATGAAAGAAAAAAAAAACTTGATTGAACTTGTCGCGACTTGCTGCGAAAATTAATTAGAGACTTTGATGCCACTTTAACCAAGACTTTTCCATGCAACTCCCAGTGTGCATTGCGACACGTCTGTATCAAGACGCTTGGTGCAAATTAAAAAAATTAACAATTAGCTCGGCTGGAACATCAAACGAGCAACTTTCTTCTAAAGAAGAGACACAAACTTTTCGAACTTTCGCACATAATTACGCCAGTTTGCAAAGCGCGTAATGTTGCATTGCGAAGAAAGTTACTAAGGCATCAATTTTCAAAAACTGATAACCGTGTCAAAATGATGATAATTTGCATCTTTGTAAAGACTAATGCTTTGCTTGTAATTATTTCGAACATGTATGAATACACTGAAGTTTAAGTAACTTTGACGTAGTTTTCGGTGAGCGATCGACATCGCAAATAATTTGGTCATGTCGGTAATCCATATATGTTTGCTATACGGCCACAGCATCGAAGTTGAATACGATTGACATGCATTAAGCAAATATGAACTTTACGCGCCAAAATAAAATAATAAAAGTGTTGTTACAGAATGGCAGCAACTAAGAACATCAGCCTCCTTGTGTTGCTAGGGATTGTGGTGTTGTTTGTCGCAAGTTGTGCTGGAATGCCACGGGGTTCTGCTGAACACCAGCGGCGGCAATTGCGCCCCACTCGCGGCTTCAAAGAGATGGAATTGTCGGCGGCGAGAAATTTCGGCAAGCGAGCTGTTCCTATCAATATAGTCAACAGGTAATAATATTGATTATTTTCTGATTAGGTATTTACGACTTGAAACTTAATTTTGACTAAAGAATTGTTGTTGAAACTTTATAGGATTTTAATGGAATGGTTAGCACATGAAACCAAAATGAAAAATCTTCGTGAAGACCATGGTAATGTCAATATGCCCGTGTCCCTTGAGAGTGTACGAAATGCGCTACGGATTGCAGAGCTGCAAGACGATAACTCACCTGGTGATGGCGTTCTACTAGAAGAATGAACGTTACACCACACCCGTGTCCCTCAATGTTCCAATGATCCATTGTACTAGTAGATTGACACCGCTGTTTTAATTTATTTCTCTTCCTGCTCTCCCTATCATCATAAACTAATTTAAGTTTAGAGTATCACATTGTTGTAGTAAACATTTGGCGAGTGGCTGATATCGCTAAACTGTTATCTTCTTCTCTTTTCTCTATTTAATTCCTGTTTTTATTTAACAAGAAAATGCATAAGAAAAGACGTAATATTTTATATTGAGCATCCTACTCTTACTTTAGTAAGAACTGTAACACCAGTGATTGGAAAAAAAGGAGTGAATGACAAATATGAGCAGATAATTCCACCGTAACGTCGTACCCAACAATTATTCCAACAGCAGTAATCCACACTATATGCATTATATTGACAAAATGTGGTTTAATAAATGTTGTACCTCTCAAGACACTCTATGTACGAAGAATCAAATCTATCGTTAGTTATACAAAGTTATATAATGTATGAACATTTTGATTTATTGAATACTGTAAAATTTTGTAGTTAGAGAGATATTTCAACACTTGAGACATTTATTAAAACTGTAGAAATCTATTGAATATTAAAATATATTGTTTAACATGCTGATATACATTACAATTATGAATATTTCTAACAATTAAATGATGAATGTCACAAAAGTGTAGTAAATAAATAAATTATATTGAAGCATACCAGAAAATAATAGGTATTTAATCACAATATTTCTGAAGATTATCAGTTGTAAACAGTAATTGAAAATATTATTTTTTTAAATCCCTGTAATAGAAATTGCCTACTTTAAATGTGTATACAATCAGCTGCCAGCAGTAAATTCATCAAATAAAGTAGAGGATCACAGCCAAATATCTTTAAAACTAAACAAAAACAGAGTAGTTTAAGTGTTATAAAGATTAATCAAGTGCTAAATAACACGATTTTTCCATACAACACACTAAATTAATCAAATACCATGAAAACTGAAGTGGAATTAAATAACTTTTACATTTTTGATGCAGGTTATGGCACTGCAGAAGGAGAAGTAAGTAAAAGTCTAAAACAATTAAAAGTTAATATTTAAAAAATAAGACCTAGCACATTATAATTTCTTAATGTTATTATTTAGGAACATAAGAAATTGCTTTATTACTATCCTATAACAGATCACTTAGATATTCAGATGAAAAATCTGGGATTATCGGAGGCAATGATCCAATTTACAATGTCATTCAAACCAGATGGTCCAATTGAAGCAATGGGGACAGAAAAACGTCGCCAGATATATTATCAAGCAGAGAATAAATATTGGATGGTTATGGTATAATTAATTGCACACCTTTAACTATTTTTATAAATAAATTCATGGTTTTAGACATTAAATGTACCAACAGTAAAGATATCAAAAAATGGAGTAGACTCAATAGAGTTTTTATCAGATGATGTACAAACAAATGTGTACCAAAATGTTTTAAAGCAGAGTTACTTAATGTACAAACTGTTCAATGGAACTTTTGAGAGATTATTGACTTTGAAGGATTTGGGTACATTAAAAACAAAGATGGAACAATTTTTCAGTTGTGTAAGTATTTTAATAACAATGAGTCTTCTTTCTAAGTAGATATGTATGTAGTACTTATCAACAATTCGCCTGCAACATTCTGATCTACTAAACATCTTCAATGGAATGCAATTCTTGCCCTTAAATTGCCACACATTCCTGGATGTGCAATGTTTTATCAACTCTTTGGAATGTGCACATTCTATCATTGAACATACAGCATTTCTCTATAATGATCATTTAATTTGGAGTGGAATTGAACCCAGTGATATGCAGGTAATTTACCAATACTTGATAACAACTCTTCTGCCACAACACATATCATCAGAACTTCTTTGTGGATCTATGCCCAGAGTAGCCACGTCACCATTCGCTGCTTCTGCATTGCATCACGGACGATTCATCACTGGGCTAGAAAGTTCAGACTCTGCAAGAAATGCTCCAAAAAAAATTGGGAAAGTGCCGAAGGTTTATATTTATTTGGATGGAAAAGCGGAACCAGAAGAGTACTATATATTAGTGTACAGAGTATTAAGCGCTTCACTATGTCTCTTTATTAATGCCAATGAAGATTTGAATCTAGACCTGTTCAATAAATTGAATGAATTTATTGGTCCTAATTTAGCGGAAGTGGTATCTGAGATAGCTGAATATTGTACGAGGCAAGCTCCAGCACATATTAGTACAACAGTTTCTGAAACAACTCCACGATTCATTTATTTTAACAAGTTGAACTTGGCATACAAGAGCACAGTTCATCTAGATAATAAACAAACGGGAAATCTTTCGATAACCAAAGATTGTTGTAAAATTATGGCGGATTTGTATGGTTTTAAAGACGCGATGGGATATGCTGGTGAGATTATTGTGAAAACTATGAAGGATTACTGGGTGGTTGCTAAAGTTAGCAACATGAGGGAGTTTTATGTCGGATTGCAACAAAAACAAGCTAATTTAATAGATATCAGTGGTAAGTTATTTAGTTTTCTATAGTGCTAATATTAATTTTGCTTGTTTCCTGTGCAGATGAGGTAGAGAAATTGTGTGAAAATGAATTAAAAGGCATTTTCTTCCATTCAGTTTAATACAAATTTTATTGTAAAACGGAGATTCGCCTTAATTATTACGCAGCCATTCGAGGAGCAGCCACAGCTTTAAAAATAAATAACGATTCCAACCTAAATACATGATAAAATACATTAAGTACCTATAAGAGAGTATATCGCAATTCGTTATTCATAGATGCAAAATTCATAAATTCCAATGCATAATAGTCGACTTCTTTAGCTTATTTCACGATGATTGGCACGAATGTGATCTCAGTGTGGTTGTACGCGAAGAGCAGCTTGAGCTGCGAATCCATGCCGATATGCTCCACTCTCGCCACTGCAGATTCACTACTGCGGGCTTCTTTACGACAA
This sequence comes from Diploeciton nevermanni, assembly GCA_027575565.1. Classification (NCBI taxonomy): domain Eukaryota; kingdom Metazoa; phylum Arthropoda; class Insecta; order Coleoptera; family Staphylinidae; genus Diploeciton; species Diploeciton nevermanni. Next base: position 1,444,804 of record JAODIE010000010.1, read on the forward strand.
ACGGCAACACCACAGACATTCATAAGGTGTTCTTCACCATCAGCGCTACCACCACCTGTGATAGCCAGTCGTACATGGCACATTACATCAATGTGGATATGCTTTTCAACAGCATTTAATCCAGGATGAGTTTTGCTAGGAACCAACTCCATGTGGTCTTCACGTTGCGGCATATCCGCACGGAAGACAGAAGCTTCTCCCAGCTCTCTACCATCGCCAGCAATGATTGCAAATCGCATACCTTCATGCACTGCACGTGGTTCAAGTCCTAAACCATCAGGGTGCGAGTCAGACCAAAGGTAATTGTCAGGTTCAGCGAGGGAATCAGGCTGGAAGGTAAGGCGCTTAGCATACCCCATTCCAATACTCATCAATTTTAATGATCGGCCATCAAAAAGCCTCTCAGTTCTGTCACTGGGCCTTACACGATAGTGGAACCCAGGGACCACTCGTGGGTCCACATAAGTTCCCACGACAGGAATCTCATAGGCTTCTAGGCCTGACATGGTGTATTTAGTAGGGACATCACCTACATTTGCACCACGTACCGTTACCCTGCGGTGTTCACGCGCAATGCCTGGTAAAAGGCTGTAGCGATGACTTTTGATCATCACGTTGATCATACGTGTGACGGTGGCATGGCGACTGCGTGCCATTTTGGTCGCAACGGCAATGCCAGTAACAGACATTGGTTTGGCGACACCTGTTTCGAAGAACTCCACCTTTCCGATGAGCTTGACACGCACACGCTTTTCCACGACCTGCGGCGAATTACTGCCGCTAATCTCCACCTGTGGCTCCTGAAAGAGTGAGTGATGTTATAGATTTGAGCTCGGTTGGGGGTGCGCGCATCGTGGCGATTGCGATCGTGCGTATAACGAACCAACTTACGCAGCCGCCCCCTTGGCGGCAAATGGGGGCGCGTCGAAACGGATGAGAGCCCAGTCGTGAATCCTTCAGCCGTGCGGATTCAACAACATGTGCGTGCACTGCTCGGACGTCGGCTAACAACAGCATTTTGATACTGATGATACGAACAACAAATGCGGGATTGATTTCTGATTTTAATTGCCCGAGACGTAATAAGGACATGCAGGAGTACTGATTGTTTTGCTCAATTCTATTAAAACTTTATAATTACATCAAAAGTTTTCAAATATTTGATGGAGCATGTAACTTTGAAAAAAAATGTCCTTGATAGCATTTAAGACTGCGTAAAATATATTTGAAACAAGTTTTGATGCGTTTTATGCATAACAAATTGTATCAATTACTATGGTGCCATTTTAATAGACCATTAAAAAAATTGTTAATCAAAACTTGTTCCAAAATGCCCTCAATCAATTACTAAATAAGTAAAATAAAAAAAGCATTACCCATGATACCTAAAATTACAAACCTCATGATTTCAATCATGTTTTTCTGTAAACCTAATGCATTATGATTATTACTTATATACTATGGTAATGTGGGCAAGAAAAAATGACCAAGCACACTTTTAATTAGCATGCTCAATGAACATTAACAATCAGAACTCCCAAATGTCTGATTCCAATCAATTCAAATTAACCCAAAAATGACTTTATCAAATATTGCACCGTTAAATTTTTCATGAATTTTATTGAAAATCAATCCCAGTGTCTTGTCGATTTCCACAAGATAGATACGAAATGAATGCACTTAAGGAAAACAGTCTTACCTCAACTTTGACGACTTCCAGAGTTCCTTGCGCTTCACGATTTGTGTCGAAGATGGTAAACTGGTCACCAGCGCTGATCAGCTCCAACTCAAATGCATAGCCTTCGGGGCAGTTATCGCTCCAGAAATAGTTGTCATTGTCGTATAGGTGATTTTCGTCTGCTTCGAAGGTAAAGCGACGAGCATAGCCTCGTCCAATACTCTGTAGGCAGAGAGCACGTCCTCCAAACATACATGGGTAACCATCCTTGCTTTTCACCGCTTCGCCTACAGCAGGTAGGGGACGTATGCGATATTTGAAGCCTGGAATTACTCGTTTATCAATGTACACGCCGCAAACGGGAAACTGATGTGACTCCACCGGTGTAATCACGTAGCGTGCGGGAAAGTCGCCGCATTCGGTGGCATCCAGAAGGATTGAGGATGGTTTTTCGGCGGATTTCTTCTTGAGGCGGTCAATTTTACCAATTTCTTGGGTTTTATTATCCTGGGATAGAAAGAAGTAGTTGTATTGTGTTTAATCAATATTTTGGTCAAATGTTTTAATTGATGTATATTGTAAAGTTTGTAATTTGTTTCCTTTGCAGCATCTTTTCTTAGTGGCACTAGAATATTCAGGACTTACTTGGAAAGCTTCAAATGGCTCGAATTCCTTCTCAGCACAAACCTCCGGAGTGAATGGAGGCGGTGACACACATTGAGTTATTAATCCACTGCAGGAATTCTACAAATACGATAACTATTCTAATCTATATACGATTCCTTTTGGAATTATGTCTATTTGTCTATGTGTATATATTATGTCTATTTGTATATCAACATGCTCATAAGTGATTATAATGAATACATGCGATTATCTCGGAAATTTATCGATTGAAATATGGCACTAATTACTGATATATTAGTCTGTGTCTGTTTCCATAAAGGTTATCGCTAATCGTCCACGAATTTCTTAGATAAAGTAGGTGACATGGAAATGCGATAAATGGGATTAACTGACGTCAATGCTTGGAAAACTATTCACGAAAATACGTTATTTTGAAATAATTAATTAATAGAACAAGTCTTTCGATGTATAATCCATCAGCAGGTCTTGAAATTCTTGGTTGAACTTCATGTTTAATTAAAACATGAAAGTTGTGCCTAAATATAAAGGAAATCCTAAAATTTCTTGAAATTCTTTGAAGTGGAATACTTTTCCATTCTAGTGCAATTATTTACATTATATCAGTGGAAAAATAAGAAAATATTCCACATTATAGAAATTATATTGACGTTCAACTTTTATCGACACTTTACGCCGGCAATAAATTTGCTTGGACGTTTGTGTACAATGTGATGTGTACAATTTGTTTTACAGTTGTTTTCTACTTTGTCAACTTGATTGTTTGCCGGACGTGATTGTTGTGTTGCTTTGTTTAATCAACTATGAAGACATGGAAATTTTTAAATTGATCAGCTAACGTTTTGCGCATCATAAATTAAATTGAATGCCACTGAATGGAAGGTAGTAAAATGAACATTGTAAAATGGTGTGCTTGATGTAGTGTGAAAATGTGTGCAATTGCATGTACAGTAATTATCATGCGTGGAATGTGACTAATGTTCATTAATTTGGTGCCAAACATCATTATTTCGTGCTCATGCTAGTTACCTGACGTGGAAGAGCAAAAAGCTCACGCTCTGCGTCGACGTCTTCAAAAAAGGACATGGTAGTTGCACGTCGATTTGTTTGCCATACGCGCTGCATTGCGTCCAGTTTAGCTTCCTCTTGTTGCACCATGGTCATCATTTTGTTGATAGTTTAGTATTTGGGTACCAAATTAGATAAGTAATTAGTCAACACCTGGAATTCAAATTATGATTTATATACCTATCATTGGTAAGAAGTCCTTAGTTGTTGTCACAACGTAAATAAATGTTTGCTGGCTGCGTCGTATAAGGCTTTTATCGGAAGTGCCTTATCTGTTTAAGGCATGCATAGAAAACCCTAAACAAACATCTATCGTCTAAACATTCTAGAAATGAATAGTGTTACAAGCAAATTGTATCGTTGATTTTGTTCGGATTATATTAAGATAAACTTACTGTAAATTGTGAATAATACATTTGCGGCTTATTGATACTGAAAAAAGTAACAAGCCGAAAACCTATTCATAATTTACAGTGTCGAAGTAAGACTTCAAAGAATTGAATGTAACGTACACTTTTATTACAGAAAGTTCTACAACTCACAACCAAACGTGATGTTTGCCAATAAAGGGCTTATTGTACTGCCGGTTCTTAAGAGCTTAGGAGGGGTTTTGAATGTGCTGAGAAGACTCAAAAACCAGTTGTGTTTGTAGGTTGTGGGAGGAGAATCAGGCTAAAATTTACGCAAGTCGGCCAAAAACGGTCCCAAAGAGACCCTTCTAACGTTATTTTTAGACGAAGATAACTCTCAGAATGGCATGTCTTGGAAAATTTTAAGTTAGCGTGGAAATGACTAGTCTGAGATCAGTTTAAACCCGAAAATATTTTTAAGTATGACAACCTTGCGTAAGCGATATTCTTGAACCGTTCAAGCTAACATTGCTAATAATTCAGTGGGATTTTATTTAGGATCACTCTCAATTGCGCTATAAATACCACGACCTCATAGTCAAGCTAATTTGACATAGTAAACATAGACTCAGTGTTGGCAAAAAATACTCACCTAAAATACGTTTATGTTCTGATGGTTTAGGTCACCACCTCACTAAATAGTCTTAATACTTTTTAATTGACTTAATATTTACTGTATATAATAACTTAAATGGTATCACCTCGACTGAGTTAAATTTGCACAAGAAGCACTTGGGGAATCGATTTCCGTCTGCGTGTTGTCCGTACACTTGCTGCACGTAGAATGCTGGCGGCCGTGTCAGGAGCTGAAATAAATGCGGTGAGGAACCGCAACTCTACTAGACGTAAAACACACACCGATATAGAAAGCGGATGAGGGGACAAACACCACTATAAATTGTGCACACATTTTCAGTCGGGGCCTGGAGACGGTCGTGGGGCCGACGAACCTACCGTCGTCATTGGCCCAGAGCTTGTCCACGCTGGCAAGGACGTAGTCTATATGGGCTGAAAATGTGTTTTTCTACTTTTTATGATTGAGTTGGGTTTTTCTTTACAACAAACTTATTCAAAATGGGTAATTTATGCTTCATTAGTGTAATATTATAGAGAGAGCTTCAGGACATTCTTATTGTTCGCGACGAACATGGAATCTATGAGAAAATATCATGAAAGAAATTGTGTAGGATGCAAAGAGTAAGATAATTTTTATTATCTGGGGAATTTTTCCATGACGCATCTTTTGTAGTAATGTACAACACATTAAATTCTCTTTAATTTATATGTAAGTTTAAATTCTACTATATAGAACTATCAATTATTTGTGTCTATCAGTTCTAATTCAATGCCAATGCCACTATCACATTTTCGCAATAATTTTCAACACAAATTAACTTGTAATAATGTCACGTTCCAGCAACGTGCTAGATATACACAGTTACAAATATTTTATAAATCTAAGGCCAACATTTGTTACCCAAAGTTTTATGTTTATTTTTACATTTTATTCAGGTAAAAAGGAGAGCCAAAATTAACCTTGCTTTATCTCAGAATAAGCCTTGAATTTCACGTAACTTATTGGTTGAAGTCCTCACGATAATAATAAACCTCAAGTGTATGATTCAATCCGGTTGACTGGATCATATCAGGTACATACATATTACGTATTAAAGTAATTAGAATACATTCAACCGCCATCAAACAAGTGCAAATCTTTCTTGAGTTACAAAGTAGACGCATAATAAATTAAATTACCAAGATATCTGCTTGTGTTTTCTTTGGAAAAATACTATCATTGTGTAGAATGGAAGGTAATAGACGTCATAAAATATGCAATTGAATTGATATTATAGTAGCAGGCTTGCAGAAATTCGATAAGAGTCATTTCTGAAATGTTTTTAAATATAATGTAGTAACGTAAATACCCTTTACTTATAATAACGGAATATTTTGTTCAGAAACTGTGATATTGTGGGTATCACGACTTGGGTATTCATTGTTTTGTTTTTTATTGATTTCGGTCTCGAAGTGTTTTTGATATTCACTGTATTAGGACTTTTACTTATGAATAAAACGTTTTCGGCTTGATGTCTTCTTCAGTATGATTTTCAAACATTGAAGAAGGCAACAAACTGAACACGTTTTAAATATATAGAATATAGTAAGTGTCAAACTAAATTTATTCTAATACAATGTACAACAAAATAATTGGTTTTTAGATGCATTGTACAGTATTTTTAATTATACAAGTGGCTGTGTTACTCACATGAATAGACTGTATTAATTAAGCTAAATTCCTTTTACATTTCTTTGATGTATGAAAAGGAGAACAATTACCAGAAAGACCTCTGATTGGGTTTGACAACCGACTATTTAATAACACTACGTTTACTTTGTTGTTGTGTTAATACAATACTTGTTTGAAACTACGACAATGTTTAAAATTAAAACAATAAGCCGATACTCTTGCTTAGAATAGAATTAAATTCCATCTAATGCGTTAGATCAAAGTTTAAAGTGTAGACTTCAACAAACAACAAATTAAATGTTACATATAAATACATGCCACACACATTAGTATCAATTAACATTAACTAACGATGATTTCTAACTAGTTATCTAATTAACAAGTATTTTCTTTCTTTATTGCATGTTTCTACTTAGTGCATACGTAGTTAATAGTTAATTGATATTAATGTAACGAAACAAGAATCTAGGTTCGTGTACAGCTGTCAGGAATTTGTTGATAAGACATTCAGCAGTCAACCGATTTAATCCAAATAACTACAGAGATGTTTTGTCTAAATACCACTGACGTCTTTAAATTATTGCACTATATTATTTGGTGCATGTTTAATTGGAGGCTTGATTTGACGGCGGCGCACGTTTTATTCGCGTGATTGAATAATTTTACATTAGCTTGCAGTGCTGGGAAGTTTCCTATGTTTTTAGTAAAGACTTTGCAATTATACAATAAAGTTTTGGTCTCTAAATTAATTAATATTTAGGAAGAATGAAATGATGATTGAAGGACATATTAATATAGGCCACATAATTAATAGTATGCCATTAATGAACTAGAATTAAACACAGTTTTTATTTGCTAGTTAGATTTAAATAAATTGACAATCTGCGTGTCGGTGAAGAAAGTAATTTGTAGCAGTCCAATTGAGTGATAAGGACCTAGTTAAACTAATGCTGGATATAACTGGTTAGTTGCTAAGCAGACCTTGGAAAAATAATTTTGTTTGGCATATTGTAATAAGCAGTTTTTCACAGATAGTTTACAAGCAAGCAATGTTAAAACGACATTGTTTCAAGGAATAATACGTGAGTTAAAAGTAAAATAAGAGATGAAGAAATTAAATTTCATTTTCATTAATTGTTTTTAGAGTATTTTAACTTTTTGTGCATCTATTATTAAGCACATTAATGCGTATTGTTTACTCTGGTGCAATTTTATTATAAGCAATAACTAATTTTGTTTGAAAGCCAAAACGCACATTATTTTTACATTGTTTGTGGAATGTATCCACGATTTCTTAGACTTTTCATCGTTATTTTCAGAGACTTTTTATTATATCAAACCAATATGGAAATTTAAGTACAAATACATTACAAATATGCATTTATCATACGTAAATAATTCATTTTTTGTAGTTATATTCAAATTTCTTGATTATATTTTTGTTTTGGTTTTTAACACGTTGATCAATTATTGCAGAGCCAACATACTTTAAGCAGTCTTCAAACTATATTTTGAAGTATTTGTTAGAAATAGATTAGAGTTATAAATGTCGTAGAATTTTGGTAAGGCACACAATATAGTTTTTCTGCTAACTATTGCAGTAAAAAATTAAAACTACACCTGTTCTACAAGCAGCGTATGTATATAAATAAATTAGGAATAGATTAGGAAGTTAATTTGGAAGCAGAAACCGTTATCGCAGCCAAAAATCGTGCGCATGGCGCATGTGACATACGTCAAATTGCGGCGCAAATAAATAATTTATAATCGTGCCGAAATGTACTTGTAATTACATCTGTGACTTTTTTTGTAACAGATCGAATTTCCAATTTAATTCTAGAAAAAATGTTGAAGTTATTTTTCTTCTGCAAGTCGGTGCAGCAGTTTTTGTGATGTAGAGTAGTTGAATATATATATATATATATATTTGAATGTTGAAATGATGCTAAGAATTTATACAGTACATTACTATTGGCAGCAATTGGCTAGCTGATAAATAAATTCTACGCTTTAATTTCTCTAGTAATTAACTTTGTACAGACTACAGTGGATTATCTTGTTTGTGCGCATTGAATTGACGTCAATGATCTTATTATATAAGTTTATAAAACATAATTTTGAACAGTGGTTGTTAATACATTACCGTATTTAAAGGTAAGGCAATAGTCAGTTTGAATTGTAATGCATAAATCAGCCACAATACATTGATACGAATCTTTCAAATTTGTAAAACTTTGGTTGAAAATTACATTATGCATAACATTTCATGCAATGATTCAATTGTGCAGTTGTCACGGAGACTAAGGCGTTTATACGATTTTCCACTGTTCAAAATTTATTGGTGAATAATCCAAGGTCGCATTAGAGATTGGAATTCCACAAGGGTTTAAAATCCAATTGGAGTGAGAGTTCATATCGCGCGATCACATTCGTATTACCTTGTTGTTTGTTGCCATTTCAAATAAACAAAAACTGAACACTTAAAGGGCTTAAAAGGAACAACTCTTAAATAAACCACCTATATTTTCCTTATTATTACGAAGTATATTTAAATCAGCAGAGTGATTGCCATTAGATCTCACAAAATTATAGTTAATGCATATAGTATATAAAAAAAGTCAGTAAATATCCAAAACGGTTTTCTTTCATTATTTCCTATTCCTCGTGTCTATTTTCCTTCGTAATCTTCTTCGGCGTCTTACGATTAAACTCAGACAAATCTCTTTTCATCGAATAAGCGTCTTCACCGTCAGCATAGTATTTCGGCTCGATTTCCACAGTCTCAAACTTGAGTGAATTTTTGTACAGATTCAATGCTGCCCTGTTGCTCTTTCTAACATGCAGAGAAACATATTTTGCATCAAAGCACTCTACCATTGCCTCAGATGCTTGATCCATCAACTTTTGAGCCAAACCCAATCTTCTATGTGATCTCTTCACTGCTAGTGAGGTAATATGCCCATGTTTCATCTCTTCATTATCTTCCTCCATTTTAGCAAGCACATACCCAACAATATTTCCCTTTTCATCTTCAGCTACATAACTCAACTGGGGCCAGCTCAATCCATGGTAGAAGTAGTACTTCATTTGGTAGTTTTCTGGCAAACATAGCAGATTACAATGCTGCATGTTCATGAGATCTTCTGGTTTTGCACATCTAATATTCATTGTGGTGGTGTAAAACCTGTGGCAGGTAACCCTAGTCTCTTCTAGTTCGTTTAGACCGACTTCTGGACTCCTTTTGTTCAGATTGTTCTTCAGTTGTGCCACCCCCAAGAAGTTCCCTGACAAACTTGAACCGGGACAAAAACAGCTTCCAGACAATGTACCAACCTGAAAGCAATTCATGTGTAAGTTAAAATTATACTTTTTGTGTAAATAACCTCTGGATTCTTTTGCCAGAAAAGCTAATGCATACCGAGGAGTATAAGGAACAAAACGATAGCAAGAGAAGTGATAATGCTCGCTACTGCTAACAAGATTTCTAACATTATAATCACATAAAATTAAGACAACGTAAACTACATTTAAAAACGTATTTTCTACAAAAAGGCAGTGTATTGTTGATTTGAGTGCGCCATTTTGTAAGCGAGCATGAATGAACGAAGCAGAAAGAGCGGCTGGAGAGAACATTGATTTGCTGAGTTATGTAACGATCCAATATATATGCTAACACATTTAATAAGTACATACCAATTGGCAACTTATATCTTTTAATTTTAAGTTAAATAATTGAAAATAGAAGTTGCAGCAAGTGACGTTTATTCACATGTGCTGGAAGCGCCCACTTCAGCGCAGGTTCGAATACTTATTGCACAGATGTCTCTTTACTCGTGGTAGTTTAAATATAATATTTTTACCAATCTAGAAAAATATGGTAACAGTTTTCCATGGAAACAGGTACTTTAAACCCAAACCTTATTAATTGATTAAACATCTAAAATATGTAAGGGTTGATTAATTAGATTATATTTTCTAATATTGCAATGCCTAAATTAATTTGAATTTATATTCTATTTTATTTCTTCATCACTAAGAAATCAAGGAACTAATTAACAAATATTAATGCCCTGGAAATACATTCTATATAATAAGGTCTTTTAGGCCAGCATGCATTTTGATCAAATTATGTTAATAAAAATGAATGTGCATTAAGTGCAGAAATAGGAAATAAGTCGCAAAGCTACAAATTAGAATTAGAGTTACCATCACAAAGGAGAACTCAAATTGATTTACAAATATATGGGATATAAGCATGTTAAAATATTTAACAGCTAATTTAATGTAAAGGTTTCGTAAAGCACAACGTCCAGCTTAATTTTACTGTGAACAACTAAACTAATATGTGTTTTTAAAACAGAACTACTCTCTACTCTACTCTACAAACGTAGAGGTGTTAAGTAACATAGAAATATTGGCAGATCCATTTTTAAAATTCTTAACAATATTTATTGATATTGAAGGATGAATTAAATGAATATCAAACACCTAGTGGCCAAAAATCAACAAAACATTTAAAAGTTTACAAACTATTGAATGGATACTGCTAATAAAGTTGCCTATTAATGAAATCTACATCTGGCCTGACTCATTTCTTCTTGCTGCTTTGGTGGCAATCAGTCGTGATGCAGTCGTGTCGTGACGGACGTGGTGATCGAGATGAGCACATCCGCCGATCTCTTCTTTTAGGGTTTGGCCTGTTAACAAGTGTAATTGATTCAAATTAAAGTAATCACGCAGTGGGTGCGCGCTATAGTCATGAAAAATTTAACGATTGTTATAATAGGTGCAATGAATCTCTACCGTATCATGAAGGTATAACAACCTCGAAACTCCTCTCGAATGAAGAATCTTGTCATCTCATCGTAAAAAAAGTAAAATCATCCAAAATGCCTGTCATAAAAGATACAAATATCGTGAAGATCGCGATTGAGATGACCGATCAGGTTCCACATCTCACTGAATTCAACCAGAAGCAGCCACTTACTTGCATCATCCAAGAACTGTGCAATGTTTGGAACCTCTCTGATCCAGATCAGTACGCGCTACAATTCAACGACACCAATAACAAGAACTATATTACTGAGAAAAATCGCAATGAGATCAAGAACGGTTCGGTTATCCGACTGGAATACTCACCAGCAAAGACTGCCCAAGATATTCTGCATAAACTAAATGCCGGATCATTAGAAGAAAAGACAGCAGCTGTACAAAAACTTTCCAAACTGAGTGCAGATATTACATTTGCTTTAGAATTTATCAGTAAGCAGGGACTGACATTGATTATTAAACACATTGAGGGTGGTAAATCAAAAGGCTCACTGCTAGCTTATTCTTTGCTGTCTTTTGTTGAGTTGATGGAGCATGGCAGTGTATCTTGGGACATACTTGATGGGCAATTTATTAGTAGAATTGCTGGGTATGTTGTAAATACATCTCAGGAAAAAGATATTGGACAAGCAGCTCTCTCAATCTTGGAGAATATTGTATTAAATAGTAGTCAGGGATATGAGCAGGTTGAGAAAGAAGTGCCTGTTATTTCTTTGATTATGCATTTGCAGGAATCTTCTATAGTGCAGCAGAATACAGTAGCACTGATTAATGCACTCTTGATTAAAGCAGATTATGCAAAACGGAGATCTATTGCATCTACGCTGGCCTCCAAACAATTGCGGCAGGTTATTCAACAGAATATTCTGCAAACTGGTGCTGCAGAGGGTGCAGAAATGGCACATCAATTGTATGTTCTCCAGACATTAATTCTTGGGTTATTAGAGCAAAGAATGAAGACAAAAATGGACCCACAAGTAAATTCTTTTATAGTTATTATAAGATTTAAAATTAAAAGTTACTTATTTTCTAGGATCAAGATGGGCATGATAAAATCAAAGAACTACGTCGCATTGCTTTTGATGGAGAAGGTGCAGGCAGCATTCGAGGTCCAGGGGGATTTACCAGGGACTATAAGAAACTTGGTTTTCGTAACGACATCAATCCAGCGTTGGACTTTACTGAAACACCTCCAGGACTCTTGGCTCTTGATTGCATGATTTATTTCGCACGGAATCATCCTGACAACTACACAAAACTAGTCTTAGAAAACAGTTGCCGCGCTGATGAACACGAATGCCCATTTGGACGAGCCAGCGTTGAGCTCGTGAGAATTCTCTGCGAACTCTTAAAAATCGGTGAGTCTCCTTCAGAACAAGGCGGTGCATATCAAGCCTTGTTCTTTACGCATGACTATCCTTTTGAGGAAACTTTCTGTATTTGTATTGTCCTACTCAATAAAACCTGGAAAGAAATGCGCGCAACTTCGGAAGATTTCGGTAAAGTTGCTTCGGTTGTTCGTGAGCAAATTATCCGAGCATTACAAACGTCTCCAGTATCTTTAGAGCAACTGAAAGCCAAGTTGTTATTATTAACATATAGTGAGATTACTGCATTATGGCAACAGGAACGCACATCCCGTGAGAAATGGGAATCTCACGCAACTCCAATCGTTGAACTCAAGGAACAAATAACACCTGACATCATGAATCTCATTCATCAACAACGTATCTCCTTTCTAATCGAAGGCACGCGGTTTACAAAATACTCCGCGCGTGGACAACGTATTAAAGATAAATATTGGTACATGAGATTGTCCCCCAATCAGAAAGTATTGCATTACGGAGACTGTGACGAGAAAGGGGCTCCATCCACTGAGGAATTAACATCAAAATTGGCAGTATCTGATATTAGAGCACTCCTTGTGGGTAAAGACTGTCCTCACATGCGGGGACGAAAAGCTGCACACCAATTAGCATTCTCTTTAGCTCTGGAAGGAGTTGATTTGCAATCGTTGGATTGTGTGGCTGCCGATGAACTCATTTTTTCTTATTGGACAGATGGTATAAATTCCTTGTTGGGTCAAAGAATGCAGAGTAAAGAGGCAGAAAGGGATCTTGACATCCTTTTGTCAATGGAGATTAAGTTAAGATTATTAGATGCTGAAGGAGTTACCATTCCTCAAGATCCGCCACCAATCCCACCTGATCCACCACACTATCATTTCTGTTATGACTTGAAGTAAGTTTATGGATTTATGGACAGCGTGGCAAGCAATAATAATAACAGTAATCAGTGTAATATTTTATAGGATTTTCGTAACAATTTTAACGTGTCAAAATAAGTATAACAGTAGATGCATGTATAATCAAATTATGTGTTGTTTGTGTGAAATTAAATCTGAAGATGACCGACCATATTAGACTGAGATAATTTTAATGTACTTTATAATAAGTGTATCAAACCAAAAAAACATAAGAAATAAATTTATAAGCCGTAATTTGATATTTGGCTACATTTAAAAAACATTACCGGTATTTACATTAAGTCTTAATTTAATTCACTTAATATTGGAAAACATGGAGAATGAGTAATATTTGTAGTTTCCCATTCAGGTTCAGATGAGTTAATTGGTTCTTTCATGGTAACTTCCTTGAACTGAAGGTTCCAATCGTGGTCTACCAGTATAACTGTGTGCGTCCTAAAAAATGAAAGAAACTTAGTTGGATTAGATACATAGACTTAAATATATTTTAGTGAAAAATGATAAACCGAAATGGCCCTTCTAAGTCCAATTGGATTTGCGTTAATCCCCTAAACGACCATCGCTAACACCTTCGGGAATACGGAAGAACCGTCCAATTGGACATTGGACATCAAATGAGCGCGTTTAAATACTCGATATGTTATTATTAAATATTGCAAGATGACAATAATCCGAATATTTATTATGGTCTCTTGGTGAATAGTGAAGTAGATACTTTGTTTAGTTCGCACCTTGTACCATAGCCATTAACCAACATCTCAACGTAAATTGCAGACATTTCTTTGAATCCTTGTGGGGCTCTTTTCTCTAGCTCAGGATCTGGTAAATATCTAACAAAAATTTAAATTTGATATTATAATTTACAACTGGTCGTCATAATATTGATACCTTGTTGGTAATTTAAGTAACTCAATAAGTTGATAAGTAAGTTGCCCACTTAGAGCCTTATTATTTAATTTATTCACGATGCTTTCAAAGTATGTTTTACCCGCTTCAACTTTCTTCAAAGGAGACGTCACTGTGCTGTTGCCAAATGCAAGAAATTGTTTTCCTTCATACTGTGAGTCAGTTTCATTAAACGCGTTGGTTGTGTGGTGTATTTTCACACCGTTGGCAGAGTCACTGCAACTCTCAACTTTCAAATTTATATATTATATACAAAGTAGACAATAATTTACCCTAAATCTATATTAACAAAGTTGTAGCTGTGGTAATTCATGTCATCGAGGTGCAAAGTAGCTTGATATTCCTCGATGGGCATCTTTCTCTCGAGATAGTCCACAACTATAAACCCACGACCTTTCTGTGATGTTTTGGAGCCCCCCGTTACGTTCAGCAGCGCACCGAATCGATATTTATAACTTTCCGTAGGATGTGTTGACACACCAAGCCAACTACCATGTTCACGGCCAGGCTCCATGTCTCTTCCTATACGCGGATAGAACATTATCCATTTGAAATTTATTTAAGCCCAAACTGTTACCTGCAATAACACCTGTTTGAGGACATTTAAACGCTTTTTTCGCAGGACGCTTGTAATACTCGTCCCTATTGGAGGCGACTATTAACCTGTAACCATCTTCAGCAGGTTTGGGATCGGTGTAAATAAATAAAATGCACATTGTGGGCACGCAAAAGCTGCGAAGAATTAAACAAAATTTCGGAACAAAGAACTGAGTGAGTGCACTTTATTCTCGACCACTTAAATTAAAACCCATAAGGTCACGTTATTTTATATATAATGCTAGATAAACAAACTTGTTTGTTACACTCTCCACACACTTAAAATCAACGCGTCATTCATAAAATTACCTTTTCGCTGATAGGCAAACCAGACAAACGACACTCCCGCGCCTCGCAAGTCACTACTCTCGAATAAACTGCAATGACTTTGCTGTTTCAAACGATTAAAAATTAGTCGCGGGGCGAGAAAGTGCCTAGCTTGGATTCGCGTCGCGTTTGCTTTGTTTGCACACGAGCGACACACGATAACGCGCGTCGCGCATGACAAATCTTATCATTAATTTATCTACTATTGGGCTACTACAAAACTTGATTAGTTGAATTAGTGTAAATCTTGATTTTACAGCTTGTCAATAAGCTTCTCCCTCTTCGTACTCGTCGTCCTCGGCGGTAAAACGTCGAGTGCCACTTCCGTTTGCTGTATCCGGGTCGTACTTACGCTCGTCCTCGTCTTCATATTTTACATTCGACTGCTCATAGGACGCGTGATCATACTGCTGATAATCTGGGTAATCTGTGGAATAAAACGAAACAAGAAGGTGGGATAAATATTGCGTTATATTTGAGTGATAAAGTTGGGAAAATGTAAAAGGCGTTTACTACCACTCAGACAAGACTTTACGTCTGGTGGCCCTGTTACATTTTTGATTGTAAAATTAATGTGGCAATATTTCCATGTTTGACTCAATGTTAAATAGCATCAAACGCGTCCTTGAATAACGATTGGAAAAAAATTGCGAAGTAAAACTCGCATATAAAATAGTGATACTTACCATCAATCGGTTCTTCCTTGACACGTACTTCGCCGCCGTCATCTGTTTTAATATACTCTAATCTGTCGCCGCGTTCTCCACGTTCTCTCTCGCGACGCTCACGTCGTTCACGTTTACGTTCCCTATCCCTGTCTCTATCGCGAGATTTTGATCTCCTGCGTTTACGCTCTCTATCACGATCACTGCAGTAAATAATAATTTACTCTGTAAATAAGGTTTGCAACTAATTATGTGTGGCATAACTCACCGATCTCTGTCCCGATCCCTGGACCTCCGCTCCACTTCCTCGACATCGGCTTCTGCACGCCTGTCACGACTACGACGCCGTTTCTCACGCTTTGGAGACCTCGATCTCGAACGCTTCCTACGTTCCCTAGACCGCGACCGCCGCCTATCGAACCCACCAGCACCTGCATTGCCAAAACCACGATCACGATCTCTTTCGCGGCCGCCACCACCGCCACGTTCTTCACGTTCGCGCTCCAGACGATAGCGTTCCCTTTCACGCTCGTTATCTTCACGGCCAGAGTGCTTAATATTCACGTCCGGGCCGCCACGTCTTGTACCACCCAAACCACCACCTGTAATAAAATACTTATTATGATTTCCGATGTTCACACATTTAGTAATAAGTTTCATTGTTGATGCTTACCTAAACGTCTTGGAAGCCATCCTTTGACTGTGCGAGCCCGCTCAACGTCAACGAGCACCCGTCGCCCGTCAATTTTCTTACCATCCGCATGTTTGTACGCAGCTGTAATGGAAACACAAACAATATAAACCCAGACACACACTGCGCGTGTAATATTAACTTCATCATCATCATCGCAGCATTGACTTACACGTCCTGCGACAGAAACCTGACAACTTGATTCAACTTCAAACTCACCACCGCTCATTCAGTACATGTCAATGAGAACTTAACACAATAGAAAATGTCCACTTTCGCTGCTATGTTTGCTACTATCTTTTAGCATGTCGCAAGACCATCGGAGTTTACAGGAATATCAGAAAGAAACTAGGTATAAGTCAAGTATACCTACCCAGTTACTTACGTATTTTAACGATCAATCAAAGAAATTTAACACGTGCGCGAATATTTTTTCAACATCCGGAGACAAAGAATCCTCAGCTTTTTACCTGGTGCGCAATTACTTACAACGCGCATTACCTCATAAACAATTATCAACTATGTTACTAATGATTCGCGATCAGATCAATTTATACAGATCTTGAATTGATTGATTTTAAAGTTATTAATGGTTCAAGTTAACATTGCAAATTCTAAACAGCAATGATGAAAGCATTTGAACAGAGAAGAGACGCGTGTTGGAAAACGCAAACTTGTTTAGAAAAAACCCCAACAGACAATAGAAAATTCGCAATATCAAATATTTGTATGTAGGGTTTCTTACCACACATACAAACCTATATAGCCAGCAAAAAGCGGTAGTATGAGGACAAACGGCACTAGTTGCCTGCAGCTCGGACTGTGTAAAAAAATAGAAAACTACGTATTAATTTTACTCATTTCCCACATTAAGAATGTCGATAATCTTGTATCTCGCTCGGGGTTTGCTGGCTACGTGACTCGCCGGGACACCACTAACGCAAAGCAGCTGAAGTGTATTTGTAGTCTCAAGTATTCCATCTTCAGCTACTTTGTGATGTATGGCCTATGATGCGCGGTCTGCTCGGCTGCAATACAAATTCAGTACTCACAGTGCATGTCTCTTTCATGCTCATACTCAATGAAGGCATATCCTCTGGGTTTGCCATTAACAGTGTTGTGAATGAGTAGAATTTTCTTGATTGGTCCATATCCTTCAAATTCTCTTCTTAGTTTTGATTCAGATGTATCATAATTCTATATAAAATAAAATTAAACAATAAATTATAACTATTCCAAATATTAATGGTAAAACTTACAATTCTAGCAACAAATAAAGTTTTAAAAGGATCTGTAGTAACATTTGTTGCACCACTGGGATCCCAAACTGCAATCTCCTGTTCCAATTTGTAAGCAACTTGTTCAGCTCTTTCTCTTCTACGACGTTCGACGCGTTCTTCACGTGTTTCAATTCTTGTTGGCGGGGGAGTATCTTTTGGTTGCTAAAAGGAACAATTATCAATTGCAAGTCAATGAGGTAATAAGAAAATTTGGTTATTTGAGATTATATTCCACCTACCTCAAATTGGTCCAGAAACTCACCAACTCCGCTATAGCCTCTGTTTTTCTTTTCGTGGGGTAGTTTACTCGCCGGAGGCAAAAACGGAATAGGCTCTCGCGGAGCAAATAACGCCAGTAAATTATGCGGTAAAAACTGCGTCATTTTGCACACGAATGAGATTTACCGGGATAGTAGTTGACAGATTAAGAAAACATAATTTACATCAAAAGTTAACGATATATAATCTGCCTCATTAATAGTGGAATTAATACTCAATTATAAGAGAATAGATGAAAGAATTGGTTTCAGAGACACACTTCACACGAATCGAAAATGCGGACTGTTGATAAAATGGCGTATGTTTGCCTCGTTTGCCTGGTGTTGTTTTAGGGATTTCTTTTTTAAATGGTTGGTGTTAAACGAGCGGCAACGAGTTGTGGCGAATAGACATGTTAAAAAGAAAAACGCAGAGAAACACCAATTAAAACCATAGTTTTTTAATTGCAAATTTGATTATTTGATTAAATTCTATGTGTGCAGAGGTAATAACGTTGAATGGTGCTAAGTTGAATCATACTTCACTTCCACCCACTCTCGCCGCTGCTGGTGTATTGAGGTTACTCATATTTTCTGGAGTTTTCTTTGTTTTCAGTATGTTTTCACAAAAAGTTTTCTGTCTTTCAAGTGGAGATTACATGCCTTTAATTGGATGTAAATAACAACAACTAATTAGAAAACATTTGCAACGATGTATTTATATTTTAGATGGAACTTTTCGGATTCGTGGTCAATCTCTCATCTATGAAGTGCTAGATTATGCACTAGCTGCAGGCTACCGATTAATTGACACTGCTGTTGTTTATGGAAATGAAGAGGACATAGGAACTGCTTTATTGTCATTATTACCAAAATATAACATAAGGAGAGAAGATCTTTTCATCACAAGCAAATTACGTATGTTTATCATTATTTCTAAACAAAAAGTACATTGAAAAACTATTTTACAGCACCAAATCTTTACGGAAACATTGACAACATCATACAAGTAGTTCAAAGTAGCTTAGCTAATCTTAAGACAAGTTACCTAGATTTATACCTTATTCATTGGCCTGGACAACAAGGTAGAAGCCCACAACAAGAAGATAACAGAGTTATCAGGGAGCAGACCTGGCAAGCTTTAATTGAGGCCAAAAATAGAGGCTGGATAAAAAATATTGGTGTTTCAAACTATACTGTCAATCATTTGACTGAGTTAATAGAGAACAATTATGGAGTTATGCCAGTTTTAAATCAGGTAGACGGTTGAACATTCCTTTTATTAATTTATTGACTTTATTAAATTTCATCTGGAAATAGGTTGAATGGCATCCACTATATCATCAACCAGAATTGTTACAGCTGTGTAATGACCACACCATTGTTCTTCAAGCTTATTGCAGTTTAGGTGGCACATCAGATTCCCATGTGCTGTTAAATGACCCAAATGTTCAAAAAGTGTCACAGAACTTGTACAAGTCACCTGCCCAAGTATTGTTAGCTTGGGCCATACAACAGGGAGTAGGTATCATACCTAAATCACTAAGAAAAGAACACATTATCTCTAATTTTAACTTAGATTTTAAAATACCTGAACAGGATCTGAAAGTGTTAAATAGTCTCCCACAGCAAAAGTTTGCCTGGGATCCAAAAATTGTTTTATAAAACTTATTGTATTTTGTTAGGAATTTAAAATTATTTTTTATTAATAATGGTATCAAAAATATCCTTAGATTTGTACAATAATTTGAAAAGAACAGGTAAACCAACCACCAATGAGTGGACTGTTTTATCTACAATTATAATAGAGGATGAGGCTCATAATTTAGATGTGGTTGCATTAGGAACAGGCACTAAATGTATTGGAAAATCGCAAATGTCTAAAGAAGGAATCATTTTAAACGATTCCCATGCTGAAGTTATCTGTCGACGTGCATTTATGAAATATTTGTACAATCAAATGCTGTTTGAACAAAGCAAAGTTGTCGAAAGATCAGGAAACGTTTTTAAAGTACTAGATGGTTTAAAATTTCATATGTATTCTAGTTTAATGCCTTGTGGGGATGCTTCCATTTTCCCTAAAAGTTATAGTAACTGTGGGAATTTAATACAGGAGGAAACAATTGTGGGTGAGGGTGATATTCGTACGGGTGAATCAATCATAAAAAGGCCAAAGTTAGACATCTACCGCACAGGTGCAAAATGCCTACCATTTGACTCAAATACAGACACCAAACAACCAGGAAGTGATTACCATGTTTTAGGATCTGTTAGAACAAAACCAGGACGCGGTGACCCAACAGTATCTGCTTCCTGTAGTGATAAAATAGCGAAATGGATCGAGTTAGGGATACAAGGCAGTTATTTGAGTCTACTCTTGGACAAGCCGATTTATCTTGCCAGCATTACAATAGGCAATGAGATATTTAACAAGGATGCGCTAGAAAGAGCGTTGTATAAACGTTTTGATTCTGACATGAAGACAGACAAGGAAACGCGATTTAATTTACACGTTCCCGAGTTACAGCAGTGTATAAAACATAAGTTTATATCGCAAAAGTGCGATGAAAAACAACCAGCCCCTACTAGCATAATATTTGTCAAGGATTCTAAAGTAGAAGTTGCTGTGGATGGCTATAAACAAGGTGCTACAAAGAAAAATCGTTTGGAAGCAAGTGGCAGAATAAAAATATGTAAGAAAGAATTACATTCATCATTTATGGTGGTTGCGGAGAAAATTGGCCTTAAATTTGATTGTAATTTAAGTTATAGTGCCTTGAAGCATTCAACGGAGTATTACAAAAGGTGGTGTGAATTGAAAAATAAGAAATTTAAAGTATGGCCGAATAAAATAGATTGTATACAAGAGGTTGACAGAATGTAATATAACAATTTTGTTCGTAATTGTTATTCGTTTCTCTGAAATTCAATAAATGATTTTTTCTGATTTAGCTTTGAAATTTGAATTTCGTGAGACACCGTTTAGGACCGCGGCAGTCCCCTCATTGGTCCCTTTGCAGTTCGTTGGACCTGCGCGTCCTGCTGCTTAAGCCAGCGATGTCAGCTGTTGGACTGTCATCAGTTCAATTCCTGTTTGCATCAGTTGCGCGTGGTTTCGTGCGTCGTGTGCACTCCGTTGTTCGACATTGTTGTTGGCTTCGTTCCTCGCAAGCGTCAAAGTATGGAAGAGCGGACCAACACAGATTTGCTATCCTATTAGTGCCGTAATAATAATAACTGAACAAATAAGCGCGATGTGAGTGCGTGCAATTAACAATCGGTAGTGAATCGGACCAGACCCGTTGCGAGATGCTGACCTGTGCATCGAATCGCACAACGCCAACGCAGTGATAAACGCTGATTAGTTTCATTGTTTTCGATTCCAAAAAAAAAAAAAAACAATCGGCAACTGGTAATTTCAATTCGATTCGTGTTCCATGCTCTTAATACGCTGGTGAGTAATCAGTTGATGCAGTTGAAGCTTACGTTTACGATTACCGAACGCGATTGCAAAACGCCCGCACGCAGTC
This sequence comes from Diploeciton nevermanni, assembly GCA_027575565.1. NCBI lineage: Eukaryota > Metazoa > Arthropoda > Insecta > Coleoptera > Staphylinidae > Diploeciton > Diploeciton nevermanni. The sequence continues at coordinate 1,466,202 of JAODIE010000010.1, forward strand.
AACACATACATAGATCCAGTCATCCAGATTGGAATTTGCGTACGCCACTTTTGTGATTGTGTTTTGTTTTTGTAGCAACAATGTGTTCGATGATAAAGGTAGAAGAATATGAGCTCCTGACGGACTCCAAGTATCGCATGTATGCGACAGCTGTTGAGAAAGCGTTGAAAAATTTCGACTACACTGCGGAATGGGCCGATTTGATATCAGCTCTGGGAAAACTAAACAAAGTGAGTTATTGTTTATCTTTCCATTTATGTTTCTACTATTACAACTTACGCAGAACTATTTCAAATTATCCATAAATATTTATGGTATTTGTGTTGAAGGTTTTAACCACGTATCAGAAATTCCCGATCACACCAAGGAGAATCAAAATTTGCAAAAGGTTGGCACAATGCATGCATCCAGCTTTACCGTCAGGTGTTCACCTGAAGGCTTTGGAGACTTATGACATTATGTTCAAAAGCATGGGCACCAACAGGCTGGCAGAGGAATTGTTTATCTATGGTGCTGGTATGTTTACCTTCACATTTGTTTGCCACATAAACTATTATAACTAAAGTTTTATTCAAATAGGAAGGTAAACGAGTTTTTCGTCTAATAAACGCTGGTTTGTTTTAGGCTTATTTCCATTATTGGGTCATTCAGCTATGTTTATCCGCCCGACTTTATTACTAATCTACGAAACGCATTTCGTCCCTTTAGGAGAAAGATTACGTCCGGCACTTAGCGGTTTTCTCAGTGGAGTTTTACCAGGTCTTGAGCCTGGTTCTGATCATTTTGATCGAACTAATAGCATTCTTGAGAATGTTTGCAATGGCGTTGGGCCTACATGGTTCTACACCTGTATCTGGCAGGGCATCCGTAGTAATAGTCCCGTTCGTCTTCCGGCGATTAGTTATATACTCGCACATTACAACCGAAAGTGGTCAATGGAAGATCAGTTGTACCTGATGGGGCGTGATATTGACGTCATGGTGAGTTTTTAATGGATTTTATAAAAGCACATAAAGGAACGGCGGGTTGATTGTTTGTAGATTTCGGGTTTGTGCGCAGCTGTACAAGACACCAGCGTTTTAGTTCAGAGATCAGCTTTAGATCTATTGATGGTTTGCTTCCCAACGTGGAACACACAACTTCTTTATGCAGACATGGTACGTCTTGTGACAGCAGCGTTGACAACAATTCTTCGTCGTGATATGTCCCTCAATAGACGACTGTATTCCTGGTTACTTACAAGCGAGACAAAATCACAACCGAACACCGACTTTCAAGTTGAAGATGATGAATCAGATGCCGAGGAGCCAACGACACCAACAATTGCCATAGATCTATTAATGGAAGCAATACGTGAGATCTTAAAACAAGGTAGTACTGAGATTCCACTCGACGTTAAGCCATACCGACTGTTAACGTCCCTCTTTGACAAACCACAAATTGGTCCAATGATTCTGGACAGTATTCTGTATGATGTTTTTCGTGCTTTATATATGTCGTGTCTAAATCTACAAAAACACAAAACTAACACCTCACGCTGTGTTAGTTTCAACGGGAATTTGACGAGTTTGAAGAGTGAGGAGGACGTCTTAAAGAAAACATTTCTAGTACAACATTGCCAGGAGTTGACGCGAAACGCAAATTTGTTATTTAATACACTGCAAACTTATTACATCTGGTCATATATTGAAAGATTGTTTGAGAAGGCCGTGACGATGAAGAGAAGCACGCGGCATCAATATGCTGTCAATGATATTGGATCAGGTGAACCAAATTTATTAGAAATCTGTGTGTTGACTGATTTTCTTCTTGATATAATACCGATTGAAACATATACGGAGAACACTGTCGAAATCTTGCCTAATTTATTTGCTAAGATAATTAATGTTATTCGGGAGCAGAATAAAGCAATCTCCCAGGAGGAAATTCTAGCCAGTTTGAGGCTTTGTTCGAAAATTTTGACGAAAATTCAACCAGTTACCATAATGCCTAAAATCTCTAAGATTGATTCACAAGTTGACAAAGAAGAGAAGGAACTGAAAGAAGATACGTCTGAAGTTGAAGGTGTAAAGAGTGGTCTGGAAAAGAGTAAATCCGATTCTAAAATTAACGAAAAGGCGTCTAAAAATGAACTTGGGATTGAAGATACTAGCAGGGAACGTTCTAATAGTAATCAAATGAAGAAAAACAAAAATAAAGATTCGCCTAAGATTGACAAGAAAACTAAGAACAAGAAATCTAAATCAAGTTCGAAGTTATACGATCTTAAGAAAGATGAAGATTCAGAGGTTTCAGCATCACCGTCTCCAGAAAAACGAGAAATTGACAATAATAAATCTGAGAGGGATAAGACAGGGAAGGAAATATCCAAAGACAAACATCTTAAGGAAATAGATGAACCAATAAAGGTTGAGAACAAACATATAATAAAATGTTTGAAGGTATACAAACGTTTTTATCAAACACTTCTTGCTGATTTCATAATGCAAGAGTTGAAATCTGACGCGTTTTTCAATACATTACTGAAAGAATCAACTGTCTACAACAATGAGTTGATGAAGCTGCTCAATGACAAAATGTACCATCGGTCTTTGAGTCAATCTTCCGAAGAAAGTCCTCGAATTCGATTAAACCAGCAAAACTATACAGAAGCTTCGAATATATATGATGAGTCCATCCAGGTAGCTTCAAATTTGCTCATGGAATTTGCAGCTTTCCCTAATATTCTTCAGGGTGATCAAGAAATTGAATTCCCATTTTGGTTGAAAGTTCTAGTTGGCTGCTCATGTTCTCCCAAAGCTAATAATAATGTAAAGATTACTTGTATGAATACGCTGTTAAAAATTATTAGTTTGGCGAAAACTCAAAGTTTAGAGAAGCATGCTAATAATAACAACGTGGTATTGATGGGTATTCTGGACATACGCCACGTTAGTTTTCTAGAGGAAAATACAACAACAATGGAGTCAATTTGTGAAATACTTTGGGATCTCCTTGGCTACTTGAGCAATCAGAATCAGTTGATGCTCTGCGCGAATTTACTCTACAGCATTCACAATGTGTTTGAGACACGCATGTTTGTAGAAAATGTGATCGGAAAATATTTAGTTGATGGAGGAGCCTGTACAGACTATTTTAAACGATTCTTTATTTTGTGGCATGGAGGGAGGGATCTTAAATTGAAAAATCCCTCGACTAGTAATGCAGCCATGAGGAATTTGGATATGTGCTTGATGAAAATTATGGATAATTTGAATAATCAGGAAAAACCCAATATTCGATTATTGTCCGAAACGTTTATTACACATAGTTTATTGAGACATGACATTGCGCGTATTATAAATCCACTTTTGACTAAACTATTGACCGCTACGACTGCAAGGATCTCCATTAAGTTTGTCAATATTGAGGATACAGATGCACAGGCTCAGAATAATGAACAAGGAGCAAAAGCTGAGGACGCTGCTGCTAAAAAGATTTACGCCATAAGCAATGTTAATGGCAACATGATGTTTCATATGACTGATGGACCTAGTCCGAAGCCATCAAAGAAACGTTGGTTTCTCTTTCCACGGGCTGGCAAAAAGTCCAATCAGATCATTAACATGACAACTAGTCTCACAGAGAATTTAAACGTAGTTACCAAACGCAACAAGGATTTTAAACCGGATATTTCACCTAATATTGATCGTGGCAAACATGGTACTAATGGCAATGGTAATGTAAAATTATTTATTAATCCGTTGAGTAGTAAAGAAATATACCCCAATGGATTGGATGGATGCTATACGAAATTAGATTCAACCTCATCTACTGAAAGCTTGTCTGATAATTGCACCAACGCCGACTCTGGTTTCGTCTCAATGAGTTACCACACGACGCAAGAGAAAAGGAAATCTGAGAATGAAAAACAGAGAATTGATGCCAGTATGAAATCCGTTTTTACTGAAGAAACTGCTGAATTACGATTAGACCGTGGTAGAAGTATGAAACGCTCAAAGAGTTTGGATGAGAAGACGAGAGCGGTTGCGGAAGATCTTCAACATAGTTGGTCCGAATGTGTTAGTGAAAGTGAAGTTATATTATCTTTGGATGCGATTAAAACTGCCGATTGTGCCGAGGAATATTTTAAAGAACCGTCGAAGGAAGCTAGTGAAGATATTGCATCACTTTTGAACGATATTCTGGAGCAGGTTTGTCCCAATGAAGTCAAGGCTAAAAATTTTACGTTATACCCCATTCATCAACATTTGTGCTTGTATTATGAAGTGTTTGATTCCAATCAGATCATCTATACTTTGAGAACCTTGAAGAATTGTATCAATTCTAATCCCTTGCTGTTCATTCGATGTTTAGCTACTTCAGGACTTAAGGACCTCCAGAGTAACAATATTCTTAATTTGTTGGCACGGCATAGAAAAAGCATTCAAGGAAATGGATTCAGTGGAGAATTGAATCAAGATCATGTCAACTTTTATAGGGGTTTCACTTTTCTCGATGTGTTGATTACCATAACTCTGAGTTATATAAAGAGTTTCTATCCTTGCTTGGATGATGTTAAATTAACGCGAACCGAGCAAGACAACAATCTGCAGATTCAATTAGATTGTTTGGAGATTCTAGATATAGTTATAAAGCATTTGATTAATATCGTCAATGACAATTCGAAAGGTTTCTCTGGATACATTGCAGATACATTGAAAAAGTGCACTCTGCAAAAAGTATTACTGCATTGTTTACTCATGTCTGTAAGGAATTTTGACGAAGATACATCTTTTGCCGAAGAGGTTTTACTCTTTAATAATTTTAAACTCTACGACAATCAGAAGCGCGTTACGGAATATGTGGAAGCATATCAGATTTTACTATTGAGACTGATTAACTCTTTGATTATACTTGAATTTAAAGTATTTCCGGAATCTGTGGATGCTGTCAGTGGAGAAACACCAACTATTTTGATCCCTCAGCAGAGTATGTTCCTCTCTGCGATTTTGAGCGCACTCAAACACCAGAACATGAAACATTTACATCAAAATTGGTGTCATATGGTGACGTCCTGTTTGCCCTACTTTAATGATAATCTCAAGCAGATTTCACTCACGGTTATACATCAGATTTGTAACAATATTGAGAAGATTTCGGATGCCTACATGGCAGTTGAATTGGGAGGAGAGTTGTGTGCAGATTATGCTACGACTCAACTGGAATCTCTCACTATTTTGGTGCACTATAATTTATTGGATTCTACGCAGACGGCAAACCAAAATCTACCAGCATTCAACTGTGCTGCGTCTACGCTGGCGACTAACACTAGTGATATTTTTAATAATTTGGTCAACGCATTCTTTAGTCCTATTGGTGGAGAGGTCAATTTGACTAATAAGCATAACCAGGATAATTACCAAGTAGCAAGGAAGGCTATTTTGAGCCACATGCCAAGGATAATTTCCAGTGTGGCGAAGTTATGGCAAACTGTAGTCAGTATTGATGGGGACTTTGAAGGCGTTTTTGGTCATTCGAAGATTGTTAAACAACAGTTGCTAGAATTTCTTAGCCCAATTGCTGTACATCACAGTACTAGTTTTCTAGCTGCCATTGCAGTCACATGGCATGAGAGGAAGAATCCATTTATGAGTATTAAAACGGTACATATTAATTTCTATGAGTGTTTATAGATGAACAATTAAGTACTTTCATTTTTCAGGCGCTGCCGGAACCTAATACAAATCAAAATAATTTAGTCTATTTAATATCAGCGATCAGGGTAATTCCGCTCGATAATTTGGTGCAAACTGTAACTGCTGTGATAAAGAATCCGCCGCCTACTGAAGGGCTTAGTTCGGAGATCTTTCTCGATATGTCTATTCTTGAACTATTTTATTGGTATGATAGATTCTAGAGTCTTTATTTTGGGGTTTATAGATTAAATTATATTATAATTTTTGCAGTTATATGCGAAATACGACTCCTACGCAAATATCCGAGGCGTGGAGCTCCCTTTTAGCGTTAATTAGAGAAGGATGTTCGTTATCTCCGCCTTGTCAATTCTTGTTAGCCGCTTTGCTACATGAATTAATGATTAAGTGCTGTCCATTGGAAGAGCGCAAAGACCAGAAGGATTTGCAGGATGTCACGGCAAAACTGATTGAGTGTGTGTCCCAAGTATGTGGCGCTTGTTTAGAACAGACTACATGGTTGAGAAGAAATCTGGCTGTAAAAGAACAAGAGGTTGACTCTGTGCCAAGTGGAAGTGTGACTTCTGGAAGCAACTTAGATGCAATTAACGTTGCTGCGAATTATAGTGTGCAAGCACAACTTGTAAATAACTATTATACTTTTGTTTGTAAATTATTTACCACTATTTCTATGATTTTATAGGTTTTATCTGAAATACTAGCACAAATTCTCGATATCTGCTTTGGGTCTGTTGAGAAGGATAAAGTCAACAATATTTTATCTTCTTTGATGGGAAATGTCGTTCCTTATTTGCGGACCCATACTTTACGAAACATGCCCAGCTTTAATGCTTGTTCTAAGTTAATGTCGAGCTTGAGTAGTTACCAATATACCAGGAAAGCGTGGAAAAAAGATATCTTTGATTTGTTGCTGGATAATACGCTTTTCCAGATGGATCAGGCTTGTCTGAAATATTGGAAAGTGATTGTTGATAACTTGATGACACACGACAATACTACATTCAAAGATTTAATGGGTACGTTGTAAAATACGTCTAATCATAATTGATACCTTAACGTGCTCTTTTAAGCTCGGGTTTCATTGACCCAAAGTGGGAGTCTCAACATCTTTGTCTCTAGGGAACAGGAATACGAGCAACGCGCTCATCTTCTGAAACGACTGGCCTTTGTAATTTTCTGCAGTGAAACTGATCAATATTCTAAACACATGTCGGAAATTCAAGGTAACTTTTATTTGCATTTTACGTAGTTCTGGGTTTGTAATAATATTTTGCGATTTGTAGAACAATTAACTGCCAGTCTGCGATTGTGCGTACCTAGTATTCAAGCACAAGTTTTCATGTGCTTCCGAGTGTTACTAATTCGAATGACACCTTTGCACGTGACGTCCTTATGGCCGATAATCATCAGTGAAATGCTACAAGTTTACATACAAATTGAGCAGGAGCTATTAACGGACTCTGAAGAGTTTAGGTATGTTATATACTTTAGTGCTTGCATTATTATTGTTGTTACCAACGATTCGTAGTTTTACTAATGCGATGATTGCTAAACGTTGTCTAATTAACATATTTTTGTTGCTGCTTTCTGGGGATTTGGAACGTGCAGGATAAATAGCAGGTAATTTCTAATATGTATTTTACTAATCTTGCTTAGCACATGTCTTCTAGTCATTATGTGAATAATGGTGATGGTGATAAGTAGTTGATAACAGTTTATGTTATGTTTATTTTCTTCAATTTTTCCGCTATTCATAAATATAAATGTTTAATTTATTTTTTACGATTGTTTAAAATATTTGTAGTGCGCATATTAAATTTTTGTCGACATTGGATCCTAGTTGGACTCAAAACAGTAACAACGGCCTGCATGCTTTGGGGAACCCACATTGGTTACGATTACAATTGGCAGCTGCAAAATTATTGGACCTAGCACTGTTGCTACCTGCCACTTCATTACCACAATTCCAGATGTAAGTTGAATATTATCTTTGGATACGTCTAGCAAATTTCTTCTTTTCAAAAAGGTACCGTTGGGCATTTGTCGGGGACGATCTAAATTCCGACAACGCGGAGACAACTTCCTTTACTCCGCATGTGTGCCGCATCGCATCACTGATGGATCAAAAATACACAGGAGCCGAAATAGAGCCTCTTCCAACCAAGCAAAATGAATTGTTATTAACCGTTTCTTCAATTAATCAACTGCAAGATCTGCATGCGTTCTTTAAAACGCTCAGTCTCTGCTCGAATCGTCATCGATCTGAATGTCACGGTTCGGTATCTAATGATCTTCTTAGCGACAAGCCAGTCGACAAAAAAATGCAGATTGTCCTGGAGAAGGTGGACAAGATTGTTGAGGCTGACTTCTTAGACAAGATTCCCCGCTAAATTGCTTTCTTTTACTGGAAATTGAATGCAATCCGCGCTACTGTAGCTAATTAATTTATACCCGAGCTAATCATTTCTAGAGTTTAGGGCTAACTTCCAAAGATGATTGAGGAGGAGGAGTTGATTCGGTATCAGTATTATTTCTAAACGAATTGTAACACGTCCGTCTTCGCTAATAACATTGGCACCGATGATTCGCGGAATGCTGGGTAGTGGGACATATTTCAAGCTATTGATAACGGAATGGTCAAATGTCATCTACGTGTAGGTATATAAATATTAGTTGGAACATTTTTTCAAATAATTGCTATTGTTACTTAAAATTTAACGGAGGAGATTTATTCGAGGCAAATTTTTACATGTTGAAAGATAATATAATGTAATATAAAGAGATAAGATTAGAGACATAAATTTCCCAAGGAAAATTATGAAATTGTGATTTTCTATGTGATGTTTTAATTCAAATGACACGGTGGATAGAATGATTTAATTGATCACGACGATGAAGAAACAACTATGCGATAGAAATTCGCGCACGGTATAAATAATATAATGCCTTTTGTTAATTGAGTTAATTATAAACACATGGATATGTTAATAAATTAATTTTAAATATTTTTCAAATTGAAGATTAGTATGTAACGTGTTTGGTTTTCCTAGAATGCCGTTCGCAAAGTGCTTTTTAATTATGTAATTGTTTTAACGTAGGCAACGCAAAATACAGAAGACTCAAATCAAGACCACACCTGACAACAAACTGGGAATTAAGACAATGGAAAATGAACGCGTAAAGGAAAAACTAAACAATCTACTCCAAAAGAAATTATCAGAGCAGTCATCAATGGATTCCTGTGATAATTATCAAGGTATTCAAATTAAACAGGAATGTGATCATTTTGAACATGATGGTAATGGATCGTCAGAAGTATATTTGAATGGGTTTGTAAGCTACAGTCAAGAACCACAAGAATGCGTGTCTGAGGACCAATTTAAACACATATCTTTGCACCAAGTTTTGAATGAGAAGAAGAAGACTTTACTTAGAAATCCAGAAGTTATTAACCTGTTGCTTAAACATAGTAAGACATAGTTTTATTGACACAGGGGCATGAATATTATGTTGGATGTTAAATAAAGCACTATTTAAAGTTAATTAGTATAAGAATAAGTATTTAATAAGTAAATCTAGCCAAATGAAATTCTAATGGTACAGCAGTAACTTCTGCTAAAGGCAATGTAGTAGTGATACCCATTCTAAATCAGCTGTTTGGTACACTTGTTTGATCTTTGCCAAAAGTTGTTTCACTTAAACAATGGATTTAGAGAATGTACATCCAAATGTTTATACTAAGACTTCAGATAGGGTGATTTTGGCAAATGAAGAGGATGACGATGTCGTCGACGAGTTTGATTCTCGAGAAATATTTGGTAATCCTATTTAACCTATTTATACCTTGTTTTGTACTTATTTTAACTTCCTTTTTATAGACTTAATTAAAAATATTAACGATCCGGAACATCCTTTAAGTCTTGAAGAACTCCATGTATTAGAGGAGCGTTTGATTCAAGTTGATAATGAAAAGAACACTGTCAAAGTGTTGTATACTCCAACTATTCCACACTGCAGCATGGCAACTCTTATTGGTCTCTCTATTAGAGTCAAACTACTTAGATGCCTGCCAACAAGATTTAAGGTAGATGTGGAGATCAATCCGGGTACTCATAATGCAGAACACTCTGTCAATAAACAACTGGCTGACAAAGAAAGAGTTGCAGCTGCTTTAGAAAATGAGAATTTAATGAAAGTTGTAAACCAATGCATTGCAATCAAGTAGAATCAAAGAACAGAATATGGGTGTTTAGATTAGTTTCTTTATTAAACTGTCTTAAATTTTATTAAAGCTAATACAATTGCAAGCTATTTAGCTACTACTTTTAATTGCACTCTTTGCTGCAATAGTACCAGTTTTCTTCATTTGTTTTGTGGGATCATACTTGTATGTTTTAACAAGAGGTCCTTTTCCTGCCCGATGGAACTGCAACTCATCTAAGCGACGTCGCTCTTCAATTTCTTTGGTAATTTTAATGTTTGTCCAGGCTGCAAATAGTTAAAAACGTTACTTTACTAGATATCAAAGGCTTTAATAGTATACTTACATTCTTTGATTCCTCCAACAAATCCTTTATTCTGTATTGGTAACTTTGACTTATCATGTGTCAATAAGGGATCAATCTTGAAATAATCTCGAACTGCGGGAATCTTGAGGAATCCAACTTGTCCCAAGGAAATAAAGTTACTAGCCACCCAGTAGCACAAAATAGCACCTGGGAAATTAACTATGAATGGGAGGATAACAAATGGAAGAGCTCTAAGGACGTATTTCATAGTCTGTAAATTTTGGGCGCTCAACCGCGCAGAATCTGTTCCCAACTATAATCAAATATCGATATTAATCTCCTTATAATTGCAAAAAACTATTCAAATCAATTTACCTCAATTGTTGCCCACAGTGTTAGACTTGTAATAACAGGCATTGCAAAAAATTGATCAGGTACAGTCAGATCAGTGAACCAAAACATTCCACCAGTTCTTAGAGTCTCCACAGGAACATTTGCCATTTGCCTTAAGCCCATAAAAAAACTAATAAAAATAGGCATCTAAAAAGACAAGGCTAAGTATTTCCTAAAATTTGAATAATTGAAGAGAATAATGTACCTGACAAAGTGGCACAATCATATTTTTAAGAGGATTCAAGTCCTTCTCCTTCATAAACATCATCAACTCCTGCGAATACCGTGCAACTTCCATCTGGTTTCCTGATTGTCGCGCTTCAGTCATCTTCATCTGTATTACCTGCATTTGAGGTAGATGATTGTTCATCTTCGCTGCATTCCGCTGAGATATGATTACCAAAGGAAACATTGCAAACCGAATGACCAAAGTTCCTGTTCATGTTAATAATTGCGTTACCAAAAACATGAATGCAGTGTAGAACAATTTTAAGTTCTCACCAATAGCGATTACTTCCCACCATGGTATACCAAGACTAACATGCAAATATTCGAAGCAATTTTGCACTATTCCAACGGGGGTCCATCCTCCTAATCCGAGAGAGGCAAAAGTGGGTTCTCCTAGTGCGTTAATCTGATTTGCAGCTTCTGCTGCAAGATCAGGCAAGGCTGGTGGTTCCGGTATCGGTTCGATCACCACATTATCTAGAGATTGGGTGACATTAGTTTGTGCATTAACAGTAACTAGGAGCTCTGCGCCCAGGTCAACATGACCCATACCCGCGGTCTCCACATTCAAATTAGTATTTGTTAGGACATCACCATCAGCATTTGAAGCAAGTAAAGCACCATCACCAATGTACTCAACAAAATTAGTTGCATCACCCGAACTACTAGACGCAGTTTGAGGCACACCAGGGGTTTCTATTATAAAATAATCATTAGTAATCATATTCCCATTAGTACTTGCAATCCCTCTTAGCTCAATTTGATTAGAAAATGTTTGTGAAGCTGGCAAGTCACCATCAGAAATCTGAGTGAACTTCTCATGTGATGATTGAAACATGTTTGTAAAAGTTGTGTATAAATCATTGCGTTCTTCAGGCATGTTATCAAAAACTGATGTGTATGTAGTCTGAGTATTATATAGTGAAGCAGGATAGTTAATAGAGTCGTAATTAGTATTAGAAATGTCAGTGGGAATAGTATCATTTGTAGGTACATTCACAGAAGTATCACTATGCACAGTTGACAAAACTGTAGTATTTTCAAGATTATCTGAATTAGTATTTTTAACAATTCCAAGCTGTTTTAGTATAGCATAATCTTGCTGGGAATAACCTGAGATAGTCACTGGATCTGGTTTAAACAATGCAGCAGCCATGAAAAGTTTAGGGTTGGCAAATCTATTTGCCTTTAAGTTTTCTTTTAAACTTGTGCATTTGACCTAAAAATGATTATCAACAGTAATTTTAAATACATGCCCAAAATATATTACCTTTGTCTGTTCTAATTTTTCTGTGATTTTGTTATGAATTACAGATAATACTTCATTTTGTGCTGCTTTACTTTTACTGCTCTTTATAACATTCAGTAGGTTATTTTTTGAAAATTGAAATCTTGCATTTTTAAGTAAAGATTTACATTCCCTTGGAGACTTTTCCTAAAAAAAATAATATTGATTAATTGTACATTTTAAGGCTGCTAGTACAAGAAATAATAAGATACTTCATTAGTCTCAGAATTATATTTTGTTTAAAGTAAATGGTGCCATAACCTAGGAATACATCAATTTATTGATTTTATACGTTAAGCAGATTTTACCTGCAATGAATTTAAGGTCTTTGCATAGGATTGGTATTTTGCCATCAAGTTACTTGGTTTAAACATGTTGCACTTTTGTATTACAGATTATTTAGTAAACATTTATAAAACTCACTCATTTGATTTGTCACAAACTGTCAGGGAAATTTCTTCTCTCGTTTCTCAAGTCCCTGTAGTACGGAAGAAAACGACAAGTGCCGATATTTTGGACGCACGTTCGGAGAATGTTTAAAAGTTTTTTGCTTTGAAGAAAACATGCTCCATACTGTGCGCACACAACGTACTTCTCTTTTAGGTAAGATACTTGAAACTAACTTTTGTTAATATTTTCATAACTAGAAGATTTGTTTTTATATTATTTTGTAGACATTGCACGGTGCAGCTGTAGTCCCAGTACTTGTGGTAATATGTTTGCCTTATAATGAATTAATACAATAAGGACGCGTTGAAGCAAGTCATTGTCACATGAACATTTGTTTAATTGACGAGATAAAACATCGTCGAAACATCCATGGCCATGCATGGCTATAATCTAGCCAGCTATCCTCAGAAATTGTTTACTAAACAAACCGCGTAGGCTTTGACCATCATTTGTTCGGTAAACCGTATTTCAATTGCTAGACAAAATACTTTTGTAAACATCACGTCAGTACTATTGGTAATTTTGTTGGGACAAGCAAAGCACTTCCAAAAATTATGTTTTAAATTGTGAGTATGTAGAAAATTGCAAGTACAAAAATACGAAAAGTATAATATGGCTCTGAGAGTGTTGAACCGAAGTATAAGCAAAAGCATTACCAATGGGATATTGATGAGGTGTTTGGCCGCTAAAGCGAACTTGGCTGAAGAAACGTGCAGGGATGATCATGGCAAAGGACTCGTGCTGGGCATCTACACCGACCCGGACGATAGGCATCATCCCGGCCGCCTGACGCCCACCGGAGACAAATACAACAAGCATGTGTGCAACCGGCTCATGGAGCTAGTGAAAGCGTCAGGTTCACCACCCAAGCTGGGCGACTTTCGCACCTTTTACGATCTGGAACCCGAGCACCACTACGTTGTCCTAGTTGGGCTAGGAAAGGAGTGTCAGGGTTACGACGTATTCGAGCAAATGGACGAAGGCAAAGAAGCAATCCGAATTGCTTCCGCCGTTGGCTGCAAAGAGTGTCAACGGCACAATGCATTTAAGGTGTTTGTGGAGAGCTTTGGACACTCGGAGTCATCAGCCGAGGGCGCTGCCCTGGGCGTGTGGTTGTATCAAGAGAAGAAAACTAAGAAGCATCAAATACATATTCCACAGCTTGAATTATACGACGATTGTGATTGGACTGGTTGGCAGATTGGACTACAAAAAGCGGCTGCTCAAAATTTGTCGCGGCAACTAATGGACACATCTGCCAACCTCATGACTCCAACATCATTTGCTCAGAACGCGGTGGAGGTTCTCTGTAAAGCTGGCGTCAACGTTGAAGTCAAGGTACGTGGCTGGGCTGAAACCCAAAACATGAATGCGTTTCTTGCTGCTGGCCAAGGGTCCTGTGAACCACCCATTTTCTTGGAATTGTCATACTATGGTGCCTCCAAGGACGAACGGCCAGTGGTGCTGATCGGCAAAGGCGTTACTTATAATAGCGGTGGTCTGTGTATTAAACGTTGTAAGAAACAGAAAAAAATGCGTGGGGACATGGGTGGCGCAGCTGCCGTAGTGGCTGCTTGTCGTGCGGTCGCTGGATTACAACTGCCGCTCAACATTCGCGGTTTGATCCCATTGTGCGAAAACATGCCGGGGTGCGCTGCCATGCGCCCCGGGGACATTGTCAAGGCAATGAACAACAAGTCTATCGAAATCGAGAGCACTGATTGTGCTGGCCGCATCATGATGGCCGATGCACTTGTTTACGCGCAGAACTTCTGGCCCCGTTTCATCGTCGACGTCGGAACTATGACTTTCGACATGGAACGCGCTTTGGGTGACGCCGCAAGCGGTGTCTTCAGCAATTCCGAAGCGCTTTGGGAGTACATGCTTGCTGCATCCATGCACACTGGCGATCGAGTGTGGCGCTTTCCACTGTGGAACCACTACACCAAACTCATCTCACGCTTCCACAATGTCGAGGTGAAGACTATCGGGCGCGGCCACTATAATGGCGGTGCCTGCAAAGTGGCCGCTTTCTTGCATGAATTTGTGCCCTGTGGCGATTGGCTGCACATGGATACATTTGGCGTTATGTGGACGGACGGCAAGGACTACCCGTACCTGCGAGAGGGTATGGCCGGCAGACCGACACGAACACTGGTTGAGTTCTTGTCGCAACTGGTATGCCATCGTGAAGAGTGCGAATAAATGATGGCCTTGCAACAGCCTGGCCTCTACATGCATTGTCTACCATCCCGGCCTGTAAGAAATCTGCGTGTGTAATTTTCATGTAAACGTATTTCACGATGAAGCTAAATTGAATTGTGTGTATACATAGGCATCCCCAGCGAGGCGCATGATGGGACATTCGATAAATCCGTTGTCTATTGTGAGGTTGCTAGAAATATGTAAATTGTAACGCATGTAAAATAAGAATTGCAGTCAGGATTTAAATAAACTTTCTATGCACACATTCAATTACGTTTAACTGACGAATAATATAAAACTGTGAAGAATATGTAAATATAACCTATGATTGTCAACATATAACCCGCGTATTGGTTTTGTTTTTATGGCACTTATTTACTTGTGCCACTACATTGTATACATGTATTACAGCGATTTGAATAAGAATAGTTATGTCCAAATAAGTAAGTTTTCTTTTTAGCTTGAAATAATTGTTTTTGCAGAAATAAAGTTATCGTGGTATAATATGCATACAATGTTATTCTATTAAATGATTTGAGATTTTTAAGTCTGTCAATAAAACAGAGAAAAATAGAATTTGAGTGTTAGTGGAACATTCCACGGCGCTTGACAGTTGCATCTCATACGGCGTAAGACCCACACGCATCTCTTCGTGTTCAGTTTATTCCACCGACAAATGTGTCGCAATATAATTCATTTATTATATGGCGTTTTCCATGCGCTAATTAAATACCAATAAGCAAATAAATATATTGATTGCTGCAATGCAAATGGTAGATTTTAGTGTCTTATTTGTAAGTTTATCTTGTAGTAAACAACTAAGAATCACTACCTATAAGATATTAAAGTCAATAGTTAAAAATTTTATAATGTCGCAGTCTTCGTTTATGGAAATCAATTGGCACAAGAACATAGTTCTTTTCAGAACTACTACATTATTTGAATAAGAAATAAATTTACGTTTATTATATTTATGTGTAGTTCCTTCAAAACATAAATTAATAATTAGATTTATCTTTTTGTTTGGTTTGTTTTTAAATTATAGCAATAAATATATCTAATGTTTCACCACCCGCAAGCAGTAGGGTGGCTCACTGGCGTTAGGCCAGGCGTGGCGTTCCTAGGGTTGTGGGTTCGATCCCAGTCCTAGTAAGAAAGTTTTCCAGAAAATTCGGATAGTTCCGAATTGCATAGGCATGAGTGTACCGTAGAAGTTAACAAGTCGTAAACAGTCGAAAAGAACTAATAAATTATGTTCTGATCTCAGCTTCCCCAATATATGCAGCATACTAATGTATGCGGTATGCGAGACTTAAAGATTCCGAAAAGCGGATAAAATAAAAATGAAATAAATAAAGAAAAGATCAGAAAAATCTCCCTCAAGAAAAGGGAGACCGCAATTTTGATTTTTATAGGCACGTGTCGTTCAAAAACAGCCCAAAAGAATCTCGGCAATATCAGAGATCGCGCGCAGCGCGATCTCTTTAATTCCGTCTTTGCCACATTGCTCCCGGCCCAGCCCCGCTCTGGGATCGCGGAAATCCTCCAGAATTATTACTTATAAACCCTCAAAGAATCCAGTAAGAAAAAGAAAGATACTTACCCCCATCTCTTGACCTAAAAATTTTACTGATTTTTTGGTAATTGAAATTGAAAAAAAAAAGTATTTTTAGTGAATGATTTTTACTTCCAAACTAAACACTAGCGGTACAACAATATATTATATTAATGCACAAATGCATGGCCTTTCCAATCGTGTAGATTATCGCCACCAAAACGAGCTCCATCTTTTTCTGGTAGAATCAACCCCTCAAAGTGTCCGGTCCTCCAACTCCCCAACCGGGAACCGAACCCGGGTCCCCCAAGTGAGAAGCAGGCGCCATGCCTAACACACCACTCCTCACATACATGGTTTGTTAAAGTTTAAATAATTAATCAAGAATATTGCGAAACAAATATATGAAAGTTATTCTATTATAATGACATCATCATCGGCCGGTCGCCTCGTTTTCTTCTCAGCACTTTTTTTCACAACACTCATGGAAATTGGCAAACCAGTAGAGGTGGCTTGCTTTGCTTTACTGGAACTCTGCTGAGATGTTTTTGATAATTTCTGTTGTACCTAGGTATTGAACAATTAGAATTTTAATATCAAAACCGAAGAAGGAAATTAAAAAAAAATTTAAAAATTAAATCATACTTGGCTAATAGATAATCCGGACTCAAGTAAATAATTTGGAATTACATTTTGGTAATTTAAATCGCCAACTGTAGAAAACATTGAATACGGCATAGTTGAAGACATTGCAACGGGAGATACTGACGACGACTGGGAGGAGAAATCCAAACTTTTTGCTGCCTCTTTCTGTTGTTTCTGCTTGTCAGCTAATTTTTCTTGTAAAGTTTTTCCTGGGCTAGAAGACGTAGGCATAGGTGGGGTCTGACCCCCTGGAGATCCAGTTGGCAACTTAGTTATTGCTTGTGCAATTGGCGTAATTGAAATACCTGGACGGTCCTTCATTAAAGTATTTGGTTTGTCTAATCCTGATGAATGTGCCAGCGGAATATCCTTAATATGAGAAAAATTAATTCCACTTCCAGGAGCACTCAATTTAATCTTGGCTGGTTTACGTTTTAGTTCAGTTGACGTAGGGTACTTAAAGCCCATACTAGTTGGAATTGCTGATACAGTTGTCGATGGTAATTTTTGAGATGAAAAAGATTGTGATCGCTGTTTAGGCTTTGCTCCTAGGCTTGTTTTACTACTTTTTGCTTGTTGGTCTAAAGCAGCCAACTTAAGATAAGCATCATTTCCCATACCTCGCAACATAGGCTGCGTCCCCAAATTCGAAAGAGACAATTGACTGCCCAATGTTTCCAGAGTTTGTTTCAGTAAGCTTGGATTCATCTGACTTAATGCCTGCGTTAAAGGATTCGAAGTATTAAGCCCAGACAATTGTTGCATACTTTGAAGAAGTGTTGCATTCAACAATGGGTTAGAAACTGTGCTGCTGGTGGATGAGTTTAATAATGCACTGGCAGCGGCGGCTGTTGAAGCAGAGATGCCCATACTAGTAGCACTAAATAAATTCGAATACTGACTCTGAGTATATTGACGTAGTAATTCCTCCTGATAATGTTTTAGGTAATCGAGCTGACCTGTTTGCATCATTGGGTTCGACCAAGAATATGGATTAGACAAAGGACTTCGACCACGTGGAGACTTTGCAATATTGGCTTTAGTTGACCCAGGCGGCCTTCCTCTTGGTCTTCCTAATGAAGGGCGTTTTAAAGGTATTTGAGGTGTAATCGTCACGTTGCTTGGAGAAGGCTGCACAATTGGAGGCTGTAAAAATAAAATGTTAAGTAAATAAAACAAATTCATTCATCACTAAAAAAAACTGACCTGAGTTGGCAAAGGTGCTTGTGGTATAGGTTTCGGTGGTATAACATTGGTCATTTGTTGCTTCCTAATTTGTTTTTCTGCGACTCTGGTTTGTTGGCAATATTTTACAGCTATATCTAAAGTATTCCCAGGATCGATGTATTTATCACCTTTTAGTTTCTTATATGCCTCAGTTAACATGCCAGCAAATACTTTCTCCTGATGTATAAGATTTTTCTGGCCTCTTTGATAAGCCTTAAATAAATCTACTAATAAATTATCAATACTTTGAGGTGGCATTGTGTCCATTTCCTTAATTTGCGTGCGTAAAGTTTGAATGCACATCTTCAAAGCATCTTCGGACAGTTGTTCTCGTTCCACATTACGTATATATACTCTACAAAGTAAAGTAATTGAATAAAAAGTTATTCATTTAATCCTTCCGAAGCATACTTATCCGGATCCGGAACTCGACGCCATTGCAAACATAATTCCAGTAAAGTTTTGTGGTCCTGTGTATCCCTCAAAACTTGAAGAAGTAACGTAACACAGCGACTCATGTGAGCACTTAGAGATCCTGGGCGATCAATTTCACTCGAAGGAATTCTCCAAACACCCTAAACATAAATATCAATTTGATTACAATCAATATGACATAGTTATTTTATAAAC
Organism: Diploeciton nevermanni; assembly: GCA_027575565.1. Classification (NCBI taxonomy): domain Eukaryota; kingdom Metazoa; phylum Arthropoda; class Insecta; order Coleoptera; family Staphylinidae; genus Diploeciton; species Diploeciton nevermanni. Next base: position 1,485,027 of record JAODIE010000010.1, read on the forward strand.
ATACATTAAAAAAGTTGCTAGTTTTCCTATCAGAAAACAATCCGGTAACAAGCACACTATTCTTGCATTTATACTCGCCCATCAACAACTGTTTACATTTATTTAAATCTTTCTTCTTGTTGTATGAATAGTAAACATGCGCCAGACGATACAAAGCCTTGTAATTCTGTGGTAAACGACGTATACAATGCTCCAAGCCAACTATACATCGATCCACCATATTGACAATATCATTATCAGACATATTATCGTTTGAACTATCTGTTGAACTAGTTCCTGAACTATCATCAGATTCAGAATCAGAACTAGAACTAGATGAAGATGAACTGGATGATGAACTAGAGTCTTCTGTAGCAGTTGTAGTCGATTTCTAACGAAATAAAACTATAATATTAACATTGCCAGCTTTTAAATGATTTAATACTTACTCTTATATTTGCTTCGTCTTCACTTCGTCCGTCCTTTTCACTCTTCTCACTTTTATCATCCGCTGATTTCGATGCAACATCACTGCTACCACCATTTCCTTCATTTTCACTAAATTTTTCTTTCTCCAAATTTTCCTTAATCATTTCATCCATTATATCCTGAATATTTCTCACTTTAATTTTAGGAAGACTAACAACTTCCTTTTCTTTCTCCTCCCTTTCGTCCTTGTCAGACTCAATTATAACAACATCATCACTATCTGAACCTTTTCCCTGCTCTTTCTCCAAAGCAACAATTTTATCCAATAAATCATCCATGCATTTCCTAACAGAATCTGCAATAGTTTCAACATCCGATTTTCCGTCCTTTGCAAGAGTATCAGTTTTATTCCCTGCCTTGGTTTCGTACTTGCTCTTCTGTATCACAGAACTATCCAGACACTTCTTAAACCATTTTCCCATTGATACTTGTATCGGTTTGCCATCATGAGCTTCCAAATATTTCAAAATTGAAGCATTTATTCTGTAATGAACTTCTAACGCTTCCAAAGACAAATGCTGTGGATTATTATAGTTAATTTTCTCCGGGTATTGGCAATTATTTTCGTGCAGCAAGGAAGCAGCTTGCATATACAACTCTAAGTATACTTTAGGATCAGCTTGTCGCTTCTCAGAAATTTTCCCCATCATATAATGGAATAGCCAACGTTCATCTGCATCGGCCTGTTCAACTTGATACACATCCAAAGCAGTTTTAAAACTCTTCCTAGAACTCTCTAAATAAGTTTCTTTCTCCGTTTCCAGAGCTTCAAACTTTTCCATGCTTAAATTTTCAGATTCGTACTTCAATACTCGAGAACAATATGAATGAACCATGTATTCAAAAGAGCCAAACTCAATCCAAAGAGTTATATATCTATCATTTAGTTTTAATGCTTCTTTAAAGCAAATTTTAGCACTTTTTGCTTTATCAATAAACTCCATTTCGCTGCTAAACCGCTCACAATGAGTCAGTTTAGATTCCAACTGGCTATGAATGCCAAGAGCCAATCCAGCCCAAGTATCAATTCTTCCGGGATTAATACATAAATCCAATAAGAAGAATTTATAACTACGTTTAACTTCACTTTGCTTGAAGTAAAAATCACCAAGAAGATAATAAATAGCTTTAATTCTCCCTGGAAAGTCTGCTTGAAGAGGCAGAGCAGTAGAAGTTCCATGAATGTATTCACTAATTTTAGGAAGTAATGGCTGAGGGTCGCATTCTTTAGGTATAATAGCAATTATTCTTTGTAGCAACTGTTCTAAATCGCTTGGAATTGAACTTGACTTAATTGAATCAAATTCTGGCAGTGTTTCCGGACAAAAATATTCGTATAATTGTTGTGCTCTTTCCCATGATAGCGGCAGAGGATTTACATTGTGATCAGCCAAATGCCTTGATACTTTGTTTTTTTTGCATGGATGTTGATATAAACAAAAGAATGCCTGCTCCAAATGGATATCAATTTTATCCCGGTGTTGTTCTAATATTGGCGCGTCCAGGCGATGAATAATGGAATCCAACATAAAGTGTAACAGTTTTCCTTGTTTTGCTAAACACCAGCCTTTAGGGCCCAAGAACTCATGTGCAGAAAATAAAATAGCAATGGAAGCAGGTAAATCGTCTTCTTCTTCAAGTCGTGACATGTCTAAGGATCTATCTTCTTTCGATGTGTGACAAACAACTTTTTTAGCCTGCAATCTATGCTCATCTCTTAGTAGAATATAATGAAGTAAAATCCATGGGTAAGGTAGGAAATTTGCCATTGGCATTCGTGTTTGTTCTGTGTTAATCTGCTTCCTACATAAGGTAGTCAAAGATTCGACCAAACGACAACGGTATTCATCCTGAAGTAAATCAAGAACGCTCACGGTTTCATTGTTGATCAATTCATAAATTATCAAAAGACATTTCTCAACTACCATTTCCCATTTATCAAAATCTGTTGTCGGTTTAACGACGAATTTTAATGCCTCGTGCAGACACTTTTCAGACCAGCTAAAACATTCTGCCTGGTTAGTGTACCAGAGAGAATGCATCAACATTCCCAGTTGTGCGTGGCGGCCAATTTTACCGTAAGTTACTTGAGCATTCGCCGAATTAAACGTTAGTTTTAAGATATCAGCTACCTCTTGATATTGCTGTTTTTGATACAAATCTTCAACGCGACTTAGAGAATCAATCAACTCTAGTTTGGAAAGCATAGCATCAATAATTAAACTGTTAATAATGTGATGCTTTACAACGTTGGAGATAGTTAATTTAAATTTCTTCATGTCTAGCTTAGAATAATGAATCACATCTTGGATTGACTGTAAGGCCATGATAGCTAGGCTATTCTGATTGTGTTGTTTGAATAAATAAGCGCGAAGCCAATGAACGCGAATGGCAAATTCTAAATAGTCGTCACCCCAATAATTCTCCCAACCACTGATTAAGGTAAGTTGAGTGACCGCGGAACAGTGGATTTCTTCGTCTAAGTATTTCCTTATAGAAAAGTCAGAAATTAACTGTAATGTCATTAAAAAGAATTCGCAAAACTTACTTGTTATTCGTGAAAGTAGTTAATTCTCCAAACAACAAAGTACATAACGCGTCCTTCCTTATAGGTTCAAATTCAATTGGCTCCGCAAACAAATCAGGGTGCGATGTATGTTCTTGCAACATGTTGTAGGCAGTTACAAACAAATCAATCAATTCCGGTGGCCACTTCTTTTTCCACAAATTAATAAATGCATGCACATAAGCTTGAATTAAATCAATGGAATCTCGATTTGACCAGTTACCAGACCAGAATTGCTTTACATCTTTTGTTTCTTCATCGCTGCCAAAATAAACATCGACATTTGTAGGAAGTCCATCCTCGCTTAAATCATCAATGGGGCTACGTGAATCTTCAAGGATGTCAAATGTATCGTTTGGCAAACCATTTGGGCTACAAGTTAAATCAACATTGATTATTTGAAAGCAAAGAAGAAATTACCTACTCACAGTAGATAGATAGGTATAATTCTTGTAAATGCATCCTCAATACGATAATCTTTATCAGTCTTTGCGCGTTTAGCTGGTTTTCTTTTACTGTGCCATCCCCAAATTTGCAGATCCGAGAGTAAATCGCGTTTTCTCTTAGCGCTCTTCGACAAAGAACGATTTCTAATTCCTTGCTTAGATAATTGTGCATCTTCTTGGTCGGGTGCATCTTCATTATCTTGTTCCATCTGCACAAAATCAATTGTAAGTAAATCCCTAAAATATCTATTTCTGACTTACATCTTCATTTTCATTGTTAGATGTAGGATTATCCTGTTCATTCTCACTACTTTGGGAAGGCCTTCGCTCACCCTGGACGCCTTGACTTTTATTATCAGCAGCCACTTCTGTTACTTCCATGTCTTCGCGTTCAACGACACCATCTTTTGGACTTTCAACACTTGGTTGTTGATCGTCATCCGTTTTTTCTTCCTCAATCACTGGCACTGTCGTCCCATTATTGCTCATGCATTTCTTAATGTCAATTTTTGTGAGATGAGTCTGAAACAACAATTATGGATAAATAATTTATAAGACGCTACTTTAAATTCATACCATATTATTATCAGTAAGATACTGATGTAATTCAGTAACAGTCTTGCCCAACTCAACCCAAGTGAAATCCTTCAATCCCCTTGGAAGTGGGATAGTAGCTAAAGGTTTAGGTGCTAACAACTCCTCAGATTTATTAATTCTATCAGTCAATTTTCTCACTTCACTTAAATACTCTGTTTCTTCCTCCTCAGTAACATCATAATCAATCACAGGTTCATTCACATGATCTGGATTAAACTGCTTGTAATATTCTTCAGTTCCAGGATGATCTTTATAAATTTGATTTCTCAGTACAACACCTTTGACATAACCAGTATCCAAAATCAAAGCCTTTCCAATATATTGCAGACAAGCAACTGTTTCTTGCAATGCAAAAAGCAATGAGATTAACTTATCTAAACAAGGCCAGTGAGATTCACTACATTCCAATCCTTGTGCGAAAGCAAATGCAGATTGTTGAAACTTATCCAACTTCAAAGCAAGAACTCCAATATTATGCCACAATGATACATCTTTACTGTCTAACTCTGAGGCAGTCACAAAATTCTGCAGTGCTTCTTCTTCCAAGTTTTGCTTCATAGCAATATTACCAATGTTTAAGTAGCATGAATATTTAATAGTAGACATTGTTTTTGGCAATCCCCCTTGGCATTCCAGTAGTGGAATGTTTTCATTGAGAAGTTGGTAGAGTAACTGTTTAGACTCTTCATAATTATGGTTGCACTGCAGACGAAGTGCTTTATTGTATGTTTCTGACGCAATTTCTTCCTGCACAGAAAAGATTATAATTATATATGATTTATATTACTAGCAAAATGATTGTTAAATGTTACCTGTGCTTCCTTCCTAATACCGGGTGCATCTTCATCTGAAGAGTATTCGGCGTTTAATGCGCGTAATTTTAACATGATGACAATAAAGAAATTTGTTAAACTCAGTTGATGTGAAGTATTATTATTCCGATAATTTATGCCATTTATTTGTTAGAATTGTCGGTTTTTTTTCTTCACTTAACAGACTAACATGAACAACGTAAACAAGTCTCAAGACAACACTTTGCCTCTATCTTTTTAGAACCTCTCTGTTACGCTTCTGGGCTCTCTACGTCCCCTAACGTTAAAATAATAACTTGCAGTAATAGTGTAACCCATCAGTTGGCAGCACGTTTGTTATTTTAAAATTTACAATTATCAGAATATGCTTTATAAATTAACTGTATTCTTCTAGATATTCCTAAGATCATTAAAACTGACAATTTTTATTATAAAAAACGACTTCAGTATTTATTTTTATAAAAATAATTTGATTAACTCCCTTCAAGTCTACCTGGTACATTTTAAGCCAATCACACTCAAAGGGAAAACAATACCAAAGGGGACACACAACGCAATTTTCTCCACAACAAAAGGAGTAACATATAAAGTAAGAAAAATATTTCATCTGCAAAGTAGCATCATATTAAAAATAAAAATAAATATGTAACAACATAATAACAAATTTCCATTTGTATGTTCTTAAACGCTTGTTATTACAAAAAAAAATATATAAAACTTCATGGCAGCTAGCTATGTTGTGTGTCTTAAGAAAGTTGTGAATTATTCCTCCCAGTTTATCGGCATACGCTATTTGTTTTATGCTGTTTTGATTTCTTAATTCGGTTTAGTTGGATGAAGATTGACAATAAACTAGCTATTTACAATGAATACAAAGTATGCAACAGGTCGAAAACAAGTTTGTTTCTACGTTTGACTACTAGACTTAAATTAAGAATAATAAAAATAATGCTAGTCCTCTTCATAACAAATCTGTGCAAAGTGGATTTCGACGACGATTGTTACGATGACCGTATTTGCGCGTTTGCAGTGAGCTCTATTTGTATTTAAATACAAAATAGATCTTTATAGGCGCCGAAATCCATTTTGTCGCATTACCGTATCTCCAATAGATCTCTGTGTAAACTGGCTCGCCAGTTTCGACCCATCGGTTAAATATACGACATTTATAATATTATGTGGTATATGCTATAGGTACATATGTACAAGAATGTAAAAAACAGAATTATCTCTAATACATTGTTAGTTTATACAAGTTCCGCCGTGCCCACGTATTCACCATTACTTTGTTTCGTCAGACATTTCTTGCAATTTTTCACTCAGTTTGTTGCTCTACATTTCATTATATTAATAATATTCTATAACAAAATTATATATCATCTACATATATGTTCATTTCTCCATTGTAATATTCATCAGGTTAAAATGAAAACAAGTATACAAATAATTACAAAATAATATATAACAGCTCTTTAGATTGAATAAGATCGAGAAAACATTTTCTTATGAAGAAAATACCCCAACGCGTTCATCTCATTATTAATCGTCTTGGACAATCGCTGTCCCCTCAATTTTTTACTAGGAGCGAAAAATATAGCAATATATTCGGGATAAAACGCTAGCAACAAAACCCATTCAGCATTTGCAAATAAAAACATGAATGCGAATTTAGATAACATTGCTTGGTGTTATGCAAAAACGTTGATCAAATCCATAAATAAAAACAATCGACTATCGACAGATTCGCTACAGGCACATACAGTTTGCTCGCCTTAGCATCTCGCACCAGCTTCCATAAACTGTTTTGATACAAAACCGCATCGACTCCGTTATTCTATTATTCATTGCTTGCATCTTAACAATACTTACAACTCTTATTTGCAAGCGAACACAATATTTTCAACAAGTTTCCTCTTAAGGTCCTGCGCTTAAACCAGATCGACCGTTTAGAATCAGTTTCTGTATTCATTGTTTCACTTTGATCAGATTATAGTCCGAAGCAATACGAAGACATGCTCAACGACACAATCGCATTGTATCACAACATTAACAGCGTCACCGCCAACAAGAACCGAGCATCACTTAAGATAAGACTTGTACAGCAGAGTACTTTTACACAGCTCCTTTTCGCTTTCAAACAAAAATTGGATGTCTCGGAGCGTCACTTTCTTCATGCGCGCTTTGAGTGGTAGCTGTCCGCGTGCACCACTTGTAAAGCCCGGATTTGACTAAATAAAAGAAACAACAGTAAAATATTAGTGGTAAACTTTGGATAATATATTACCTGTGAAGTGCTCGCATTGAGATCACTATCTAATTTAGGCTTTTTTCTTGGTCCAATGGCTTGTAATGCTGTGGCGTTGGCTTCCCGTTGACGTAACTCCTCCATCTCCACTCTCTGCATCTCTTTTGCTTTAGCTTTCAGTTTAGCTTGCTCAGGATCTTCAGTTTTTGACCGACTCTTTGCAGCGCGTAATAACATTTCTCTTTCAATTTCTTCATGTCGCTTTCTCTCCGTTCGATCCAATTCTTCTAGAAATTTTAATTGACCTGCACAACAAATCTATCAGTTTTTGAAAAGCATTTCATGATTAAATATACACCTTTAATATCTGATGTAATCTCGTAGCGTGGTTCACTTTTAACCAATTCTAATCTATGTTCAGTAATAATAGACAACTTTTCTACCATATTTTTGATCCGTTCTTGCGCCGCATGTGAAATAATTGCTGCCACTTCATTGCCAGGCTCCTCCAAGCCATGTTTCGACATAATTTGTCTCAGCCTAGTCTGCAACGGTCCTATACTCAGGAATATGTCTTCTTTACAACTCCTAATCTGCGTACCGACAAACTCCGTCGATCCAAGAATTCGCTGTGTCTCCTCTGCTAAGTTAACACCGCCCATGGCGGCGACGTCGTTGATATCATCATCACCTCCAGCATATGCTGCCGCTGCAGCCGCCGCTGCAGAGGACGCCACAGTTTTCTTTTCTTTGTCTTTGGTAGCAAGTTTAGAAATATTGGAAGGCACTATAGGTTTCGTCCCCGGGACTTTTACGCCTGTGGCGACATGTTTAGCAGCCGGTGCTGTTGTACGCACTACAACTTGATTGGACCGGATGGTGTGGTTGATAGAAGGTGCTGGCGCTCTAACTTGGATGGGCTGTCGAATAATATTAACGCTTTGTCGGATTACTTGATTGCCAGGAAACTGCACGGGGTGCAAAGCAGGCGGCTGTGAACTGGAAACAATCACCGGCTGCGTTGTGTTTGGCGGTCGTATCGTTGTAACCATCCTTGTGGACAAGCCTGATCGGATTGGGGTGACTAGTCGTGGCTGTACCAATCCTGGACGCACCACCGTCGTGCCCGGCCCAACCAAACGCACCTGCTGTGTGGCTAGCGCCGGTCGGACCTGTTGCTGAACCGTCGTCGTGCCACTGGCAACTGAAAAAACAACGTTGGCCGGAGGCGGACGGATGCCATCTATCGTTAATTCTTTTGTGGCTAATGAATGTCGAAGTAATGGTAAACTTTTCTGAAAATTTACACATTGGTAAGATAAATAAATAATTAACAAATTGTTGTACGCACCTTTAGAAATCCGATGAGGCAAGGTTGAGGCGACGCATTTAACAATTTCTCCAGACGATCACAAAAGTCTTCCGGCTCCACTTTCACGTCAATCAAGTCTTGTATTAATGATCGCACATTTCTTTCCACAGGTTTAGGTTCCCTGCTCGACAACTCAAGCAAATTTGCCAGAAACTTTCGACATTTCTCTTTGGTATTATCGTTTGCAGGTTTGGCAATGGGCGTGGGCGTTGAAGCCGGTGGAGGCGCCGCCGCCACCACGGTTTGTGGAGGTGCAGCAGAAACCGTATGAACGGGGGCTGCCACTGTGGCATTTGCAATTTGTGTCGTAGCTGCGTTCTGTAAGTATCATGCCACATTGTTCACCAAGTTTTAGTATCCAAATAAATTAAGCCCATTTATCATGAATGAAGAACTGATATGAGACATGCGCTCTTTGGCAAGCTAAAGCATTAATTTCGTATCAAACAAATAACAATTATTTAGCAATGATTAATCCTAATGACGAAGAATTTGCACATTTGATTTTGTTGAAGACTTAAATTTCCGAAAAAAATCGTATAATAGATCGTAAAAATTAATTGCAAAACGAATGTAACCTGCCGGTAATAAAGAGTGCTCTAAGACAGTAAATTTAATGTTTCAAAATTTAGGGTCAACTAATAAGACGTAATTTCGATGTCTAAATTGAATCAAAGCAGTAAATAGTAAAATTGAACTTACAGCCGCAACAATTTGCGTGCGCAACTGGACTCCTGCACCTGCATTAGCAATCGTAGTACCACTCGTTGGTGCAGGACCAACACGCAATAATTGGTACTGCCCATTTTCAGTCTTTAAAAGCAGATGTCCCTGTTGACCTGGCTGCAAGCCTTGCAGGCTTTGGAGCGTTAATTGCTACAATAACAAATGAACTCAATCAATCGGAGACACAAATAGACAAACACTTGAACACAAAACTACGCAAGAACCAAAACTATGAGATCTACAAAAGACGAACCATCGTCGTGAGTGAGATTAGGCATTGGAATGTTAGAGAGAAATGCCGCAGATTCGCGCCTGCTGGTAAACCCAACAGTTCCGTACATAAAATAAAGTTGTCAACTACTCTCAGAAGCTGTACACGTACAAGAATAGCAAATAATGTAACAAAATACGTACATACAATTAAAAACAAAACGAAACAAATGATAAATTTTGATTTTGACCAAACATGAGGATTGCATTCGGTGATATACGAATGGTTGTCATTTGCCCCCAAAAAGAGAAAAGCACCCAAAAGAGTTAGTAACAGTTCCACCCAGTCAATCAGTGAAGATGAGATTAGTATTAGTAATGCAGCCGTCGCATGTCGCAATGAGATGAATAACGTATACAATCCTCATGTTTGCTGCATCATTGTAATTCAAGTACGGCAACTTACAGGAGTTCCAGGTCTGGCCCCCACCAATTGCGGTGCACTGAGCACAACCCTGGCCGGTTGGCCCTTCTGTGGATGTGTGGGAATCCCGGGTCGAACATTAACAACCTGGAGGTTGGAAAGGATGTTTGGATTGGCATGGGTGGTTGTGTGACTACCTACATTGTTGTTTACTTGCGGCACCGACGCGGTCACGTTCATCGGCACCGTGACCAGACCCTGCGTCGTGGTGCCGCCGGTTGCGCTCGTTTTTATCACCAAGGTGGGTTTAGTCTGTATGCTTTGTACGTTGGTGACGGCTTGTGTCACGTTCGCGAGCTGAACATTCCCGAGTGTGCCGTTCTGCACAGCTTGCGGGAAGGTGGCCCTGTTGGCAATGATGGTGCCGGTGCTGGTCATCGCCGGCGTGCCCTGCGTGTAGATGATGTTGACACTGTCCTGACTGGTTTTGATGCCATCAGTAGACACCAGGTTGGCAAAACTTGTCACAGGTTGTGTATTCTGCAAAGCAACCTGTGGCACTGAGCCTAAAACCAAATAATCATTATTATTATAGTCTGTATTATAATTATGCAAACAGGTGATTGGTTAAGCACAATGTTTGTACATCTTATATTACTAAAATTAATTTTGGGATAGCACATGCAATTGAAATTGTAAATTGCTAAGAGGCTGGAGGAGTCATACAATACACTACATTGTTTTCGCCGGTTTGCACACCGCCAGCTAAGCTACAACGCTAGGAACAAACTAACGCTCAACATTGCTGCCGTGCTACTGGCAGCAAGAACCCGCCGACAAGTCGAGGGGACAGGAGCCGGGCAGGGAAGGCAGTGAAGGTTACACTACAACACCACATATACACAAATGCATTGCGCGGGAATCGCGTGCGATCCACGGCGGTGTGAGAGACCCGCACCGCGCATCGCCATCATCCCCGACGATGCGTCTGCGCGCCTGGTGCGGCTTGCTAGCCTCGAGTGCACCACGTTACCTGCAATCGAATTAATTGTATCACCGTTAGCAATGGCCCCATGTTTCTGTGATGGTACTGGAGTCCCGCCGTTTGATATTGCACTGTGCACGTGATTCTGGTTCAGGCTGGTCGAATTCGCGTTCGGCGTAGTCGCGGGCGGCGCGAACTGATCCTCCAGCGATCCGACGAGCGCACTTACCGCAGATTCATCGACATCTGTACTGAGAGCTTCCTCGAGAAAGTTAGCTGACGCCATTTTCCGAGACCCGACTGTGGCACCGTCTGCGCCTGCGTCATGATCCGAACAACATTGCCCACAATGCAACGCTACGCATTCGGCTGTTGACAACGCGCACGGAGAACGCCGTATGAGGAGGAATCCGAAATGCACACGTTCTTATAACGAATGCCGCGTTTTAATGCGAAACGCGGTTTGAACGGCCAACGCGCACCGACGACGCGTTGCTACTTTACCAGCCAAGCGAGCCAAATATTCCATGTTGATGCGCATCAATATGACTTCGATATTAAAACTATGATAAACTTGTTACAAACAAACAACTTAGCTCTTTAAAGCAGTAATAGAAATAAAGTATTAGCTTGTTTTTGCAATACGTTACATACATATATTTGTTTATTAGTATTGTAGATGACGTGCTGGTGGCGAGAAAGAAGATAATTTCAAAAACCTTTTAATTTAAATTAATAAAAAATAGTAATTAAAGATAGAAAGACTATTATTGTTTTATTTAAAATATTTTAAGAAATTAAAATTTTTTAAGCAACAACGATTGTGCATTGTTGCATATTTTCCAGCTGTAGCGATATTATTGCCCTCTACTTCATGTTTTACTGACTTGTCTAGATTCAAAGGAAAGCAATATCCTTGTCTAATATCCAATCACGTCCAGCGCAAAACGTTGGTTTGGTTAGTCTTGTTGATGTTTTTCTTGGTGTGGGACTGTTATTAATAATTTAACATGCTCTGCTCATATTACGGTTTAGGTTGAGTAAATTAAACCCAATTAATACAAAATGACCGAGCTTGATCAATTGCAAAACTCATTAAGTGCTCTTAAAGTACTTCGTTCAAACGTCGGCATTGCATTTCAAACCATCAGCAATGGTATTCCAGATGATCAGGAAGAAGTCAAAAGACAAAAATTCGTTCAGGATTTGGTTGATAAATTCGGTAATATTTTTAATAATTTGAGGTGAGTAAAATATTAATCATAATACAGTTGTATATAATGTGCTTTGTATTTGAAGGGACTTTGAAGCATCAATTACTTCTTTAAATTCACCTCCAGGACCTTTCAGTTTAGGTAACACAACATACTTGAGCCAAGAAACTACTCTTGAGAGACAAGCATTATATGGCCAACTTGTTATGAGCTACAAATGGACTGACAAGGTATAATATAACAAGAGAAATGTAATTGACATTTATATTGTTTTGTTTACCTATTATAGATAAGAGAATATAGTGCATTGGCTGGAAATTTACTTTCTGTAAACTCAGTGAGCAAGACATATAAAGCATTTGGAGCAACTAAAAGAAGAAAAACTCAAACAAGCAATCATAATGTATCTCCAGAGTGTGTTTTTATGAGTATAAGTCCCAACAATATTCTAAATCTAACTGTTTTAGAGTCATTGAAAATTTAATTAATGGAATAGATCGATTATTTTCAGATGTTACTATTACACAATCAAGACCAGTTTCTGCCAATCCAGTCATTTTTGTATGGTTTCTATTAAATAATGATGGAAGAAATTAGATTTGATGGTTTTATTGTAGGCAACTGTAGGAAGAACATTAAAAGGCATAATTGCATTCAAGGGTCTTATGATTGAGTGGGTAATTGTGAAGGGACTTGCGGAATCAAATGATTTATGGTCGGAATCGAGATATGCTGTCTTCAGAAAGGTGACTGAGAATTGTCATGCTGCAATGTGTCATTTCCATTCGCCAACTATGCCTGAATTAGCCGTGCGATCATTTATGGTATGAACTTTTCTAATATTTATTAATTTAAGTTTATTGCAAATTTGTTTTTTTAGCATTGGTTTCATAGTTACAACTCCTTATTCAATGCCCCTTGCAAACGATGCGGAATGTATTTGCAAAGTGCAATGCCACCAACTTGGAGAGATATGAGATCTTTAGAGCCATATCATGAAGAATGCAAGTAAATAATAAAAAGTTGTAAATTTCATTTATTTTATTTCTGATTTTCTAGTATGAAATTATGATTTTTATTTTGTTTGTTTTAAACTTTATTTTGCCGTCACCATTATAAAATATTTAAAAATACAGCATTTTCTAAGCGCTATAAATAACATTTTCTTTTGTTTTAATATGAACCACCAATATTTTTAGGTTTTCTAGAATGTAATTCATAGTTTATACTGTTTGTAGTTGTTAAGGCTGTTACTGAAATTCCACTCAACTGTACAAGGTCCATCTAAGAGAATCCAAATAATTATATTACTAATGTCAAGGTGTAGATAAATATATATTTACCAATTTTTGCCCAAGGATCAGCCTTTGGATCGGATTGTGTCCTCGCTGTTTTAATGGCATGACGCACAGCTAAGGCAACCGAAAATGCTAAACAGAGTGGAGGTTCACCAGTTGCTAAAATACAATTCAATAAAGCAATTAAAAAGCCACCCATTCTTGGCTAAAGATTTACCTTTAGTTTTAAATGGACTCAACGGATTAGGCATGCCTTCTGGAAATTTAATCCTAAAGTCAATGGGAATGTCCTTACAACCAGGTGGTTTATATGTCCAAGTACGATTAGTCATCTTTTGCCCCTCATGGTCAAAGATCATCTCTTCACACGTCCAGTATCCAAGGCCCATGATGAAGGCACCTTCGCATTGTCCTATATCAATAATAGGACTTATACTGTCGCCGGTGTCTTCCAGAAGATCCACTCGATTAACAAGTATATTTCCCGAAAGAATGTCCACTTCAACTTCAGTTGCGCCTACGCCGTAGATTGGATAGGCGTTGCTATTATTTGGCGAATTAATAATCATTTGATTTGCCACCAATTCTACCCCTTTATTGTAAGCATTTCTAACTTTTTCGGGCCATGAGGTTTCTGGGGGAAGTTTTGAAGCTGTCGCCGCCTCATCAATCCTCTGTTTCAGTATCGCACATGCTTTTTGTAAAGCCTAAAATATAAATCAAACTAATTCAAGTTCTTTGTTTTTTAATTATGTTATTTATTTACCATGCAAACTGCTTCACTTGTTTGACTTCCTCCAGTTGGAAAGTTATTGGGCGTAGTAAAATTGTTTGTAGGATTAACAGAAACCATTTTCATATCGATTCCAAGGCAATAAGCAACAACTTGGATAGCCTAAATATATGCGAATATTAGATAAACTATTGCAGTAGTATAGATACCTACTTTTGTATGGATTCCTTGCCCAATTTCCACTCCTCCGTGTGAAATGGCAACTGTACCATCAAATTCATAAATAGATACATGTGCATTATAGTTGCCAAAGAAGTTCAATGTATATACCATTGGTACAACAGCAATACCGCGTTTTCTCCAACGATTTTCCTAAAATTGAACAAATTAGTCTTACATTTATGTTTGTAATTTGCATGTCACCATATTAAAAGCTTCAATAGTTTTCCTTCTACTCTTAAAATTAGCCCATTTTTCAAAATCACTTAAGAACGACTTTATGATTGGATAATTCGCAGATATATTTGCCATTCGTACATCAATTGGATCCTTACCAAGAACATAACTAATGTGCTCCATTACAGTCTCCATGATAGCACAACCCTCAAGAGTTCCAGGTGCTCTGGTCCATGAAGCTGAATGCAAATCTGTTCGCACAACGTTAATATCTGTTTGCATAGGATCCGTATTATATGTAGACAATAACAAATCCAACATTGCTTCTTTTGCCAATTCATTACTTGACAGACCAACATTATGGTACAGCTTATGATTGAGAAAACCAATCTTTCCATTCTCATCAAAACCAACTTCGTAATCATTTGAAACAGGTGAACGTCCACCTAGAATGTTCATGTTATGATGGAATGGAAGCCAAAGTTTAACTGGCCTCCGCAATTTCATTGCAATGAGAGTGGCTGCACATGCGACAATATTAGCTCTAAGGACTTTGCCACCATAGGAACCACCACAACGTCTGACGGTAATGTTTAATTTGTGTGCAGGGATGTTAAGGCAACCGGAAACTGCGTTCTGTAAAGCATCCATCCACTGGGTGCCGACATTAATACTGAATTTGCCATTCTCATCTGGTTCAACAAGGCAGCATTGAGTTTCCATGTGGTAATGATATTGCCAGCCAATATCAAAAGTGCCTGACAATTTCTTAGGAGTGTTCATATCTAAGAAACAATATTTAAAATATAAGAAGCATCTTTGTTAAAATAAAATTAATTACTTTGACTCTTGGCAACTATTGTTTCTTCATGAATTACTCTATCAGATGCCTTTCTCGCTAAAACGTCTCTGATTGTCAACAAGGGACTTGTGGTCGCTTTAGTGTAATGTACTTCTACCGCTTCAGCTGCGGCCTCTGCTTGTTTTTGAGACCCAGCCGCAATAATGCCAACTGGTTGGAAGTAGTATTCTATTGTACCATTTACGGGCACAAAAAGAGTTTCTTCATTGGTAATAAATGAGAATGGCGATACATATGAATTCTTGCCACCCAATTCCAAAATATCAAAAGCTTGAAAAAAACCAGCGACATTTTCCATAGCCTAGAAAATTCATTGGGTGAACAATTAAATCTATGTCAGTAAATGCAGAACAAACCAAAGCTCTTGTAGCATTAATTGATTTGACCACAGATCCAGCAGGCGCAGTGGCCATTACAAAAGCGGAATATAATTGTTGGGGCAAATCAGGCGAGTCCATTAAATACCTAGCTGCGCCCGACACCTGATCGGCTGCTTCATACTTCTCCACAGGTTTTCCAATTGGGTACATAGATGCATTTGTTTTATAATCTTGAGTCCCTTTAGTGACAGGAGGCCTCATCAATTTATCTCCACCAGTTCTATTCATCTTTGTTTTTTTATCAGCAGGAGCCATTGAGAGAATCGCTTTATAAGCTAAAGCAATGGCGAGAGCTTTTCTGAAGTCAGGTTTTGGATCAGGAGGTTCAAAATCAGGAACAAGTTCAGTGTTGAGTTTATCAAAGAGATTCTGCATGATATCATTGTTGAATAGTTCCTTTTCCAATAGATATGTTTCTGCGCTTGAAGCATGGACAAAATTAGAGTTGATTCCTCCATAACAAATAGTTGCTTCTTTGACTATATTAGCTGAATTTAGTTTATATAGGAAACAAGCGTTGATGTGAGCATGGGCGTTTTGAGATTTTGGCATAATTTTGTATGATTCAAATTTATAACTTGCGTCAAGAGGTGGAATCTCAATTTGGTAAATAATCTTCTTGAACATGTTCTGGCCCAGATAATCCTTCGGACTTACTTTGATCTTCTCAACGTTATTATCAATAACAATTTTAGCTTGTATTGCTTCCAGAAGCAGGAATACATCAGAAGGAAACTCATTGTGTTTGTATTTTATTGATAGGTTACCAGCAATGGTTCCTATCTGCAAGAATAAATTTCTAATACACATTAAATGTTTGTATATCGTCACTTACATTGCGAATTGGAACGGTTGCAACCAAATCCATATGAGCTACAACCGTAATCAAATGTTTGAACCCATCATCATTCATTCCCACCTTAGTAAAGTACTCCATCATCTCCGTAAGTGAAAAATTGCCACCCAAAACCAATTTATCAGTGTTATGTTCAAAAAACCTCAATTCAGCAACACTGGCAACATCAATATAATAAGTAGCAGTATCCATGTCCCAGTAAACTCCTTTTCCGGTATTACCAGCAACCAATTTGTAATCCTCAGTTCCTCTGGTCGTCCAGATATTAAAAATCTCTTTAATCGTTGACACTTTGTACCAGTTCTTATTAATTTTAGGATTTGTTTTGGAAACTTCTTCCATATGATAAAGTACAGGAGTTTCTATATCCAAGCATGGTGTAAGACATGTCTTCATGCAGTTTTCTTTTTTGCAGAGCTTTAATTCTTCAATATCAGGTATAGTACCAAGAACAGATTTATCAGCATCACTTGCCATTGATTTAAAAGCAGTTAAAATTGACCTGTAACCCGTACAACGACAAAGATTTCCTGCAAATGAATTTTCGATCTCCGCCATAGTTATTTTTCCCGATTCTTGAAGAGCATGCATATTCATGACCATGCCCGAAGTGCAGAAACCACATTGGGTGCCATTAAATTGCACGATTTTTTGTTGAATTGGATGGTAACCATCTGTGCGATTTCCTAGCCCTTCGGTAGTGTAAATGTTCCATCCACTGCAGGACATAACAGATACCAAGCACTTTAACAAAGATATGAAATTGCAGGTTTGTGCCGAAAAAAACCGACAATTGTTTTACCGAATTAACTGCAAATGTTTCATTGACTCCAGTTCTTGGATTTTTCGCAGAGACGGAAACAATACAAACGCCACATCCGCCTTCTCGGCACATGTATTTAGTGCCGGTGAGGCGCATATGGTCACGAAGGTATTCATTGAGGGTTGTTTCTGGCTTAAGGTTTATGGTGTCGACTAACGTTATGTAAAAGTAAAGAATTGTTATGTGCAGATAATAACCACAACTATTATGTTCCTTCATGGAATTATTACATTAGTGATGAAAACTATGTTATTAAATATTCCTGGTTATTATATAATGACACGTCAAACCTGTTTGCGTGTTATTTTAATGAAATTTCTAGTTTGGTTGCTTTAGTGCACTCCGCACCGAGTGCAATTAAACCCTTTAGAATGCGGTAGTACACACATGCCTAATCCTTCAAGCGACTTTGGCTAACCTCCTGTGAAACTGCACCAGGTTGTCCTTCATTATTTGTAGAATGCGAAGCAGTAGTGAATCATATAGACATTTTAATCTTTGTGAAAATTGCCCAATTGGATAATTAAAACTCAAATGGGACAGCATCAAAGCGCTAGCTGGCCATAAAATAATCAATAAAAAAATGCCTCACCTGTTTGTTTTACACCATGAACATAAAATTCCAATAGTCTACTCCTGTTTCAAATTAAAAGAGATATATTAAATACGATTAAATACACTTCTAAACTTACTCTTTAATTGTCTCCATTTCCTCGTCCTGATAACACTTCTGTTATTTCTACCTCAGATTCCTGGTACCACTCTACTCGCTTGAAGTTGTTACACCACAGTGCAATACATCACACTATTAATGAGATGATTTCAGGTAGAGCGGAAACTCTAGCAAGCAGTGATGAGTATGGCGTTAAAACACGAAGACAAGAATAGAAATAGAGGAATTTTGCAATCAAAATAATGGGTTTGCTATGCACGCTATTCAAAATACTATCGCGTGCAGTAACTTTTCGTGTTATTGGTGACATTGTCAGTAAACGTACTATTATGCATGAATAAAATACTAATATTAATTTAATTAGAAATGAAACATATCAAACATTTAATATGACAACTTAATGCTTCTGATTTCTAGTAAATTATGTTGCACGCAAAAATTATATTATATAATATTGATTGAGAGAATAATATATTGGTGCATCTAATTCAATTTGCTTTCGATAAAAGAATTCAATTTACCAAATATTTTTGTTTTCTCACCTCCACATCCAGATAGTTACTTCTTCTGAAACAAATCTCTCCAATTTTCTTGATCTATAATATCTAGGAAACTAGTTAATGTTCCGAGCACGACAAGCCAACTGTTAGACAAAGCGTGATTTCCTCGTTGCATTTCAAATCAGACAAGTTCACAAAATGCATACATATAATTGTAAAAAAGTTGCATAAATGTTGAGAATTTAACTATAGTTGATTGCGAGTCGCATATGTCATTAAAATTAAGTTTTTCTAAGGTACTGCTCAACTCGTCACATTATTGTTTGACGCAACGAAATGCAGCAATGTTTATTTATATTTACAAAGCTAGAATTTTAAATTGAACATTAATAGTTTCAGATTGATCGCAATTATGCGGTAATGGTTTTTTCTGTACACACAGCGTCGTCATTTGATTTAATCATTGTACTAATAGTAATTGTTACTTATCAAAAGAACCAAGAGTTTTTGGGTCAGCGTATAATGCAATAGCAAGTGATTAACTATTTAGGAGTCGCAAGTGGCTGTTTCATTTTTATTTTAGCTGCAAACAATAGAAACTCAGTTTGTGCTTCATAAATTGCCATATTGGTTGGCCACATTTATGCTGCTCCTTTTGTGTTTGGTAGCATGTTACCCTTTTTATTTATGTGTGTCAGCGGGTCGAATGGCAAACAAAAGTTATCGCTATACTAAGCCCATTATGCAACATGCTTTCACTCTTGGAGAGCAAAAGTGCATTCGGCTCGCGCCTGCTGCATCATACCAGCCACTTTGGCATGCTACAAACGGGACTTGTTGCATCGTCTGCACGATTACAGAAAGTATGATGTAATATCAGCTGTACAGCTGAGTGCATTTAATACAAAATTAATTCACTCAGATTATATAATGTTCAATAGACAACGAAATTAGAAGATTAAACAAAATGTTTGTATTTTTGGTGATTGCTACTATTCTTGTAATTTAATTTGTCTGCTTAGTTAAAGAGTGAAATGACGGCAGTTATATAATTACAATTTAAGGTCATTGTCAATACAATGTTAATTTCTTTGTTATAAAAAGATGATAGGATGCCTCTACTCAAATGATCCTATCAGAGCAGATCGTTAACTTTTTTCCGGAGTTATTAAAGTGAATCAGTATGCAATAATTGAGCAATCATCTAATAAAATTGACTAAATGCTATAAATTGAATATAATTATCAAACTTATGGCGGATATCCGTCATCACTTTACCCTCAAATTGCCAATTACTTTAAATATTGCAATTTTATGGAAAGAAGTGAAGCGCTAAATCACAATCACAAACAATAACCAGAAAACGAAACAACGAAATGTCACTTGCTTGAATTTACTAAATAGGAGAGAGATGTACAGGAACTTATGCAATTCTGAAAGTTTGCACTATATGAACCCGAATAATTATTAATTCCTATAATTCGTTCTTTCGTACGTTTTTCCGTGTGTTGTTTTTCTGCAGTGCTTATCTATCATGCTTAGTAAGTTACCGCAAATTACCTTTGCTTTCTTGCATCTTTCGTGCTTCTTGCATTCGTGGTGAAGGCGCTTTGGTTCGGTGGAGGCTTTGGTGGGGCAGCAGGTGAAAAATGAGCATTTCCCTGGCGTCTCATATTTGAGTCGTTGCCAGGTTGCTAAGGCGCCAGTAAATGCGGTGTAGTCTGTGTCGTTCAAATCGTTGAGAGCCAAGAGTCTCCCAGAAGAAAAAGAAGAAGAACACTGTAAGTTATTAATTTTAGTTATAATAAGCAGAGTATTTTTATGTTTTTTATATCCTAAAATTAAATTTCTTATTCTATGATTTGAATCTACTTTTTATTTAAATTGTGCGAGCAAAGAAAATTCATTGTTTTCTTTCCTATATTTTATTACTGAATTTATTAATGTCGTTTTTTAGTTAACTATAAATTTCAAACCGACGAAATAATTACTTTGCACGTTTTAATATCTTTCATTACTTATTAATTTATTTTCTATCGATATGCATATCTTCCATTTAAAACCTCAAAACACTAAGATAAATTACCATCGTAAACCAGGTTATAAGTCATGTAGTTTGCAATGCAATGTTCCCATACTAAAGACTTTAATGATATAACATGTGGCATTATATTGCATAATGCAAAAAAATTAAGATACTTTCTCTCTCGAACTTTAGCGATCTCATCTGTGTCTGCGTACAAATATGCATCATTACACTGCAGGCAAATAAATGACCGACAATAATTAGTTCATAGAAGACAGTAATTAATGCAGACTTGAAATGGTTTTGTTCCTGATTACTGATCTCAATTTATGGTTGTGATCTACATAAAGTAGTAATAGTAGTAGTAGTAGAATCTGAGAAAGGTGAAAAAGGAAAATTATATGTCTACTATATGTCTACAGTCTACAGTTAATTCTTTCTTTCTATTTTGCACTAATATTCTAGTCGGATAACGACATTTAATGGATATAGTTCTAATTAAAGAAAATTTAATTTTTATTTATTTATTTATGACGCGTACTGCTGCCCACGTAGAATATTGATATCGTACTTGTCGATTCTGCAAGATTCTGTATATTATTTATTAGATATTCTCTCAGCAGAATTTAAATCCGTGATCATCGAAAATATACTTTGTTATAAAAGTTATCTCATATGGTGTCTATTGAGTAATACTAAATGAACTTGTTCTCTGTCAGTAGAAAGATGTCTCGCGCAGAAATAAAATGGGTAACTGAAGCCGATGATTACGAGTGCACTCTTTCTGAAGAAACGCAAGAAATTGCAGAGAAGGAATTACGCGAGGATAAAAATTCACGTACGCAAGCGTTACAATCAGTGCGGGAATGGATTATGCAAAATCCCAAGATAATTAACTGCAGACTTGATGCACGATTTCTCTTGAGATTCTTACGCTTCAAGAAGTTTAGCGTTCTGCAAGCACAAGAAGCTCTGGAACGTTATGTTTTATTAAGGCAAACATTTGGAATTGCTTTCAACCATCTGGATATTCGCATTCCGATGATGCAGGACTTGACTGATTTGGGATACTTGTTTGCAGTGCCTAAGAGAGATAAACTTGGAAGGAGGATTATTATTGCTAGACCAGGCATGTTATAATTCATTCTTTAATGTTGCTTCAATTAATTTGCGTTCAACTGCTTTTAGGTGTCTTTGATTTGGAACGTTTTACTAATGCAGACATGTGCAGGATTCATGGAGTCGTCTATGAGACTTTGATGGAAGATGAAGACAATCAAATTCGTGGATATGTTCATATTGCAGATGGCCAAAATGTTGGTTTTGCTTACTTGACTTTGTTTACCATTAAGGAAGCAGTGAGGATTGTTAAAAATGGAGAGGTGACTACGTTAAATTTATATCTGCTTTAATTCAAATTAATTGATTATATTTATGATACAGAAAACCCTTCCAATGAGACATAAAGATGTCCATGTGATTAACGTCCATCCATCAATGAAATTTGCAGTTGATTTTGGTCTGTCTCTAATTTCAGAGAAAATCAAAAAACGTTTTCACTTCTACACAAATCTTGATGAATTTTTGAAGGCTAATCTGGTTGATCCCGAATTATTGCCAAAAGAATACGGTGGCACTATGCCAATGGGTGAAATGATTGGTTTGTTTTACTTCTTATCGTTATGTCTGCTCTATGTTGTTCATGCAATTATTTTGTTTCAGCTGCATGGAAGCAAGAATTGATAGTCGCCAATAAAACATTGTTATCTAATGATGAAATGGGAGTAAACGAGGATCTTTTCAGTGCTCAGGCTAAAATTGGGGCAGTTTCCGCTTTGAAAAGAAATGGCACTAATTGTGGAAGTGAGGGTGATTCTATTTATGGAATCACTGGAAATTTCAGAAAGTTAGAAGTAGATTAATTACTCTACCGTAAACCGTAATTGTTTGTAGTGATAATTTCATTGTATAGTTAAGACAAATAGTAAGAAATGTTTGTAGAATTGCTGGTGAAGGAAATATTCATGTTATTCATTAGCACAACTTAACACAAATAAAGTAATTTTGCATCAATCTGTGTATGGAACCATCTGTACTTACATGTGCGCAACAGTGACTGAAACAAATCGTTGAACCAGCAATCCGGAAAACTCGCGCACTTACACAAGCGAGTTGAACCAGGCACGTTGATTGACGACTGGCTGCGAGACTCACAAACGATGAGATGGATTCAGCTAAGCGGTTGAACTAAGCACGTTGGAAATCGGGTGTTATTAAGAACTTTGCAAAACCAAGTCGAGTCGAACGCTTCAACATGGACCGAAACGAAACTACCGTGATATTGAGTAACTATGGTACACACCTGAACCACGCATGTACTACTACAGCGCGAGGGGAATCAAACCCAGCTGAACTACTACGATGCGCATCATTTTTGTAAAGTCTTTTTTTATATATTACATCATTATAACAAATGGTAAAAATAATAAAGAAAGTACTGATCATTTAGATAAAACTTCAATTACATGAACTAAAAAATAATTCATCAAACGACCAACATTGCTACTTAATATAAATAACATATACATTAACAAAATACATTTGATACAAGCCAAAACTTACAGTTAAAAACCAGTTTACGTAGTTATGTCCGGAATGTGATAGTAGACACTTGAAATGTATCGTCCATATAATAATATTCCATCGAATATCATCTTTATACTTAAATCTGGACTAGTATCCAGTCAGACACTAATTAAGTTGCAATTAAGAATGTTCTAGATTTGTGCAGAAATGCAAGAACGTGAATCCTACGCGAGTATGTACAAAATAAATTATATATTGCGCATTTACATTCATTACGGATTACTCTTGATCAAATGACCGTTCTACGTATTTGGTAACTTTATATACTGAATGAAAACATGTGTGTGTGTGTAATGCAGTAAATGCCAAAGTGTGCACGATTATTACTATTTATTAAAATCACAACGCTAATACGGTAGATGTCGCATTAAATTGTTCAAAATCACTATGCTACAATAAAAATATCGTACAACCTAAATGGTGGCATTCTGGAATGATTATAATTGTTTCGTAGTCACTGCTAGTTTGAACAGGATATATAGAATTAAGACAGTTCTGAGGTGATTTCGGTTGTAGTAAATTCAATTTAAATTAGACCATTTTGTGCACATGTTTGTTAGCATAGTTTGCAGTTGTTGTTTAACTTTGTGTAAACTATATAAACAATACTAAATTCATTGGCAATATTGTTAATCACAAGCAATTAACGCAAAACGCAACAATTGAACTCAACACATTGCAATAAATAATAATTAACAATGGAATTACTAATGGCTAAAAGTACGAATGTAATCTGGCAGCTGGTGCTTAATGTTAAGTCGTGTACTGTATGATCCTAACAATTTCTAGTTCGTAGCCACTAATATTTTTAAATAAAATCACATTTTATATTTTACTACCGTAAAGAATAATATGATACAATTTTACATGGTTAAGTTTAATAACAAATGTACATATCATAAGTATTCTGATATTCAAAGGAAATCTAATTTTTCCAAGGCCACATTGCGGACAACTTTCTTTCTATCTTGTGCATTCGATTTTATCTCGACTGCGAATCTTAAGATGGCAATTTTAAGGCTTACATTAAGGCCACTGGATGTATAAGGACACTTAGAAGATTATTAATATTAAGTTGTTGCACATTATAAATTGTAAATGGATACGGTGTGAATCATTGATTTAGAAATAAATAGCTATTGCTTAAGTTTCGATACGCTGCTGCTACGTAAGCCAGATAAGGCATTATTCGTGTTACGTTAAGTAAATAAATTAAAGTAGTATTTGAGATCGTTCTCAGATTGGTACCGAATTAACAGCTCGACCGATTGATTCAAATGGCAATCGCATCTATGGCTTGATACAGCTTCCTATTTTCGCATACATCTTGTAGCTTCTCATCGCTGATGCAAGTGGGAAATAAAAGCTTCAACCGGGATGATCTCTTTTTTACAAATTCCAGTACATCGCGATGATGTAGACTGGGCTAGTGGATGACGATGGCCGCGTTGTTGGGCCCGCGGCGCTCGGCGGCGACTAGTCACTTGTTCGTTTTTGGTAAATGCCGCTTCATGTGCAAAGCCAGATGGTCAGATCGAGCAAAGGAGCGCTCACAGACGGCGCATTTGAACGGTTTGGCTCCTGTGTGCTTCCGGTAATGGCGGGTCAATTCGTCCGACCGTGCGAAGCGCCATTCGCAATCGGCCCATTGACACTGATATGGTTTCTCACCTGCAACGGTACAATTAGCACCCTTGAATTGGGATCATTATGAGAGACCAACCTGTATGAATTCTCTGATGAGCTTTTAGATGAGAGCTCTTCGTATACACTTTCGTACATCCTAAAAACCATTAAAACCGTTAGTCACATTTTCTCCATATTGATATAATTGCAAAGACTAAGTTCGTTGCCTACCCATGAAATCACAATGATGTATCCTCCGCTTTTCCAGCTCTGGATTATTTCTGCGATTATACCTCACACCTTGCGTGATTCGCGCAGGTGCCTGAGGAGTTGAAGACTGACAATTGGGGGCAGGATATGGCGGCGGCGGTGTGCGTCGCGGCAACGTCCCTCCCGGTGATCCTGGTTCGGAACTGGGCGGAGTCAATGGCGACACATACGGTATAAGCCGCGACATTGGAGGGTACAGCGCATTTGCCGGCGCCGGCCCCAAGGGTGGACTGCCATACTTGCCGTGCGTCTGGTGGTTGTATTGCGGATGCGCAGTGATGTTGTTGTTGTTATTATTAGGGGGATGCAGGACTTGTGCTTGCTGTGGTTGGGAATAATGCTGTTGTGGGCTCATTGGTTGCTGTTGGTTGTAGGGCGATGCAGGAGTACCCATTAGGTGTAATGTTGGTGCAGGTTGTTGAATAATCTGCGCAAATAATCACATAGAAAATTCTGATAGATTGAATGATTCAGGCATTATTAACCTTTTCAGTTTTAATCTCCAAAGGTGACAGTAAGGGCGTAGGCGTTGGTGCGCACGTGGCGGACATGTCATCAATAGTCTCTAGCTTGATGTGTCCGGCACCCACCGCCAGCATGTTGGCGTTTTCCGGATCAATATTCTGTATACTGCTGGCAATGTCCTCCCACAGCGGGGGCCGCAGGAAGACGTCGTCGTCATTTCCAGGCAGCGTGCGCATAGATACATAGCTCATAGTTTGCTGGTGGCGGGGCGGCTCGAAGAATTCATCGATCTGCGACGCGGAGTCCCGCCGAGGCTTTTCCAGCTCTTCGTCGAAGCGTCGCTCCCATTCCTGCTTACACAGGAAGGTTTCAAAATCACTTGTCTGCGAAGAGAAACGAATGTAACAGTTAAAACCATGGAAATGATGAGTTTCACTTGATAATGAAATTTAGAAAATCGCTTCTTGATATTGAATGGATGACCACACAATATCTACGTTTAAATGAATGAATGATGTGATAAATCTTAGCGTAGACTTTTAGAGCTTTTAAATAAATGTTTATGCATCGTGCAGTGCTAGAGACAATCGTAAAACCAGCCAGAGCCTAAAAGCAAGCGTACACTGTATGTATGAACAACTCATAACTGCAAATATTTATTTATTGACCATTAACATATCGCGTGAAATTTATAGGCTGGACCGAATCGAGGTAACACTTTAAATGTCGGTACAATATACAAAAAAAAAAAAAATGCTGGGAAATCTTCACCTTGGAAATTACTGCAGTTCAGTTAAACTTTAATGATTTTCATCAGATTCAAGTTGTATACAAATTCAATCACATTAATAGCCTATACAAGTTTGATCGTTTTCGGTCTGTTTCATGCATAATTTAAAATTAGTAATTAATTGAAGGCTGAATTAATATAATCTGCTGCCATTTAGAGAATACAGTAGTATTCAAACACTCAAACCGCTGAAAGGCATCGTAGTAACATATGAATTAAAGTTAATTTTGCAATATTCTCAACTTTGCGGCTGAAATTATGTTCAATTACTTCATATGAGCTTGTTGCCACCGTGGTAGGTAACGTGCATTCTTTATACAAACATAATACGGCCGCCGGTGCACGTGTAATTATCTCGCTGTAATCGGATATTGGTTTGTTATAAATTTCACTCCTCTGACACGGAGACTGTCTCGCCAATTATATTTCCAGCGCGTATCCTTTTACACGTAGAAAACCGCTTGATTTCAATTAACTCTTTAAAAACACCAATTTCAAATACTCCAAACGAGTTAGGTAATGATCAATATAAAGATGGAAATAAAAGAAAATCTTGTTGCTACTTTTATCACATTGCCGTTATTAATTTCAATAGTATATTAGGTTCATTAGACATGATTATTAGTAGGAAATTAAAATATGGAGCAGTGCTCCCAACGGGGCGTCCGCACTTCACCAAATCGCAGCGGTCAACGCAACAAACGAGCGATATTCGTGCGCGCAGCGTTGCGAACAAATTTAATTAATTAAAAAGTCGCTCACAATAGAAAATTAATTGTGTACAAGTCTCAGCAGGGTATTTATTAATCATTCCAGTAGGCGCGAGTGAAAAGCGGATGAAAAATGAGCAGCAGAGGACAATAGAGAGTTGAATACAAACGGAACTCAACTGATAATTCAATTTTTCAGTAAAGCAGTTTATTAATAATAAAATTTGACTGTCTTTAGATTTTTAAACATTACATGTATTTTAAAACATCTTTAGCAAAATAAAGACGACTGCGTATTGCACGTTATTTCATTAATAAATTCAAATTAAACTGTCAATAAATGCAACATTTATCAATATTCGGACATAAAAAATAAACCATTATCTTCTGACCTTAAGTATTAAAGATTAGAAAACATGTGTGAATTGTGTGAATCATGCGTGCATATTGCGACAAACTCCGCAAAGCACTCAGGACAGAATAAAACTAAAGTAAATTTATGTATTATGCTAAATACCGCGGACGAAAAGTCATTGAACTATCATAAAAATAAAGGTTACATTTGAATAAGAAGCGCCAAGAATAAGAATAACTACAAGCAACCAGAATTATTATTATTCCAGCAACGATATGCGACGCACTCGTACGCGACGCGGCGTACGAATGTTTGCACGTATTAATTGAATGTTTTATCATTGTTTGCCAGCCGTATGTAATCGAATTTATGACCGTTCAAAGTCCTGCATATCCACACACATCCTAAGAATGCAAAAATCTTCCTTTCACATCCTCCTCAGGCAACATTACTAAAGTCGTCACCCATGGAATAATCACTTTAGAAGACAACAAGATGGATTTATTGTGATTGCCTTTTAAACTTTTTATTGCGTGCTACGAGTGCTTAATATTTATAAGATGTGACAATTTTTGGACACGTGCAATGATTGATAAGTAATTATTAAAACATGCTTATATTGTTCTCGATTGTTAATTGCGATTAATATTCAAGAGAAGATCAGCATTTGGAACAATCGCTGATTGTGTACCGATCATAAGACAATCAACTGTTAATGAGCACAATAAACTTTTCAGAAATCGCAGGCGCGCGAAATGTAAACAAATGCTAACGGTAATTAAAGTATTTAAAACATGAATCCTCGGCAAAGAGGTGAGTCATCTAACGAATGTAGAAATTGAGGATTGTCCACAATTAGCATTTACATTAATTGATTGCATGGATTGCTTAATGCAAAAACATTTCCGTCATTCTACTCCACACCGACCATTTACACTCAACAAAAGCCAAAACATTTTCTATGTTCAAATTAAACACAAATACATTATTCACGCGCAAGTATAGACAATTTTAGGTCTTTAGGAGCGTTCAGAATTAAATTATGCGTAGGAGTAGCCCTTTAGACATGAACAAATGCGTTCCAACATCTGGCATCTTCAAACATCTCCGAAAGATAAGAAATTTATTAATTACACCTATGACTCTCATCACTTCTCTACAGCGTAGATATTTTGAATAAGAAAGTAAAAACATGTATTGCTACTCGTATCATATCTTGGGATTGTGTTTGCTGAGCTTTTAGGCTCAAGTTGGTTGCGTTTGGCGCTGGTTAAGTTGCCTACAGCGTGGCAAAAAGCTCACCGTCTGCTTGGTGATTCACGTTGCGCCTTGTCGTTTTGCATTCGTCACTGTCACGTTGAACAACTACCGTAAGTGAGTAGGTAACGCAAGTAACATGCACGTACACATGTACGACACGTGGGTTGTGCATGTGCACGAGTGCGTGTATTCTATTAGACGACTTGGTGCGCGGCGCAATGAATATGGAGTTCTTGGTAATTCCGAGGATATTGGTTTTCTTTTCTTGAGGAAGAAACGAGATTTGAAAGAGTTGCTATACGACGAGTTTCTTCTTGTTAAATATTAATTTCGGGAGTAAAATTACTACTGTAATTAATGTTTAACTGGTCATGATATTAATGAAGTTAATGTGGTCAGTGGCTATAAAATTTAAAAAAAGATTGTAGCGCCATCGCTGGTAGTTTGTTGGACTAAAATTAAATTTCTATATTTATATCTAAAGCAATAAAAGTGAGGTTCAAATAGAACGTACTGATTAAGGATTGATTTCAACAACTAAAGCAAAACTTTATCTTATCATATATATCCCAGAATAAATAAAAATAAAAATAAATAAATCCCAGACCTAAATTATCTATTCTTATAAAACTCAGAGCGCCACCATTAGTAGTTCGTCGAACTGAACTTACCCTCACAAAGTCTAAAACCAATTGCAATTGTTTGAGTGTTTATAAATAAGATAATAATGTTGAAGGACGTAACCAAAGCACCCACCGTTAGTTGAAATTTAAGCAGCAGCAGCACTATGTGTCTAATTAAAATTAAAACTAATTAAAATTGATTGACAATAGACGCCACGCACGTAATATTGTTACATAAGCTGCGTGCCGTCGTGCGTTTGTTTTCCTTCACCGCCAGGTTCGGCAAGAACTGTAAGATAATACCGATCAAAGGCACCAAAACGCGTCGCTGAAGAAGGACCGCACAAGAAGAAGCCGGCGGATTTTTTCCCATCCGCGTGCGCGCTTTCTTCTCGATATTACTCAGTGCACGTTTGCATCTTATCTCGCGAGTCTTAACTACGCACGACACACAATGAGGTAATTTTTCACAGCTCTATTATCGATTTTTACCGCGATTGCCAATGAATGCAATGCATCTACCGCAACTGTCAGAAGATACGAATATCTCTCCCGCTAGTCTGGTGTCGTGGAATGTTTCATATGCGCGTGCGCGTAAATTAGCAGAACGTGCGAGGACTTTCAAGTCAGAAAACTTTACGAATTAATTTGCAGAGTAGGAAGGCCAGATTTGAGTACTACAAGTGATACATTTCATCAAATGTGCGTAGCAAAATTGAATTAAAATTGGTTGTGAATGGAGCGCGCGTGCTTGATGTCTAGTCGGTTCATGTTTCCAGAGTGGAGGTTGATTTGAATTTAGTATGTGTGAGTTTTTAAATGTTTTCAACGCATATACGGCTGGCTGATAGGTATTTCGAAGTCGAACGGAGGCAATAAATAATCTTATTATAGAAACGATATTAAAATCGTATCAATTTCGATTCATTACTGCGTGCAAATCGCATTTCTTCGCTCGGCATCCAGCGAGATGTGAATGTCAAGGATTTAAAGACTTAATGCAATGACTTAATAGGAATCTGTTGCGAATGAACGAAGTCAACTCTCGTTAAAATTGCTTAAAGTCTTTTTAATCTACTTGTAAAAATAACAATAAATTATAATAATAATCAGATGTATTTTTGGATAAATAACGTTAACATTAATTACCATAATGAGCACATAATTTTTCGATGCCGCGTGCGTGCTGCATTCGTTTATCATTCAGGGTGTCAGTAAGCATGCGGTCGCGTGGTCATCACTTTCACCCTCCTATAAGCGTCCCCTTTCGGTAATGCTATTGCCATTACCAAATTACCAACCTCGTGTCGCACATTAGCAGTTGTTACCTGCTGCATTTAACTTATCAGCCCCTAGTATTTTAGTTTCTCGTACGTATCTTCTTCCAGTTTTCCCTTCGCTTCCGTCAATTGCTAACGCCACGCGATCATTGCTGACCTTAAGGGGGCCTTATGTTGTTAACTTAACGTGACATTTTGATGATATTCATATATGGAAAGCTAGACAAAAGAGGGCTGCAATGCATGTAGAATGCATTTTATACAATTATTTACTTACGTATCTATTTTAAGAGCATCTTAGATGAGATAATAAATTACTCTGCGGTGTTTTCTCACGTTACTGCAGGAAAATTTTGCATTCGTCGACTCGTCGTGATTTATATTTCGCTGACAAGTATTACATTAGAAATGCAAACGCTTAACGCCTCACCAAAAATATGAAGCTTTAGGTCTTCTGAAAAATCTCGGTCATTCGTGATCTCCTGGTGCTCTGCTGACAACAGTTACACGCAGTGAGAATTCGAGAAAATGAAGTAAAGGATGAGAAACACATGTGGCAAACCACAGCCATAAATCAATAACGTTGGAATATTAAACACTGCGACTGCGCGGCTTATTATGTAGGAAAAGACTGCTGGAAATTTATTATAACGTCTTCATTAACACGCGCGTTAAATGTTTTGTTAGGTCGACCGTAGATCAACCCGGAGAGGAATTATTGCCCGCAGAAGGTATAACACCACTTGAAGAAAAAGGAAAACATTTATACAAACTGCGGAGGGATTAAGACAATTCTTCATAGCAAAAAAATGGAAACTTTAG
The DNA here is from genome assembly GCA_027575565.1 of Diploeciton nevermanni. NCBI lineage: Eukaryota > Metazoa > Arthropoda > Insecta > Coleoptera > Staphylinidae > Diploeciton > Diploeciton nevermanni. The sequence continues at coordinate 1,516,486 of JAODIE010000010.1, forward strand.
TTCAACTGTAACTACTAAGATTTGATTAAAAATGCTAAACCTTTCTTTATGTTCCAATAAAAAACAGTATATTATATAAATTATTGTAAAGTTCAACCACTCTCAATTCTATTATAACGGTCTATTATTTTCCTCCTGCCAATGTTCTGTCAAGAAGTTAGTATTAGTTACTATTGCAATTTGAATAGTATATTGGCAAGCAATTTCTCGCGAATTAAAGCCTTCAACGGTGACAGCTCGTCAACTTTTTTGCCAAGCTCAAAAAAATAATTGCTTAAATGTTTGAATAGATATACTCCCAGTTAATTTAATAGCGGTTTTCTACTTTTAAATTCTTTTTAAATTAAATCTAAATGATGCTTTAGTTAGCCATATCGGCGCAATCATAGTAAATTGTTTGGTGAAGTTGAATTGATTCAATTGAAATACCCGGCTAGATAGCGTAGAGTGCATTACCATAAGTAATTGAGTAAATTAATGGCGGCCGGCTAGTCAATTAATAGCACAAGTGATAACTACTCTTTTATGTTGAAATCGAGATCATCAATTTGTATATTTTCATTCTCTATTTATTTTCTGTGGAATATTCAAATAAATGAAAATCAATGACATTAAAGAAAATACTTTCAGCCATTTTTGGTATGAACGTCTTCAAGTTCCTCTTTGTAGGATAATTCCACTTCATTTGTTTCGATCGCAGTGCATCAGTGCTTCAATGCAATTTTCTGATTGCGTCCCATTTGCATATGAATTGCGCGGTAATCACAAACATGAGGAAGATTTAAACACCAGTACTGATCCACTGCAGAAGTGGATTTAATTTAATGCACTCTATAAATTCGCAGGCTTGCATGGATAGAAACCTGTAATCTAATTTCTTAGCCACCTTTTGTTTTCAGTGGAAAATTCAGCGTGTCCTTCCTTCAATCAATTAGTGAGGAATCTATGAAGATTCTGGTCGATTAAGCTCCTCAATGGTGCAATAGAAGATGAAATAACTTCCCGAGTTAAACTCTGCACAAATTTATGACTATGGGTTAAGTTAGATAATAAGTGGCATTACTATATTTAGTAATCAGATACTTTATCGCGTTATCCAGTTGGCAAACCTCCATGCCGGCGACCAGTCGTTAAGCTTCCATAATGAGTTGCAAACCGAAATTATTTCATTTGAATCTCTGCGTACAAATTAATACCATTTATACCATGCTTGCAGGTTAGAGGTTATGCATCCTGCAATGCGCCGCCATGCGAGAGAACATTTTAATTAAAGTTTACCGTTGGCTCATCAATTGGAACTGAAACGAATCTGCCTGGATTTACTCGTAGAATGTGGAGAATTAGCTGAGCAATCCAACTACGCACTTAGCACAATTTGTTTGGTGTTAAAGCCGTAAAACTCATCCAAAAATCAGCTAAAATTCACATAACTACTTTGACACAAATTCATGTTTTCCGAGCGCACATGTAAGATGTATATATTTATAGTGTGCAGTTTACTTAAGTCTACTTGACTTCGGCTGAATCTTCCAGTAGTCACTGCCGTGAAACGTTTAAAAGATATCATTAAGGCATCATATGCATGCCCAATGTGCCTGTGTGGTGCATAATAAATATGTGTACTCGGTTTTAACTACTCATCCGGCAGTCGGCCGGCTGTATTATGAGCAATGCAAACATGTAAATATGTAATTATGCGTCGAGCATAAGCCTTCACAGCGCCTTAATGATAATATTGCATTACGCCGCTTTTTGCCTCATCTCCAATTTTATGTGCAGTGCGCGAGCCGCCGGAATATAAAGTGCATGCGGAATAATATTAAATATTAGTGGAGAATAAGGTGGAGGAGAGTGGAATATGGTTACAGCAAACGCAACATTTCCATGGTGAAATCGTGTGGGACACAAGTGTCGATAAATTTGATGAAAATGACATACCGTTGAGTCTTTTAACCGCGACTCTTTTAAAATGTGAACAAATACAATAATAACATTTAAAGCGCATGGAAATTGAGAATGTAAATAATTTAATGACTTCTGGTTGTTAAACTCTTGAATTTATTAAATTTCCTAGTTTTATCCATAATCCGATGCCTTTCAAAGATAGTAAAATAGATAATCAAGATTTATTTTTAATCTTTTTTTCCCAGAATAAATATGATAGATATTTCATATGCATTGTAAAATAATTTATAACCCGAAATTAATATCTCTTAAATTGAATCATCATCGTATGCAATCATAAATCATCTTAAACCATCTTAAACCTAATCTAAAATCTGTTGTTCGTTATTCATTCTTACTATCTACACACATAAAAAAAAAGGTTATGAGAATATTTGATGATCATGGTGTGCACAACCTATTTGAATTTTATTTTGTTATTATTTATTTAATTCTTTGGTTATCTATAATTTCTTGCTTTCACTATTTACTTGAATCGTTTCTACATATTGCTCACTTCGTATAGAACAATCACCCACACATTTTACACAAATATTCAAGATCTAGGTAGATTTTGTTTGTTTCCAGAGAAATAACATATTTATCACTAGGTTAAACAAATTTATATCAGATTTTAAGCGAATTGACATTCAAACAATCATCACACAAATAAAATAATAAAGTAAAAAGTGTGACAGTTTGCTTTAGGGCGCTGTAAAACATAATATGATAGATTTCTAACGTTTTACTGTTTTACACGTTCAAAGGCTTCAATTTTTCAATCAATTGATACTCCTTTTATTCAAAGCAGGAAGATAAGAACTCCAAAATAATTTTACTGGAATTGTATAATCAAAGATGGAACTTTTGCAAATTTAATCCTCACATCTATATTGCTTTATAATCTATCCATAGTTTTATTTTAATGCCTACCACAATGCAAGCTACGAGAAACTCAGAGTTAGCGAATAATAAGGCCGGAGGTGGTGATGTGATAGATGATTGTATACCCCTATCAGAATCAAGATATATTTTGGCAAAGTATAGACTTAAACCACAAGTACCCTCAAATACAACTCTGGATTCAGATGAGGAACTCGAAGATGAAGGACATGCAAGAATAGGACCTGAGTTTCTTAGTATGTACAATTCAAAATCAATTTTATTTTCACGTTGAATTAATGTAATGTTCCAGCACCTAATGTCCACGGTGGTCAATTCCGTGCTAACAAGGAAACATGCTGTCAATTTCTATGGTGTCTTTGCGTGCCTTGCATATCCACAAGTCTCTGCTGGATTCGATGCTGTGAAAACATCTACGAATGCATCGGGAAATATCTTACAGAGAAGGAAGAAGAATCCGAAATGGTGTGTTGTACTTTGGCGTGTTGCAGATTATGAAAAAAATAAATCTCTCGAGAACAATTTGATTGTGTCTAAAACACCTGTGCTTTCTTGCACTTAAGGTGCGATTAATTTGAGAATGAATTGCGTTTGACACACTTGGTTGGAGTAGTAAAATAATTAATGTTTGAGCAGGCACTAAATAGTAAGTGGACAGAGTTATAAATGATTTAAGGTGTAAGATGTAATGTGGTCTCCTTAAACCAACCACTCGGAGTCAAGTGTTTTTTGGCTTGGTCGACAGAAGACAAGATAGAGAAGAATGAAAGATTTCGAGAGTAGTTGTGTGAGTCTCAAGTATAATTAATAATAATCTTAAAGAGAGAACATAGCTTTTAAAGTAACATGCATAAACACAAAGAAATAAAATTACAAATATTGTCTTCAAAGTTTCCTTAACATTTTTGATAGTTTTCAGCAATAATCAACTAAAATTTACAGTTAGACTCGTATCTTAGTTTAGCTAATTGTCAAAAGCTTAATTAGCAAACAAATTACCATCGCTATGAAAATTGCCACCATCATTTATCATTCATTTGTGTGCACTTAAGTAGACTGTTTGAATCTTTTCTTAGCATTCACTATGATTAACACAATCTCGATGTATAAATGAGAACTAAAATATGAAGGATAATGTATCTACTATCCTGGCCGCATGTGGCTCCTTTGTGCGAGAGAGCTGCAATTTGCAAATTGCGTGTCGAAAACGGCGGCGTCGACGATGCGTGGCGACTCTTGCCATCACCGACACTGCCCTCTGACATTGATTTTTCGACAAGAAGTACCGCCACACGGCTAACAGTAACTGTACCCGACGCAGCGCTTCCTCATATCGCCCACTTGAAAAAATCCTTGCACTCGCCGCATTGCACCTCCATCTCTTCATCGCTGCAAACCACTCATCCACTTGCAGAGCCTATTACCACGTTAGCTCCACGCGGCTGCATACAATCAGCCACAAACACCAAACTAAGCAACTATAAAAGCCCAAACTGAGGACCACGAATGAAGCAGAACGAAGTGGGCAGTAGGAAGAAACAAGGACTGGAAATTAAAAATATTAATAATATCGCGCGCGCTCGCTGCATACGCGCAGATAGTGATAAGTAATTAAAGCCGTGAGCTTACAGCGTGAAGGATGATTTTTGATAAGCCACGAAGAAGGGCATCGTTGGAATTTATTTGTCTAGGCGCACATGCGGAATGCCGCATATTTGGAGAATGGTATATTGCAAGTCGTTAACTTTAGCCTGCACAAAACGGTGTAAATCTCGTGGTTGTAAAATAATTAAGGAGATTGTCGTAATGAAACGCATTAAGTAATTATTGTAGCAGTTGTTGCAAATGCTTCGGAATTTTTATACGTTGAGATCATCTCAGGTGATCATCTTGAAGATGATGTAGAGCATGAGCCAGGAATTAATTTCATTAAAACCCACAATTTATTGTGAAAACATAATTAGTACGCTCTCAACTCTAATGTATACGCGTTTTAAGCCACCAAGCATTAATTAGCAACTTTTTTTAATATTTAAGAAATTTGACAAGACAGTTTACAACCTTCTCGAGTACATTAATATGCTAATTGTATATTATCGGCATTTTTTCAGCACTGAGGTGATATCAACGACACCAAACGACGCCGAGTTATTATCTCCAGCCAGAAATGAAGCGCCTGCGGCAGTAATAAATCGCGGCTTCAATAACGTATTAACGCATCGACGTTCGTGACTAACAATTTCAAATGTTCATAATTAAATATAGGGTTGCATCGATGTGCAAATAGAATCGATCAAATATCTAATCAAAAACCATATTAAAATTAATTGGTTCCACTAATCTTCTAAAAGTGGTCAAAATTAAATCAATTTGATTGAAATTATTTATTTACAGTCACATGCTGATATTTACTGTTGTTTTATTATTTTGGAAGTATACCGAGACCGTTCTTGATCTCCATTATACTATACTACATCAACTACCAAGGTTATTCGCAATTATTGTGACTGAATTCTGTGAGAACATGGATTCTATTAAGAATACTCTCAGCAGGATTTAAACCCGTGTCTTCAGAACATGGCACCTCGCTGTCACTGTTACAGTCAGACAGTTTACATCATCTATTAGTCGATTAAATTACATTGCTCTGGGATTGTTAATTCATTACTAAATTAATTCCAACTGGACAATGCTGTAAATTAGGTACATATTGTTAACTCTTATTAGAACTTACTAGAAACAAAAATAGAAAATTAAGTTTTAAAAGTCTTTAAAAAATCATTAATTAACTTTACCTTAAAAGCACCAATAAACATGAAAAACAAAAGACAAAACCAAAACTACCTGGCTGAAGCACCCATTATATAAGCCATTAATTAAAATTAGGACCCCTCCGAAGGTCCATGCAGTGTACTCTGCGGTAGTCCACTATTAATTCACCTCACGTCTGCCAACAACCCCAACACAATTTATAATCGATAATAGATTATATCCTACCACATGATGCTACTCAAAGTATGAATATCCATAGTTCAAACTGACTACTCCGAATAAGACTACTGGTTTCCACTCAACATTTCCAATGACAGGAATTCAATTAAATGATCTTTCATTGAGGTGCAGTGATTGCAGTTGTAAGTCGGTTGTAGTGCATTTCAATGATATATTATTGCATTGACAAGTGACAAGAACTTCCGCTTTGAAAACTACAACTAAAATCATTGTGATTAATGATGCTAAGAAAATTTACAATTCAACATTGAGTTTAATTTTTTTTTCATTCATTCTTAACTTAAACTAAATGGTTGTAACTTTTTTAAACACTTTGTATAATTAATTAACTAATGCACTAAGTAACGCACATTATCTGTGATAATTCAAGGCACCTTCTTGGAATCTTCCTTCTCGACGACCAGTCCAAGAATAAATGAATTTTAATTTCATTAGGGTGGATTCATTCAGGCTGCTCGTTTGCGTGTGGCACAATTAGCGTAGCGTCACCAAGATCGCAATTTAATTAAATAACCACCATAATTCTACTGCACAACCACCACATTATAAATATGTTCCTCCTTTCTCCCTTTCTTTTGCTCCATTGTTTTACTCAATGGTAATTAACGCCATCTGACAAACACCATTGTCCCCCTGTCAATCCCTCTCAGGTCTCACTTTAAACTCAATTCAGAGCGAAATACTTAGATTACGATAAATGTACTCACGTACGATTCTTGCACATTGTACACGCTGAATTTGGTAATCTTTGTGAACGTCGTTTCAAAAATAATTATATGGCAGAGGCCGAGAGAAAATTACGATAATTGCTCATTTTTATTGAGACGAGTAGGCGTCGCGGATGGCTTATTGTTTGCGCACGCCGATTTTGTTTATGGCCAGCGCGTCGTCTTTTAATTGCGAATGGACGCCGGCGTCGTTGGTACTTTGAACAATTTACAATGATCACACATCGATAAACAATTCACAGTGTAATTAGTTGTTGTCGTTGACGATAAAAAAGAAAGAAGAAGAAATTTTAGTTCAATTGCTACACAAATTTTGTTCCAATCCACATAATGCACGTGGAACACTAAAATTAGTTCAATTACAATTCTTTTAGAGTAATATTTTTAGATTTCAAGTGGAGCAACAAATAAATTATCATTGAATGTACCTAAAAAGTACCTAAATATCATTATTTTCAAAGCACTTTGTGCACTAACAATAAAAACGTCAATTTGACGATTACAAATTGTACTTAATTACACGTGTTTTGTTCTTGTTATTTCCTTTACACACTCGTTAATTGCACTTAGTGCTTCATTCTCTTGATCGAATTAAATCCATCCGATTATCCAATTATCCTCATTCTCCAACCACCATTTCTTACTACTCTAAACTCTCTTTCAATCTTCATTACAAGCAAACCGATTCTAAACAACAACGATGATTGTGTTAATGTGGTAATTGCATCAACTTCATTGTAATTAAAAGATTAGAGAAGTTTGAAGGTGAAATAGCATGATAAGATATAGCTTTTCATAAATGCAAGAGATTGGCTAGACATGTGGGTGTTATGTTTATATCAGAGAAAAATAAAAAGAAAAGCAATAAAAAATTATTAAAGCCATGCGAAACACCCACAACCTTCATCGGACATGATCACGGACATACGTCGATGGCGGAACAGCGCGCGGATATCGCAGCAAATGGAACGGACAATAAATAATAAATCATAAATCAAGCCAACGATTGTGTACGTAGAAAATGGCTGGGTAATTATTTATTAGAACAGTGAATGCTTGTGATGGTAATGTTCATGTGAATTATACGGATAATGATAAAAAAGTTGAGTGGCAAATAAAAGAACTAAATGAATGAGATCCGTTTCAAGTTAATACAAAATAAACTTATTAAAAGATAATCATTGTTCTTGATTCAATCTAAAAAAATATGAACTGCTTATCTAAAATTTGCACAGAAAGGTATTAAAATCAATTAATCTTCTTTTGTGATTGCAAGACTTAAGTTAGTCTAGAGCAACATAAGCCCTGCTGAAATGTTCAAATTGTATTTATTCTTTCTTTCCCCTTTAACTTCGATTTACTTTAGAAGTTTCACAAAATCCATTGCTATTGTATTCAGCTAAGTTATGAATAATTTGCAGCTTTACGAATATACTTATCTGCCACTCAAGCGCAACCAATTTTATTCCTTGAGGACGGAGGACATCCCGTCGCGTTTGTGATGATACGTTCACAGGCTTCACACCATCACTTTGTTCGCAATCAACAATAATCTTTTCATTCAAGAATCAAGATCGATGAAGAATTCAGTGGCTTTTATGCATGGGTCTGATACAATCACCCACTTAACCAAACAATATGCGTAATATAGTGAATTCGAAAAAGACGAGGATATCTGCCAGGAGCACGTGGTTATGCATCATCCGTACATGAATTACACCCTTATAAACCTCCAACTTCCACATTTAAAAACAATTTGATTTAGTAAAGATATTTCTGCTCAATTGAACTAAATGTATTGTACATAAGTAAAGGTTTACATAATTTCAGATTTTTTAAAATTATTCTTTTTACGATTTTAGAACGAAATACGAGTATATATAAATATGAGTAATATATCCTTTATATATTTATATATATTTTCTTCTACTGTATTGTGAAGTAGTGGAACTTATATATTCTGCAATATTAAAAGAGTTCAGTGTAAAGTCGAAGTTTCAGACTCCAGAATCAAATATCAACCAAGATAATTTGAAATAGGTAGACAGAGAAATTTGACAGAAGCACGTGATTCTCAATTTATTCGACTTTTGTTCTGCAAGAGAGCACCGTTTTAATGTTTTACACTTTGACTAGACACCTTGTCGAAATGTCAGCTATATTCTTAAAGTTTCTATATCAACAGTTTCACCTCTCCACCAAATCAATACTTGTACTATAGAGATCATACGGTAGTTGTTTGTAGTTGCGCACTTATGGTTTTAGCACAGACGCCTCATTGTCCGCATTTGACTGTTTAAAATGCTCATCGTTGGAATTTGGGTAAAACATTTTCATTTCGGCCGCAAGCTATAGGTCACTCAGCGACAAGTGCACAGCTCGCAGAATCTCAAGCAGCTCAAGTCACTTCTTCGTTACTCGTAGAAAGTGCGATACACATCGCCATAAATTGACAAAAATACCATTAAACAGCGCACCGCAGGCTAAATTCAAGCATATAAACCATATTAATAAATCCACTTTATATATTACCCACATAGTAATCTCACAATACAAGCATGCTTGCAAGTCAAGTTAAATGTCAGCAAAACACGTTTTGCGCGTAAACTCTTAAACCCAATTAATTACCAATTCCAAGTTGATATCACAAATCAACTTTAAATTTATATATTGTATAATATTCATCACTAGAACTACGCTGCAACTCATGCGATTTTAAATGAACAAAATGTTCAATGTGTGGTATTGATTAGACATGATTGATAAATTGGTCTGCAATTAATTGCGTTTTCTAATTTAGAATCAACAGAATCTCATAAGTTGTTCGAAGCAGGACGATCGTGACTTACTTTTTCGCGGCATACGCGCACGTGTAATTAAAAGTAGTATTTCGGTAACCGCCTCAGCAAGCATACCATACATTCGACATGCAGTTGTAAGCAAGAGTGTTGCTAAATTGCGCGAGTTCCGAATATGAATTATTAGCTTGACTTCTAACCTCGTGCAGGCGTCTATTCAAGCTGGCCTGATGCCTAACAGTAACAATCTGGCATTAGATTAACTAGTGCTTCGTGCAGCAACAATTTACAGGTGAATATGTGCACATTGTGAGTCGATCGACAGTTGGTAGAGTTATAATTAGTTATAAACGCGTCGTTAAATTATAACAATTTCGGTGAGTTGTGTAACAGTAGGAAAAACTCGAGGCACATAATTACAAAGTACAGGCAAAAAGTAAAAGCTCGACGTGGACTTCGATGAGTAAATAAACAATCACAAACAGGTCAATCAATTATTATGAATTTCCAGCGAATAGAATGCACTTACTACATATCCTGCATTGTACAATGAAATGATTGATTTGCTTAGTTATCTACACGAATGGCACTTAAGCAACTTTAGGTAGTCAAAGTCTTCAGTTTCTTGTGCAATTTAACTTAATCTGCTAGACTGAAGTATCAAAAACAGTCCACTATGAGAAGTTATGCAATACAATGTGTATGCGATCACATTTCGTGACGTGAATAGAGCGTTATTACTAAATGCGTGGGTGTGTATTGAAATTGTTGTTCGACTGCTCAGAAAAAGCAAAAAATCGTTGATTTTAGGTCAATTTTGGTGATAATTTCAAGAAAGCTTTATGCAAACAGCGTATGACTGAAAAAAATGTGGACATTAATTCTATATAATTTCACTAATAGAAGCTTTTAGTCACCCTTTGGACACAGTCGACCTATTATTTGCCTAAGTACATATTATTAGAGTGATGACTGCGTTGTATGTTGCACTGATCAATGATGATGTGTTACACACGTGAACAATTTTATTGTTCTCTAAACGTGCAGTGAATGTATAATCAACACTGTTTTTTATTTCTTTGCAATAATTAAATTCCTCAGCAATGTTCGACGTCAACACTCGCCATAAGCGTTAGATTAGTCACCTCAGTCTTAGTTTAATTAGGACGCGACATCGCATCAACTGCGCCAAATTTGGACGCCGCGAGAAAATTTCGCGCTGCGCATCGAATTCAAACGATGTATCAATTAATCGTGGGTGTTTGCAGCAAGCATTTCTCTCATTTTCTCGACGGTCTCAGAGTGCCGCAATGTTTTCTCTAGGTGATCGCATTTAGAAAGCGCCTATTTTACGATTTGAGCGCAATAAAGTGAAGATGTAGAGTGATGACCATATATGTCACAATGTACATCAGCCCTCATTTGAGAAGCAAGAAAATTCATGAATCAATAAATTCAGATACTTGAGTTGAAAAGAAATAATATTATCCTCTCGAAATTGGCGACTTTTTCAACTCTGACTAATTACTCGTAATAAATATAGCGTGATCATTAGCTGGACACCTCCCGCACATTTAGCTGCATCACGTGTGATTACACTCATGTTCGCGTGGATTTTATGACAGCTTGAGGCAAGCCACTTACGCCATAAATCTGCAGCGAAAATCTATAAATAAAATCACAAAACAAGGCTAACGCTGGTGGCACGCACATTCTGACGCGATTTCATCGTGCAATGTCTTTTCCAGATCAATGCGGACGTGGGGAATATCTACAATCTCTATCTATTTGCAATATCTACATTCTGAGATCATGTCTTTGGCAATCTCAACTACTGCGCTTATAGGTATAGAAATTATGCATTAATTATTGAATATGCTTTGTCATTTCTCTGAACTTCTATAACTCTATAAAGACGCAAATGTAATAAAACAAAAGTCATTCGTGTGTGATTTATTGACGTGTGGATTTATAACAAGTTCAAGTATATAATGCATTTTGCAATTTTATAAATATTTCAACAGACTTGACATTTACCACAAATACCTGAACTTTTTCTGTATTGCTGCAGAAAATTCCTTGTTTAAAAGTCCACTCAGATGAAGCGTAATTCATTACTGCATTCGTCTATCTCATGGCTTTTTCAGTGTAATTTACAATTGCCAGCTTCAAAGACACCCACTGCCATTGTTGCTATTGCTAGAGCGCAAAATGTAACGTCCTCGCTGAAGGAGGAAGAACCGACGTCGTGAACAACAAACAAACAACAGTAATAATAATAAGTTGTTGCGCGGCAGACGCAATCACAATCGATTGTAGCACGTGCGCGCTTTTCATGTGCTGGCGCAGGTTGAGCTTTTGTAATGAATTATGCCAGGATGATGCAGCACTATGTGTACAAGTAATGTGTGGGTAAATACGTAGATATTGTTTTATTAAAGCTAAGCCAATAATGAATAAATTTATGAAGTTTATTGGTAGAATTTCTTTCAATTAATAACCAAGTATTTTAGCTGCTTATTAAACTAAATTTATGCTAATAGAAATCTAAAATCTTTCATTTTGTTTCCTGTATTTTTTCACCTGAATTTGTGAGCATGCGTTGATTTTCCTTCCCCATTGGTTGTCCTCGATTTTCCAATGAGCTTCCCGGTGCGCAAGTGCTCTGCACATTTCTCTATTGATCCATTTTCCTGTCCTACTTTACCTCACTTCTAACAACACACAATCATTTCACAATCTCACTCACTCAACATTTATTATCATTACATTTTTATAAGACGTAAATTTCCATGTCCTTCTTGGCGCTTTGACCACTTTTTACTCTCTGATTTATAATCGGATATCAACGTAGAATTGAAGTGAAATTTAATATCAAGCATTCACTTCTCAATAGATAGAATTATTCATTATTTCATTTGCAACCAGCACAGTTGTTGCTTTTCTTGATTGAGTGTCTGCTTGCATTAGACGTGTGTGGTTTATTTGCCATTGTCACTTTTAGCATACGTACAGTTATCGATTTGTTTCCCAAATACAACTTCACCTTTGACTCGGCAATAAAATGGAATGTAACTGGTAACATTGACTGACTAGGCATCTATATTTGGAGAGGGATTATGACAAGATTATATCAATATGAAGAATTCTAATACAGTCAAGGTATGAACATAAATGACGGTGAGAATTTGAGAATATCAAGAAGCTACTGCTAGAGTCATCAAAAATGACAAACTAATATAAGTAGACTACTTTCTTGCAGCAAGATTGATAAATGTGTACAAGATCAAGTCCAAGTTCGTGGAGTGCAGTAAATGCAACTCATTTAGAATTGCTAAACTTATCCTACTTAAGGGTTTGTTTTAAGGTCTAATCTTTATTAATTGAAACACCTAATCTCCCGATCAGCTTTTTTTGTCCGATCAGCTTGCTTTCTTTATGCGTTATGTAGTGTCACTGTTTTCGTTTCCAACAGCCATTACATTACAAGAGACACACTCCATTTGAATAACTAGTTATAAATCTTAAATCCATGAATGAAAATGATCCTCTCGCACCTCGTGCTTATCTCTTCAACATATTGCTCTCGGTCTCAACGACTCTTCCAAGTCTTGCAACCATTGCAGCCTCCCAACGTCGTTCAACTCGAAGATGGCCCAGGACAGTTCACACACACATACACACATGATCATCGTTATAAGCATAAGGTATTTATTGTATTTTTCCTTCTGCGTCGCATATTGACTCTGCTTTAGACATATTTATTTCTTTTCCATATCTTTACAGCCAAAACGACATTGCGCAGCGTCCCCGATCCATCTGCGGCTAATGCATCTATCGATCCATCTACCAATGACCCATTCGAGAGTCGTAACTTATGCATGTGCTTATGAGCTTAGTTCGGACACTTGCGTAATGTCGATGGCGAGTCTCGGCTAAGGCGCTCGCTGCTGAGGATTGTTGCCAGGTATGAGGAAGGAAATGGAGGTTACGCGTCATTTGAACATTTACAAGTCGTAAATAATAAATAATAAACGCGCACAATGATCCGAACAGCGTGGAATCTAAAAAGACAATTTGTTAGTCACAAGCCGCTGAAGAGACATTCGTTTTACGAGTTTCACCGTTTATCCGCAAGTTCATCTTGTCAACCAGACGGGAAATCATCTTGTTAGCGCTTTGCATAATAAATCAGGCCAATTAAATTGCCTGTATTTTTTTGTATGAATAAAACAACAATAAATTAATAAATTTTTACTAAAAATGTAACAGTTAAAAAAAGAGAATAACTTTGGATTGTTAGGATTGTGTCAAGTTAAGATTGCTTAACACTAAATAGTAGAGTCATAGCTCTTCACTTGATACTCGAGGTGAGTTGTGGTCACCATGATGCTGTAGGTAACAATCTCACAAGTTATGAATGAAGACACTTGTATCTTGTTTGGCCTTGGCACACCACAGAAGTATACACAGAAATAAAATGAACTTTTAAAACTAAATTAATCTTACACAATCAAACAGTCTTGAATTTTATCAAAGATAAATGTGTTGCAATATTTTTACTATTCTGTAAATTGCTTTCTTAATTGATTTAACTTTTTTCGACGCTCAAAATTCAATCGATGAAGACTAGTTTTCTTTGACTGCTACTGATCACCGCTGATTTAGGATTAAAGCTGAATTGTTCGATTGCCGACACTGATTGATCAAAGTTATTGAATTCATTTTATATTGGTGCTTAGAATTTAAGCTATAATTATTAATTCAAGATTAGAAAAATATTTAGTTTATGATTTGAAGTTTTGACCAATCAGATAAATAAATTCTAAGTAGATACGATTCGTATTGGTCAATTTAAGAGATTTCCAGTGCAATTCTGAATTGTTTTCTTTTACGTCCACAATTTGTCACTTTAATTAACATTTATTTGATTTATTCTTCTTTCGCACCTGTAAAACCAAATTTGTGATTTATATGCTTCTGTTTAATAAATTTTCTCAAATTCTTCCAAGGCATTATTAATCTTTCTATTATTTACACCTTAGTTGCTGCCATACATAATGCATGAGCTGAATCGCTTAAATTAGAAATGTAAAATATTTGAAAGCACCGATTAAGAAAATCTATTCATAATTATACTTCAGTGCAACAATGGCATATTAATAATTTATTACTAACTAATGATTTCAGCTGCAAAGATTGTTTATTATACACCAGGTGCAAGTAATTTTACTGTGCTCATGTTTTTGGCATGTTGTAATATTGTTACAATTTAATCTGAACGTTTTATATAACATATTTTTTCGCTTGCAATTGCAAAATCGAAGAATGCATGGATTGCAACACGCCACGCAATTTTTCAACCCGAGAAAATAACAAAAACGTGCTAATCGACATTAGGATGAAAGGATGAAAGAATGAGGGAATGAAAGGAAATCCTCGGATCGATATCAATAAATTCAGCGTGTGCGCGCTGTGTTTTATTCAAAATGTCAAAAAAACGATTTTCTAACAAATACCGCATCGTCGAACAAAAACAAATTGCATCGTAGTACACGGTGCTCTGGTATCTCCAATTCTAGTAACCCGATGGATGCATTTGTACTGGACTTTCCGCAATATTTCACGCAGACGCTGCCACGGCGAATTGAAAACGAAATCGCAATCGGAAAGTTCATCGATATTATTCTGCCATGCAACAAATGTGTCTACAGACCCTACTATAATCCACCGCTCAAGATCTTCAGTAATTCCTCTCATGGGCTCATAGAAATTGAAACCAAATGAAATCGGTCAAGTCAATGAAACATTAAGACATGAAGCATTCGGGATTTGCAAATGCCACAGATAGCAATTTATGGATCTATTGTCTTTACCTACAACGTCATCATGGCTGAACTATAGCCGGCTAGTACTCATGCGCAGTTGTAGTGGTGGTTGGTTACCGGCGTCACCGCTTGTTATAGAAAATGTCAAATCATTGGCGTTCCATTGCGCACTCTACTAACTCCAACATTGCAAACACAGTATTCATGTAATAAGGTTTATCGTTATCTCGCAAGTAAATGACTTTTTCAAAGTTCGGTTGTGTTTCAGCGTGTTTAACGATGGTGATCTTCTTGTGCTCGATAATTATTGCCTGAGACGCTGAGAAAGATGCAACATTTCCAGACAATTGAATAAGTAAATAGAAATTTCAAAAGCTAAAATAGTACCCAGACGACATTGCTCTAGTTATAAGCGTGTAATATTCAGCTAATCGACGCAACGAGCTGGAAATATTCGTGTCACATTTTTATTGCCATATTGGTATGCACAGCACGTCCTCTGGTTTATGCAGAAGTATAGAATACATTTATCTATGGCTTAATTCACTTAGTAATTATTGATCTCCAACTTGCGCAAGACGCGCGCATGTTGCACGCCTCATCAAGTCATAGTGCTCGTAAATGATTTAATTACACACGGGAGGCGATCTTGTCAACGTTAGCTATCAGTGCGTTGCCATAAATGTAAAATCAATTTCGTTATTAACTAGCATTAACTAGAACACTGACTCACGAGCAACCGCCCGAGAAAACATAAAAATTGGACATTAAATTGACACACAACTTTTAAAATACTTCTAGACAACCACCACGGTAGACGGCAACAATGTTGTCAGATTTCATCTAAACTCAACCGGGGTTCAGAATTTATCGTGTAAATTTGTTGTTTGCTTAAATTATTATCATACCACATGCGGCGAGCCAATTTGACCTGGATCCTGCGGAACGGCAATTAATTATGAATTTTTACGCTGCATCGACTACAATCGATTCGACTGCTTCTTGTTTACTTGTTAGATGTGTACAATGTGTGTAAACTATGTCTATAAAAGAGGTCATTAGAAGTAGTTTTACGCTACACCAACCATTTTGGTTTGCAGATATACAACTATGCTTTAAGAAGAGAATTCAATTTGTTGTGTACACCAAACTAATAAAAAATTTTAGAGACAAAAATACAATCCGCTTCTCTTATGTTTGTAATTATAATGGTATATAAATAACATGTATTATTAGACATAATATTACAGAGATGTTTACGCAATATAAATAGAAGAAGGTGGAAGAGATACCATACTTAGCTATAATACAGTCCCTATTGTTCCATACGTTAGCACCCTGATGCCATTTCCATTGAACCTTTTAGTGCTTTCCTTGTTCTTGCTATTGTTTATATCATTAGCTTAATTCACGCCATGTGCTCATAAAACTGAAACTATCGTTGCAGGCACTGTAGTAGCGCAATGATGAAATTTAAAGGTTCGAGTTGGAAGCAGTAGGAAGGAGTCCATCGAGAGCACGCTGCATAGTCAAGAGTCGGTCAGTCATGGCACGATTCAAATTGAAAAGAAATCGGATTCCGACTACTCGCAATCACCAACGAAAACGCTTTTGTCACGATTCATAACGCCATTAATACAATCGATTATTGCCCAGCAGCTTAACTAATTTAATAAATTGGCCGCAGACGTAGACGGCCGTGAAAAAGCAGTCCAAACTTACTAAATGTTTCTATAAATTAGTTCACGACGAAAGAAATAGAATTTATACATTAAGTTAAAAATTTATCAAGAAAATTTGTAGATATTTGTTATTTATAGAAGGTATGATTTATGAGATGCAGTTAAATTTCGTTGGATTCGCGTAGGAGTTTCAAGTTCCGATTAGTAAATAATACTTCGACAGTGTAGTAAGATACGTAAGATATAAAGCAATACAAATCGTATGCGTTTTAAATCTTTCTAAATGCTATCCAAAGAGAAATTTTGGTTTTATCGCACTATTAAACCATTCAAATTATTCAAAATCCCATCGTAATCCGTTTGAAGCAAATCTAAATTGATTAATTCCTACTAATTTATTGTCTAATATGAATACAAAGTAACATTAACAACAAAGGTCTATTAAAATGTTAATTTGCTAAGTTCACTGGGTCTCATTGGCATCTAATAGACACCAACATACGTATGACTATACTGTTGTTAGCATTTGCGCTAAAGTTTATTAATTGTTATTAACATATGTATGAGATGCACCGCGTGGGTGTATTGCACATCGCAAGAAATGCAGAAACGCGTGTGCAATGGCGCATGCAGGTCGGCGGAATTCCATGTCGCGCAATGAGCAATAATAATGCGCGAAAAAGCGTCTTTCACGTGTGATATTTGTTTAGATGTCACGATTGTCGTCGGCCGTAAAGTAGCTATTTAATGACGCATAACAAAAATGTAACGTGATGTAAAATGTTGTAAATTGATTGTTGAATGCCAAGTTAGAAAGGAAAATATTTTATACTGCTTCAATTGATGTTGGAGAGTATTTATGAGTTATTTTGCGACATTTCATTACCGAGCAGAATGGTTGGGTACGAGAGTAAAGCTTTGACTGAGGAAGTTGACATGAAACGCGAGAGTTTATATAAGGAAAAAGTGGTGGGGGTACTGCAGAGCTACGGTACTGTAACACTACGGCCCTCTTGCATGTCCTTCTCCGTTTTCGACGCCCAGTAAAACTCCATCTCTTACCTGTAACAAAATAAAAAAACAAATTAATTTTTGATGTAGACATCATCCATTAGTTAACTTGCACCAATTTTCCAAATAGGAATTTCACGATCCATAAAGCATAACATCATAAAATAAAAGAAATAAAAACCACCACAAGACCAATAAAAACGTGATTTATAAAGATCCATAGCACATCTAAAGGCTCACATTTCAGTCCACCGTTCTTTCATCAACTTTCAGTTTTGATTTAATCTTTAATGACCACTTACAGAGGCTTATAACGCGCGAAGTGCAAACACAATGTGTTTTCAATACTTGCACATTAAATCAATCATTACTTCTAACAAAAATCATAAAAAGTTAAAGTAATTGCTATACTGTCATTTGTAGCGCAATAGAAACCAAACAACTTATTTTTAATTGATTTGTTTTTCAAAGTCAAGAGTCACACACAGAAAATAATTACCTAGACGAAATATTTGTAAACAGTTTTATGTTTGTGGTTGTATTTTTTCCACCAAATTTGTAGAAATAAAAATCTGATACGAAAACGTTTTTACAGATAATTTTTATAACACTGAAGAGAAGAAAAAGAAAAGATCTAGTGTAGTCTTGAGTTACTCGAGTTATTCGAAATTAATGCAAATTAAGAGAGTGATACGAATTTGTTATTTGTGTGCGAGATGTATGCTAAGAAGACAGTAATAAATTAAAGTAACACCATCTAAAACGCATCTATGACTGCAAATTAGAATAATTCAGGATGCAGAGAATTCCAGAGAAACGAGATCTATACAAGTTAATAAATAGTTATCAAGATCAAGCATCTAGAAATTAAATTTATGTTACAAATCGAAACTTAATCTTCCAGGAAACATAAGCTTAGAATTTACGAAACTGATTTAAAATCACATTTCAAGTGTCAAATAACGTTAAACATGTTTGAAAAATTTTCAACATTTTTAACAAATCTAATTGAACTAAAATAATAAACCGTCTTACCTCATACTGCGCTGCACTTATAAGCCGCTATACGGCTGAAATTAATTAGATTCCGATGCCGATGGCAAAACGCGAAACGCGCATTCTCGGCTAATTACAAAGTCAAAGCCGCTGCAATAATGGTGCAACGTCTATGCACATATATTTTAATCGATGGTGTGCTAGGACTATATCGAAGTGCTGCATTGGTTTCATCTGCATTTGCAACATTGTACATTATATTTCTAATTAATAGATAAAATACTTAAATTTTTGCCAAATATTCAAGTAGTTTTCGATTATTGTGATTTATGATTCATTGTCATTTGAGAACATTAAGCTCATTAAGTCCTACATTGCGAGCATCTTAGAAAAGTCAAACACAAACCACCGATTGATTTATATCCATTCATAATCATTAACATGTTCAAAAACATTAAGCGATTAAATTTCCAGTCTTGATCAGATGTGTTTGCAGGTCGCGAAACCTACGTAGCGTATTCTTTTCCCTACTAGCAAATCGGACGATGGTAACGAACATTAAAGTTCACTCATGCCGTATGTTTCCGCGAAATTAAAATAGTCATAAATCAATCACTTGATATGCCAACATGCGTTTCAATCGCTTATAGCAGCTGAAACACGACATTCATAAACTAAGAAGATCTAAAAATCAATATAACTGGATATTTATACCATTGAAAGCATGGAAGTTTTTTAGAGAAGTACAGTAATTGGGACAAAAACACATTAATAAAATCATTTAAGTCCAATAATCTTCTTGCTAATTGGTAGCATTGCTGGTTTTTTATATTTCCAGATCTTTATTTTCCTTCTAGTGAATGTTGTCTGTTGCTAATGAAGAGATTTGTAATTTTTAATTGAACAGGACGTCGTGGTCACTCCGGCAAGTACTTTATTAATCTAATTAAAGCCATGCTGCGTGTATGACTGTGTTTATTGTCGGCCGTTAATCGCCGATGGTGCTAAATCCTCGCGGTGGACAAGAATCCAAGAATCCGAGGTATTAATGTCTTTGGAAGCATTGAACATTGAGTGGCCTTGTTCTAAAACTGCATCTCGCAGGATCGACTTTGTTTTCGCAAAACTAGATCACTACGTATTACATAGGTATTTATGAATAAGTTATATTATCATCATAATTGCATCATTCAATAGTGGGTTTTAAAGAAATATGAAATTGATTTAGTAGATAAACCTAAAGTATTTAGTAAATCTTGAGCGGTTGTTTTCATCCACATCACTGTTAATTGCCCATTAACAACTTAAAATCTTATTTTTGAGGGGTACACAATATCCTGACGTCATTGACAGCATTGGCAGATTTCACTATTAATTGAGACGTTGAACCACTTGCATAACTTCTGTATGAAATTTCTTCATCTCTCCGGCGAGATCAATCAGGCACATAAAACAATGCATTTTCGAACATGTGTAGCATGTGTAATCAGATCTCCATAAATTATTATTGATGAAGCAATTTCATTTGTACGAAAATGTTACTTCGTTTTTTCTTTATTCTTGGCAGTAATGAATAAAGTGAGTGAATGTTGATGTTATCTGTTTTTGAATATTTGTTCGCTTTCGTGCCTTGGAGATGAATTCAAAAAGGTTATATGCATGTTGATTACAATCAGAATTACCGATTACAAAGAATATCAGTTTACTTTGCTAAGAAAAGTCTTTTTTATTCGTCAATAAGTCTGCTAATTACTTGGAATTTTTTGATTTTTGTTCCAGTCGATAGCCACTAGAAAAGCAGAAAAACTACCGGCCTGAAAGACTACCACTGCCTAAGCGGAATAAGATTAATGAGTAAGAAATTAGAACGTTGCGCACTTGGAGCTATCAGCTGCGAGTGACTTAAACTAATTATTAATTCACATTTGCTCAACGCTGCTCTTCTGCTTTGAATACTTTCAATCCGTTACAGATCCAACGCATTATTCCTAGCACGAGCGAGTAAACTGTAAGAAGTGACGGCCGCACATTAATTAAAAAGAAGTCGTGAATAATTATTCTTGAACCGTTTAAATTCTTCATGTTCTTTCTAACGTCTTCATCTCCTTCAGAAACGAGAGAATAATAAAGACTGACATGTAACAAACGTTTCAGCAGAATTTGTAGATTAAGTAGTGCTGGTTTGGCAAGTTGGAAGACTATTCGAAGAATAGCAAGAAATCGACCCAGATTGTGTCAAAATTTATTGCTCGAAAAACGAAGCAAACGATTACCATTTATAGCGACTTCCAATTGCGTTCTCTGACCTATTGGCCACCATAGTTGTGCAGCAATTGCAATAAGAATCGTGGTTAATTAAATATTTTAGAAATGAATTAATGCAATTACATTAAATTATTTCTGATAACAGTACAATTTTAATGATACAAAATTAATTCATGAAGATTACGGATTAAATATCTTCTTGATTAACAGCTTATGTGATTACAGATAGATATAAAAATAATTATGGTAATATCAATTTTTCCGTCACAATTTACAAGATTAGATCAGTCTTCCGTTGTTTTGATAGCGCAATAACTTCAATTAAGAACACCTACGCGCGCACTCACCTCGCAAGTGTAATCGACAGTTAATTAGCACGCGCTTTAATTGACGTCAATTAATTTGGAATTTTATTGCCTATCGTCGCATCGACATTGCTTGCACCAAACATGCACTACGAGATTATTTAATTTCTAATAAACAGTTATGATCAGTTACTGGCACAATGTGCAAAATGTACGGAAATAGAGTTGCCAATTAGTGCAACTAAATATCAATTGCAAATTATCGTCCACGGTGCATACCGCAAAATACAATTTTATGAATAAGGAAATATTTTCGTTTAATGTTTTATAACATTTTACCTTAAAACTACATACAGATTGCATGGTTTGCAGGTTCTGCTGCAGTCAGTCTGTTTTAAAGTTCAAGGCGTTTTATTAAACGTTTGGCGCGAGCTGTGAAAGAAATAAAACAACTTTGTAGCGCAGTGACACTCAAATCCAGGTGTAATAAAATGTCGCCGACTCAGAAAACTCAAATTTATCGCAGATATGCGTTTAAATGCGGTGCATTTTAAATCACCTCCATCGACGTGTTTGTCGACTTGATTTGCTGAATTTTATCTTAAGCACATATTTGTCTAGATTGACATTCAATTTTTGTCTTGCTTGCTTGCCTTACCTTGTTATAATTTTGTTATTGACCTGGTCAGGAAATTGCAAAATTGCGCTCAGCATCAACAAAGCGCTTCTTGATGATATGATATTCTTGAGCAATTCTTACAATGAGATTAACGCATTGCGTCCGAAATAATCACACACTTTTTCCAATAAACTGGAAAGATTATTACCAATGAAACGCCCCTGGCCCTGTTAATGCCGCTACGCTTCATTATCCGAATTAATGCGCGATTGCGCGAATCTCGCAGCGCGCGTTTACGAATTCGTCACATTATCTCGTGATCTATAATCCAATGTTACTTAACGGTCTTGTCGATAATAATAGCAATTGATGGAATCACTGAGTAACGTGCAATATATTATGATGCTTTCCGATGCTGCGCGCTATTGTTAGCGGCGTTAATGCATTAGAAGTGAGAAACAATAATAAATGGGATGGAGGTAATGCTGGAGGTAATGGCTAATTAATTAAATATAATTACACGTTTGAACTTATCACGGCGGAGTTTACACATATTCCAGCCAAAACGGACATCAGTGACATTTAACGACTTACGATTGTTGATCTTTTGCTGCTTGTTTTAAACAATTTTGAAGAGGAATTGCAGCGCAACAGTGAAGTAAATGTAAACTGAATAAAAACAATCTTCCTCTAGAAATCAGTATGTTTCCTAAATCTTTTGTGATGTTTAAGCTAAATTTGGTTTCTCTGATTTGATACCGTTACACACATTCACATATTAAGACCTGGCAATTTCTAAGGTGTAAGTAGCTATAAGATGTAAGAAAAGGTGAGTGAAAGCGATCTCTACGCACGCGTCGCCCGGGTTTTGAACGCATTCCCCAGAGGCAAGAACAATCCGCAAAGACCACATGAAGAGTACGTCTATCATACTCATCGGAATGGAAAGTTTGTTTTGCTAATGCTTTAATCCGGCAGTTCCGTAATCCAGCTTGCAACTCAAGATCGAAATTTCTGTTTAATTCTCTCGTTTTTTCGTTAATTTGTAAAATTAAAAAAAAATCTTATTGATTCAAGTTGCCTTTTTTATTATATTAATATATATATATCCCTTAAAATGTAAAGACTCTTTCACACACTCTTTCTCTTCATGTTCTGGAGAGGTCCTTCCTAATATTTACTGTGTCATCTCGCAATTCTCTTAGCCATCCTTGATCTCTCTCCCTTCCTTACATTCTTGCTTCTCATACTTTCCACCTTTGTCTGTTTTAAACATTTTTATAAGGTAAAGGTATTTTGATACATGTTGAAATCCTGATTTGCGGTTGTGATGGTTCTGATGGAAGAATAAAACATAATCGTTTATCATTTCTTAATCCTGGGTTAATTGAATTGAATTGAATCCATTTTCTTTTGGAGATAATTTTGCGCAATCAAAGACAATTCGTTTATAAGCAATCATAAATTAAATGTGCAAACAACATTAAAAGTAATGTGAAAGATGAAACCAGAGTAAAGTAAAACGTAAAGAGCGTAAAACGGCTGACTGTGAGACACGAATTTAAATCCTGCTGAAAACATATTTAATATAATATAATATACTCTTCCAGAATTCAGTTCCAGTAACTGTTATTGACTCTAATAGTTGATGCAGTATAATAAAATGGAGGTCAAGTACGGTGCCGGTAAACGAGTTGGTTGCAGTACACTCCAAAAATAACAACAAAATAATAGAAAATAACAAATATATTTTGAAACAGTTTCAACAACAAAATTGCAGCAAAAAATGTTATAATTATAGCATTACCAACTGAATGTTTGTTATGTTTCCCCTGTCAGAGCATAATTGCTTTTTTATTAATTAATAAATCAAGAAATCCTTGCAAGATTAAATTTTTTGCTACCATCTTAGACTGATGTCCTTGTCATAAATTACTATACTTTTCCCGTAATATATTTTAAATATTAAAATGTGTTATGATAATTTGCCGACCATTATTATGCGTGCATCCATTGCAATATTGATATATTTTATTGTTGCATCGAGGTTCTTTGAACTTGACGCGCACTTTGCGCACGCCATATGCATCCGAAATGATTTTCCACCATCTTGCTAATTTCACATTGCATGCTAGAGTTTATCATTTTATTTACCTGCGGCTTTTTATACAAAGTACGCGCACACGCATGTTGCATACGAAATTGAAATCGGGCATCAAAAATTTACGATGCGACACACGAATAATAAAAAGGATGCGAAACGCAATCTGCGCTCATCATTTCAACTTGGCGTACATGACTTCAGGATTCTTGAGAAGAAAACGTGGCAAAAATGGATATAAACACGACGTTTTCATTGAAAAAAATATCAAGACCTAAAGAAACCAGACACGCAAATATTAATATTTGCTAGTAAATTTAAGAATAATTTATGGGTGATAGGAGATTTATTTGAATCCAAAATAAATATCCAAGATATCATCAAAGTCAAGTTAAATTTATCTAGCTTTTCTCCATTTGAATTTAGTGTAATCTTTTCATTTTTAAGAATCCATCTTACTGCTTGATACTTGACGAAGAAATATGCCTCAATTACACTTAGAAATCCAGGCGATTTCAACGATTAACCAATTAATTATTCAATAGTAGATATGGTTGCTGCAATGAAGCGCACCGGCGCCGTTGAACTGAAACTATCAGAGCAGAAAATAAACATCACTGAGGTAATGAAATAGTTTCTACTTTATTAGACACCTAAAAGACTAAAGTCACCAAATTCCATATACTATCAAACAGGTAAGAATATAAATAAACATCAAAGATTCAAAAAGCTCAAAACAATGATTTGAGATGATTTCATTTTGCAGTTATGTGTCAAGTGTTAAATCAACGCAAATATTATTTATTGCAACACAGGAAACGCTTACGTGATTTACTTAAACTGGTTTAAGTGTTGATCATCGCCTATCAACATTCAACCAAGAGTGTTTAACGGACGAGTTTTTGTGGTTTATCTAGAGATTAATTTATTGATATTTGCTCAAACTTACACTTAACCAACGTGAATATGCGCATTGTCTAGTATCTAGAATGTTGTTAATTTACATTAAGCTGCTATATGAAGATGATAAATTGCTGAGAATACAATAAAAAAATGACACAAGAAATAATATTCTAGACGAAAACATTAGATGTGAATAAAATTCGGTAAAAGTACATTCAGCAGAAGTGATATTTGACAATCTCTTCAGTTTTGCAAAGCACTAAACAATGATAAATTGATTATATCTGCATAATGAATTTTTTGCGTACTTTCTATTGTTCCTGCTCACCTTTTTATCTAATTTATCACTTTGAAAACATATTGCATGTAAGACCTGCGCCTAGTTGCCTCTGAGTCGTTTGATTCTTTGAATCTCAGCACCGGTTGAGTCTCTGAATGATTTGATGAAAGCCACCCGCCCACACAATACCAAGATGGCAACAACCACACATCCCATTGCTTTGCGTTGCACGTATATGAAATGCGGGCATATGAATGATGGAAAAGCATATGCATACAATGCCTTAACACCTACAGCTACACCTCTATCATCGACGGTGCAGCGCGTCGAATATAATTGAAGCGGCGTATTTATTCTGCGTAGACGCAGAGAGCAAACGCGTTTCAATTTGTGGCGTGTTTCTTATATGGATAATGTGCATGCGGAAACTTATTGAATTATTGAATTCATTAGGTGACTGACTCAAAGAAGGAGTGAATTTTAAGCAGGTTTAATGACACATTAAGCACGGACTTATATTACATCAAGTTGCCGCGCTTGGAATTACGAATATTTCTATAATTCGAAATAAAAAAGAGAAATTATTCGCAAGTAGATCATCCTTAAATAAGTCCAATGAGTCACATCCTTTGTTTTCACATTGTCGTTGTCAACATATACAGTGATTTTCCAGGAAAAACCGAAACTGTTACACGGTTACTTGCATAAACCGTTCTATATATGTATACTGTCAGTCTGCAGTAATCTGACAAAGTTTACCCACATCTTTAATTGAAATTCCTCGACCGCTCAGCGGTGGCGAGTGACATTTCGCAAGAATCCTTGCAATTGGGACTTTCTCGACTTATCATGGTATTACAACCGCAAATAAAACTGCACCGTTACTTTTGACGTCCATATTTTAATAAGTAAACTCGCAGCACAGAACAGAGATGACAAATTCTGTTAACAAACACCAAGACAACATTTCTTCTTATTAACTTCCCTGGAATTCATAGTCATCTTTATTTCTTTCCGCTCTTGTTTGACTTGTAATTGTCTCTCAATAAAAATAGTTTAGCACGTAACAAGTCTAGAGCAACCAATTTCGGTGGGTTTTCCAATGTCGAAACATTAATTTCGTGTACCATTGTTCTACGAACCAGCCAAACAAGTAAGCGCCTCGATTGTGTTTCGATCTGTGTGTTATTTATTTCGACTGTGCTCGCTGAATGAATCAATTTTATTGTAACAAAGCAAGACTATAGGCTAAAGCCTAAATATAGTGATGTGTTACGACGTGAAAGGTCTACAAATGATATGACATTACGCGTAGGTGGAGATTGAAAATTCACAATTTTTGAACATCATTTAGCTTTTCTTTCTTCAACAGCAAAGAAATTTTACGGTTTTGAAGACTTAACTATTTACTTACTATTTATCAACCAGAGAAATCAAAAATTTTATGCAATAACAGAGTTAGTAATAATTTATGATAGCATTAATGAAACATGCAGTAAGTTATACTAAACCAGTCGATGAATCAATATAATAATTTAGATTTTGCAAATATCTAACAGTTCTTTCTTAGTGTTTATATCTTTGCGGCAGATCGTAAATAACTTAGCAAGTTAATTACAAAATATAAATTTATAATAAAAAGTAAACTTCTTGCGTTCTCGCAATGCGAAAGTAATGACATTAATTTGCTAAATGTATTTGTTGATTTGTTTATTGCCAATTGAAAAAGTCTTCTTGAGAAAACCCATAAACCGTCTAACCGTCTATCTAATTTATTTTTATTTGGTCTTTAACTTATTCACTTATTTATCATTATTAAAATATTTTTTTTGTTTAGTTAATCAACTGAGTTATTCATCTTCTGTTTTTATTAGCATAATATTATAATAGAAATTCAATCAAAACGGGCATGAAACATTTAAATCTTTAAAGCTTGTTAATTACTGATACCTATTATTAACCTTGATACAGCGAAAAAAAATTACTTCAATTCTCGCATTCAACAATTGCAAATAACTCTTTATGCGCAAAAAATATCGGAATAATAACCGGGTACATTAATCGCCAATGGAATTAAATTTAAGTTATTTTAGCTTTCACAGAATTAGAATAAAATGCAGTTAATGCAATTTATAACTTTTGTTCGGTTTATCTTAAACACTTATCTCTCTATATTAAAGTGACACTCACAGTCTTTTTGTTACTGCTAGCAAAAACACTAAAACAATCCAAAAGTGCCAACAGTAGTGTCTTAGTAGAAATAAAGTTTACTTATGTTATAATAAATTAAACTCCAATTTAAACTCAAAATAACGAGACAACTACATTAAATTGTATATTGTAAATAAATTCTAAATAAACATGACATAACATTGCGCAAATTACCAGCAGTCTAAGCTCTCAAAATGGCGAATTAAGAAGTTTTGATAAAATGATTACTTTTTACTGTACGTAATATTCCTAGCTGTATGGCAATATGGCAACAATAAATATAAATGCACCTGAAATCTGAAATGCATTAAAAGTGTATTTTGTGGCTTGACAAATAAGTATAAAAAATATTAAACAAATGTAGAACGTTTGTTTGAAATACCTAGGTAAAACAAACATCAATACGCTAATATTATTAATATAATTATGTATTGATTATGTCAAGAGCCCAAATTTAATATTTTAATGAGATTAATCGACCAAACTTTTGTAAAGTGATTTATATGTGTTTATTTTAGTCCATATCATATATCTCATCGTTTTGACAAAATGTATTTAAATTCTAATTAGTAATTAGTTTTTTTTTTTTGTAATTTATTTTTGGATATAGAAGACTGAAAATTCAATGTAACTTTGCAAATTTTTTAAATAATTAGTTGTAGCTAAAGTAAAGAACAAAACTTAAACTTTGTATACACTAAAATATTTAAATTCATGTTTGACATGAGGAAAGTCATAAATTCTTCGAATACAAATAAAATAACACAATCAATTTTTCCTTTTCGGATAATAATAGCTATCCTAGGATGTTGCAATGAATGAAAGAAGAAAACTATGAAATCAATCGACCCGTATAACAAACACATAAAGCTGTTGAATTTTTCGCGAGTTTCGCACGTGCAAAGTTCTGTTCGCGCGTAGGCCGCCGCCGATGCCGGCGCGCACAGACAAACTCAATAAATAATTCACTCAACTCACCGGCATCGGCGGGCTAATTTCTACAGTTCGTTGTGTTGCGTTGTTACGCGGTGATATTTATTGTTATTGTTCTTTTCCCGTAACCCAACACTATAAGATATACCCCCAGCCAAAGTAAAATAAAAGACAAGCTTTGATTTGCGTTCCTTCTCTTGTGTCGATACGAATTCTATAAGTTCATGGATTTCATAACAAAACGCAAATATCTTCTTTGCATTGTTCCCAGGCTTGGCCGGAATGATCATAATTCACAAATCACTGCAACAACTTTCTTCTCAAATACTTATTAAAACAATAACATGGATGTAATACGAAAGATATTATTAGGTGTACTAGATAGATAGATAGATAGATAGACTGAGAGGAAAATCGAAATAATAGCAATAAACATAATGATAGTTGTTTGCAATGCTTATAAAACGAGTATTTTCTATGTGCAATAATGCAATGTTACGTTTAACTCCTACGCGATGTATGTCTGGATCGATGTAGCGCTAAAATAGCAAATCTTTTGATGTTGGATTAGTCATTCTCCGCTTTGAGATTATTTAGTTGCGTATTTTGCAACATTTAGTACTTTCTCACAAGTTGTAAATTATTCTAATCCCATTGACTTTGCACATTTCTAGAATGTTAACACTCTTTTTAATCCTCCGTCTCGGTTAATTCTTGACGTGCAAGAAGTGTACGTTTAGCAATAGCAATATTGTGATGCTGAGCGCGTGGAATACGCGCATCTCCAGCCTTAAATCGTTGTTTGGTAACTGATTAATTACACGCGAAGGCGATGCCATTATTATTGCTATCTCGCGATGCCTGTATCTTGACATAGCATGCTGGATTGTTGTACAATTATAGAAATCATGGGAAAATGCCATTTTAATCATTTGCGAATATGAATATTATGTGCAACGCGAGCTGCATGCGATCTGCGGATATTTATTAGCCGGAAGGCATTTTTGCAATCTCCACGCCAAAAGAAAAATCCCCAATGGTACAATGAAATAATGGAAATGTCGAAATCGCTTTCCCAATATAATAATCGATTTATTACACCTACCATTTATCACCTCATACCAATTTAAAGCCCTTTCTCTCTATGGTCTCGAAATTTATTGATTTCAGAATTGTAAAAGATCCTATCTAAACTTATTATACGGATATATGCAGCAAGCGCATAAATTTTTACCCTCAAATAGACACTTCTGCTGATTTAGATTTAGATAATGAATTGATAAATCGTGCTAGTGAAGTAACTGGAAGATTAGCAAGTGTGAAGAGTGGCTGGATGCCTGAATTGCTTCGATTTGAAGATACTAATCGATGTTTGCGAGGTGCGCGAAGTGTTGAGCATTGAGAGGTTTTTGCATTTATTGAAAGTGGCAGAGTGTGGTGATGAGATGCTGGTATCGCGAGCGTACATTGCAATTGCAGTCGCGCTGTGCAATACCATTATGCGCGCGCGAGTCGCCGTCTATCGTGCGCAATAATCTTGATTGCAATTAGAAAATATGAGCGAACGTTTACAACGTCCGCCCACGCGTCCGCGCCGCTTCTATCTGCATGCTTTATTTTCTAGTCTGCGTGGAGCTGCGATTATTGCACATAAATGCAACAAAAATACATTCAAAGAGGAAATCTAAAATACCCAATCATTTGATGTTGGATTAGTCATACTCTACTCTTAAAATTACTGAAAACCAACAGAAGGTAATTAAAAATTCACGAGTTCAAAACCTAGCCGAAGAAATACTTAAAAATATCAAATGAAGGAGATTTATGTCCTGCAACTTGAGAAGCGTTCGAAATGCAACATACTGTATATTGGTGCACTATGGAAGTTCCCTCTATTTCACATCGACAACTAACTTATCTATCCTCCATGTGGAAAAGTCCATTTCAGGAAATCATAACTTAGTGAGCACTTATAAGACGTCTTCTAATGTGCCAACAGTGCAGAGGTAAAACAAAATCAGGCACAATATATGTCGAAATAAGAACCGTACCATAACTCTCTTTGCACTCCGAGTATGCATTGGAGAATTGACTCTAAGCAGCAAAAGAAAGAAGAAAATCAAACGAAAGAGCAGAAAAGAAGAGACAATATAATGAAACGACAACTTCGAAACGAAGAGACAACAATAAATAAATTATCGACAGCTCAGCAATCGCACCGGAATAGAGTAAGCGAGAACGACATAAGCCGTATTGAAGAAGACACCGTAAGACTCGTAGTACATTCATTTCGTTGGCGATGGCGATCGTTTGCGTCTAATTTATCTCGGCCAATTATCTCCGGGCGCGCAACGCACAGGTACCAACGCCGACATTCGGACATATTTATTAGGTCTTTAAAGGACCAGAGACCGATCGGCACATGTGTTAATAATCTACTTAAAATCATTCCGAAATCTCGTTTATGCTGTCGACGACTCGTGAATGCAACGTGTGCGAAGAAATGAATCACACGCAAAGTGGGAAGTTAATATTGATTTTGCATCTGACACGATTTGAGCATCAACAATGTGGTTAGTTTAGTTGGGTGGAATTTAGGGTTTTCGTGCTTGAATTAAGAAATAAGATTGAGCAAACCATGAAATACAACAAAGACTATGAAGCAGAACTACGTAACATTACAACTATGCAACATCTACACCGGCCTTTTCGGTACTTGAATTACATCAGCTACATTGCTGATTTACACGCCAGCTAATGTTAAATGTGTTCGCAGATGTGCACGCTGGGCATGTTGTACGATCGGCGATTGTTTCCACGAGTTTTGTAGTTTACCTGGTCCAAACTGCGCATGCGCAACGGTGAAAATGTCACGCTCGTGATTTTGAAAATTTAGCAATCTAATAAATTTGAGCGTACAATAAATGTCTACTCCTTAGATCCTCTGAAATACTGTAAAGAGTTACTAAACAACTTCCTTCATATCAATTAATTTCTGTAGGCTTATTAATGTTCCTGATCTTGTGAAAGTTAATTAAATTTCATCTCAAGGGTTTCGACTTTTATCAACCGCATTCCATCCATTGTTCTGCAGTAATTAAACACTGCGAGGTAACAAAAGTAAGCCGTCGTTGTTATCTTTTACTCCTACATTAATTTAAATAAATGAATATAAATATTATGAGCATCGGAGACGTGACGGCCATAATGATTTCGGTTGCAACTACCTTGACCTTTTCTGTCATCTACTTGTTGTGGCGCTAAAGATTAATTGGCTTCGATCTAATTTGTGTTTGACTGTTGGACATTTATATAACATTATTTATATTTTGCAACGTGAGCAGTCCATTTGATTGTTTTCCTTATCTTGGACACGACCTAATTAAACATGGTTTAATATATTGACTTAACGAAAATAATAGAATGGCAGATTTAATGCGAAACTCGTAAAATTCAACATTTATTGAACTCATTTTAATAATAAGATTAGGAAAGAATTAGTGTTTTTATGTTATTATGACATTTGCAAAGATTTTTTGTGCCATTAGAACTGTTTAAATGTTTGCAATAAATTTCTCGGCATATAGACAAACAAATGCAACAATTTTTATATAAAAAATTGAATAAAACTAAAGCTGTTTTAGTAATTTAATAAGCTAATAAGAATTAAAAATGAAAACATTTAGCTTTATCAATGTCAGTAACTAATTAATTTACAAATCATGTCAGTTAATTAAACTCCTACAACTCTCGCAACGCGTGACTACATCAGAATTATTAAAAGTCAGTAGCCTTCTAACCACACGAAAAGAAAAATAATTAGCACTTCAAGTTTATAACATTATGTTAATCGAAAATGTTGTCAATCAATTGAACATTCTTGCCGCTTTTATTATCTCTTACATTAATCGTTAAACCTTTGCTGCATTTGCTTTCCGCGCAAGTCAAACACAATCAGGAATTCCACCGGTTGAAATAACAGAGGTTTAAAAGAATCTCTGCAGTCAATGCACGTGGAGAATACGGTACCGGTTGTATCTTGATCCCGATTCTTGAACCACGTTAATTTCTTGGCCAGGTATCAACGAAGGAGCAAAGTCGCACAGGTGGATCGTGCATTGAGAGAAAGTGATGCTGTGTTTTATCATAATTGCCAGTCTTCACGCTGTGCGACGTGAAATTCATTTTCGGTGCGATTGATTTTCATTCGGAAAGCGGTTTATTATATTTAGCACTTGTTTTAATTGAATGGATTTTCATGGAAATGTAAATAGTTTTTGCTAGTCTATTTTTCAACCGCAAATAGAATGCGCAGAATGGAAATTGAATGTCCCGACTTGCAGGACAACTATGTGCGCATGTTAATTAGATGCAAAAGCGTCGAGTCATTCTTTGTTAATTATCTCTAATGCCCCCGCATTGGGAAATATGATTAGCACGCGCATTGTGCATAAATTGACTGAGCAATCATAAGCAATCAAGGAGTACGACATGCGCAAACAACACTAAATCTATTTGCTAATCAAGCGTGAAAGCTCTCGAAGTTTCTGGAATTCCTTCACATCACCAATATATTTTTTCATAGCTGCCGGCTTTTTTATTCTTCAATGGCTGCATGTAGTGCATACATTATGATCTAGAAATATTTCCTTCTTTATGATCTTATACTAAACACAATTCGTAATAAATCCGCATCAAGGTCGTGGATTTTTCGCCGCACGTTTCGCATATTGTTCGCTGGCAATCCGCGCTCATAAATAGTGCAATATCGATGCATATCCAACGTACACCTATGAAGGCATACAGTGTATACTACATTTTATTAGCGGCCACTCGTATTCTGCAATTGACTACTAATAAATCCGCGTGCGCCACTGCACTAGATCTTTGTCGACTTCGCGCAAACGAGAGCCGTAAAAACCAAAGCTCCGGCTGTAAATAAAATAACTCGATTCAGCCCAAGCTTATTAGTCTAATCTGCATTGAGTTGCATTCAATCCATGCAACGCATTCAACTACAATGAACTACATTCAATGACTTGGAGATTAATTTCCAAAAGAAGGCGACAAAATGACGTAGATCCAGAGTGTACTGGTCTTCTGATTTATTGAATTAGCCTCGATCCGAAAAAAAATCGAGGACAATGTGACAACCTGTCAAAGAGATAAATTTTGACAACCAGCAATCATTGCATTTCGTTATCCTTGATTCTTTTTACGTAAGGTTTTTTAACACATATGAGATATTCGTGACAGCAGCAATTAATAGACGCTAGAGGCGTATCGATGTGATTTATCTTTGCAACTCATTAGTGCCTGCGGTGTCTGAGACATTGGTTCAGGAAACCAAGCAGGCCCGACGGTGGGAGAAGAAGGAAGACGTCGTTTGCCGCCCGCCCACGCCACTGCAGTTTTCGCCCATTTATCATGCGCGTGCGCGCGGTGTAATTATTGGAAACACAAGACACGAGACAATGATGGTAGAAGACAATGCACGACAATGATTCGCTTATGACGAGAAAAAAGCGTAATAATTTATACAACTTGAGAAATGTTACTTCACTGATGCTTTAAGTTGAAACAGAATTTTTTTGTGTTAAAGTGTTAAATATTCATTATGTAGATGAAACTTACGACACTTACTTAATATTTATTTATAAAACATGTTCGGCTTGATACCTTCTTCCGTATAATGTTTATTTTAAAATTTTATCTTTTTTTATAATTTACAATGAACAGACCATATAAAAACAAATAACATTTTAAAATAAACATCATACTGAAGAAAGCAGCAAGCCGAAAACGTTTTACAAATCAGAGTGGCTGAATTGCGCTTGAACACCGCGATGTGGCGTGCAGCACCCGCCAGTCGTTGCAGTTCGCGACCTTTCGTGTGATAACACGAGTGAACGATTAACGCGATACCGAGGTCTAATGGCTCCAAATCCTGGAAAGTGTATCACAGTTAACACTCTGCCGCCGAACGAGAAACTTATCATATACCAATGCTACCACTAATATAAAACGATAGGCAACGACTAGTATACAACGCCAGTAAAGTAATAAAATTATATACTTAGAATACACAGAATTGAAAGTTTCCTAGAATTTTCACTAAGAAGTTAAGTTTACTAGAGTGAATGTAGTTTGCAACTTATAGTTGCATGTTTTACCCACTTTAAAGCCCAATATCAAAGCTCCAAATTTGGTTGATGTGGTCGTTTGAGGCCTACACGTGCCAATTTTCATTGTGCATGCACACTGAGCACCTAGTATATTTGCGGTTATTTTCATTTTGCAGTGGTAATCTCGCGATTGCATCGATTGATTGCGAGTATTTGTTTGCAGCCAAGCTGCTGAGTGGTTGAAAGGCTAAGCATGCATTTTAAACAGGGCAGTACTCACATAAGTTTGATTCTATCGGGGCGAAACTTAGATTTAAGCCAACAAATGAATGTCACCAAGAATTGTGCAGGAACTTACCTGAAACAAAAGAAAAAAATAGTTAGTACATTTTGACACCAAAATGGTAATAAGAAAGATCATATAAATCTAATTAAGTCATTTTTACCACATCAGGAATTTATTTCCTCTTGGATTATATACTAATGAGTATAATTTATTAATGATCATGTTTACCTTATATTTCTTAGCATGTGAGTTTGCAGCACGTTAAGCCGTGATTGATATTTATTAAATAATTGGCAAAAATTGCAGACATTCATGCATTGTAATTATTTCTTATTTGTGCTTTCTCAATCGTATACCAAACCCGTCCGAACGGCCGACACGCTCGATATCGCTGCAGATTCCGCGAGATGATAACACGCAGCAACGGTCGGCGTAATCGATAATGATCGGCAAGTAAATGGAACAAATTCTTCGTATTAAGTACAAGCATTCGTCAAAGAAGTGGAACGTGCAAGTGCCACACAACATAAACCTTCAACTAAACAAAATATGAAAATTCCACTCAACTAGAGCCTTTAAGCCCCAGTATTCGTAATAATCAGATGTAAATAATAAATTCAAAAATGTCATCGCAATAAAATAAAAGAATAAATTGTTTAATTTAATTTCATATTAAGTTTATAATAACTCAATAACAAATATTACCTAAGAGCAATAAAATAAGCCATTGTACAAAACAAATTGTAAGAAATAAATCGAAATAGTAAAATATTGTTTCATATTGTTGTTAACATTTACATTCCATCGGTCAAGATTTTAGACACTTTTAATTTAATCTGCGTAATTAAATCGCAGAATTCTTTGAATCGCATAAAATGATTTGCTGGATCAACCTTGGCTCAATATCGCATCAAACATATCTCAATCGCGCCGAGCACTCGATTAAATCATGTTAAATTAACCAGTAAATAACAACAAATATTAACCGTCAAGTTTTACACAATGTAACCAACAATGTGTTGCTATAATTTTGCAAACTTGATTAGATCAGCCGCAATTAATTATCTTATAATCACTCGCTAATCAACTTTAACTTGCTGAAACATATTATTTATGTGAAATTCACTTGGTACAAATAGCATTCTGGTAAATGCAGCATAAGTACATATGGTTTATGATTATTCTTTTGTTATGGAAATAGACATAGACAATATACTGCTATATAAGTTGATTTATACTTTACTCATTTAGTATACAAACGCATGTTTTATTAGCATTAGCAAACTAGTAATTAACCTTCGACAGATTGGCCAAAGAAGGTAATTAATAGAAGTTATGATGATTCCTATTGCAAGAGCTTTGATAGAGTTGGCTTTTTCGGGTGTTTCCCCGGTGCTTTTGACTTATTTATTTATGTATAAAAGATTGTAATGTTTGGACATGCGATTATTTCCTGGAAATTAAATTTAACGTTGAATTCAAGAAATTCATATTATATGTGGGAATTATAATGATTTAGCAACATTTAGATTTAATAGTCTAATAATCTCCTTGTTTAGAAGGATATAATTAATTGTTCCAATTAGTAATTGGAATATATTATAATATTCCATATTTGGTCTTTATAGGATGTGCAATACTAGTATCCTGAATATTAATTTTAACTAGTGCAATTTAAAACTAATTACTCCAATTACACAATTTTACAATAAGTGAATCTCTGCACAAGAATAGAACTTTAACTATGCAATTCATGCAAATTTGAGTAAAAATTCTAAATTAAAATGACAAACTAAGTCTTAATTAGAATTTGCTTATTGATATTTACAACTTCCCGTGTACTTACACAAGTGTAGAAAACAGTAAACCGCCAAAAGATAAAACAAGTCGTCATTAATTACTACCAGAATTAATCTCCTGTAATTTAAAGTTTAGTTTTTCTTAGACAAGAAAGTAAGTAATAGAAAGCAAAATTCATTAAAGATCTTATACAATTTCCGGGTGCAATTAGAAAATATTTTTTATCCGAAGAAGAGTGAAATTTTATCAAAATGCTCCAACATAAAGTTTGTTGAGAATCAACAAATTAGAATAGATTTAAATGAAATTTCTGACACTAATATCTTGAAGTTCATTTCTTATAATATCTCACTTTGATGAAATCCCAAAATCAAAAGTGTATTAAATAATACAGTTTCTAATTCGATCATCAGGTCATTTAAACTTCTTGATTCTGTTTTTTTGTCGGTTAGCAAAAACTTTCACTTTCGTCGACCAAATTAACACCGAAAATAGCAGTTATACATAACAATAGCGTGCCTTAGATACTCTACTTTCTTCAATCATAATCCATAACAGTTAATTATCTACAGATTTTGTTTACTTATTACTAACAACCTCCAAGTTATGCTCAATTATATCAGAAAATGTGTCTAAGAAGTATAATGATAAATACGGTTAAAACATGCTATTTTGTTATCTGTTTATCAATTCAGGTTCATTATGATTATTATCTTTGTGTACTTTGTTAAAATTACTGTGAGTAGCTATTGAGGTATTGACTACTAATGTTGAATATGATGAGAAATGTGTAGTTGGCATCTGCGCAAAGTGATGATTTGATTACTTAGATGAGGCTAAACTAATCCAATCGTCATACTCATTAATATGCTTATTAAAACTTAATTGAGTAGACAGTTATTGTGTATATCTAATGTTGCAAGCTGTGTAAGTAGATGTTTGCAAAAAGTGAGGAAATGTTAACTTCAAACTCAGACCTTCGACATACCAGATCTACGTATAATGTGTTTACTATTATGATAGAAAAATGATGGAAATGTATTATATCTCAGTAGGTGGTAGACCTACTTAAGTTCAGTTAATTTACTCTCAAGTGAAACCATAACTTAAGAATATTTAACCTTCAAGAAAAAAACGAAAAATAATTATTACCTTGTTTCTCTTTTAAATGCACTCATTCCACTCAGAAATCAGTTTACACCCTGCTGTGTACATCTTGAGACCCGTATAACATTCACATCTTTAATGTCCACTTATGCTGAGTTTTTTTTAACCCAATTCTAATTCCTTTTCGCATCCTGTTGAAGACAGCTTGAGTTTAATTCTAATTATTGCATGTCGCGAATAAATCGGAAGGAAAAGGTCGCGAAACGGATTACTAACGAGCAGATGTAAGCCGCGGCAGCACAAATCGCCACTAACGAGAAAGCATCGCATTCTGAGGTAATTATGGTCGCGCGCGATGGAACCGCACGAATTGAATATGTGATAAAGGATGCGAGATTTAATTTAATTTGACGTTAAATTTAGTAACACTGATTCACTATTGTATTAATATTTTAGGCGAGTTTGTTTAGAGTTACGAATACGTCAAGTCAATGCAACGCACGAAATAAGACTGATAAAACTTGTTTACAAGCAGAGAAGTGATCTTTTTATCGCATCTACTACAGCGCGACTAGAGGACAAAAAAACGAAATATCAATGAATTCTTAGATACATTTTACTGTATGTGAGTAAAGCTTTGTACACTTACTAAACATATTTAAAAACGTTTTCGGCTTGTCGTCTTATTCAGTATAAAGTTTATTTAATATTTTGTTTGTTTTTATATGATTTTGTTGATTGGAAAATTTGGATGGGAGTGATATTTTGTGGGAGATGGGTGATTTGAGAACTATATGATTAGTTTTGAGACTTTAAGGATTGTATCAACGTGTGACTGGGAGTGTTCATTAAAACAATTTGGGTTTTTCAATTTGTAATTATAAATGAATGCTTATTGTCTGATTTTATTATCTGCATGTGAGTTGAAAATCGTTTAAGGTATACATGTGTTCTTTGTATGTAATTTACATATTTCTGTTGGTTATTCAGAAACAGCCGACCACCTTCACCCAATCTTTTCAATCAACAATTCATATACTGAAGAAGACAACAAGCCGAAACAGTTTTATAAATAAATTTTTAGTATGTGTTAGATTTTATTCACATAATGCATATTGAACACTTTGTGACTACACTCCGCAATATTCATGTTACTGTATTTGCTGTTTAACTCAACTCATTGTCAATTTAACAACAATTCCCAAAATATTTGTATATTTGTGTATATTTAATGTTCCGCAATATTTAAAGTGTAAAGTATCATATAATCTTCTTATTTACTTTATAACTTTAAACACCGCTTGTCGATGAAATCGATTGAAGTTTGCTATCAGTCTACTATTATTGTTCTATCGGGATATCACATTAACCGTCGTTTGGCACAAGCAGCATTCAGTTATAACATTATAAACCTGCTATCCTGCCACATAGCTAAGTCTCTTCCTGATGTCTCACTTGATTAGTTCCTTATTGGCGTACTATAGCATACTATACCTTCAATTGTAAACTAGTTGGATAGTGATCAGTGTGATCTAAGCTTCTCAAGACCTGAAGTCTTTGAGGCTGGTTAAAAATGAAAATATTTGTCCATTTTGCATTACTGGATTACAAGCCATCTAGTAATTTATTAATCCAACACACGCTTGTAAACCTTGCATAATTTCCATAATGTTACATTCGTCGGCAAGAGCAACAAAAAATGCAAAGCAAATAAAACACGACCAGCACGCCACTATGACAAGGCACATTACCAGCCATTTCCCATTTCGTGTTACATTTTCCGCACGTCATGCAGGCTGCATGGAATTAAATTGTTTAATGGCTGCCTAGTGCGAACATCACCTAATTTCTTGCGCAAAGCAGACAATATCAATTTGTTCGTTTGTTAATTTAAAACGAATTAGAGTGCAAGTAAAAGTTTTAAAGCGAATAATTAATTTAGTGCGTGTGGTATTTAATGCGTTCAATTCAATTTCCAATTTTGGTCAAGAGTTAATTTCCTTGTTAACTTAAGTGTAATTTAATTACAGCACAAAATTTATTTGTAATCAACTTGTTATTGTCTACAAACATCTGTTCTTAATTACAACGTGTATTAATTTTTCATTGTAACTCGTTAAAATTAAATTTAAATTATCAATTAATTAATCTACAATATATAGCAATACGTGTTAAATTAACTCATGACACAATTAAAGTCAAGATTATAAGCAATAAAATAAATGATCTTCTAATCTCTTTCTCAATCAACCACTCGCAACAACAATCAAAATGTCTAGTCACACTAAGATTGTAAGTGCTTGTAATTTATGAATGAAAACCCGACAAAAGTACAATAATTAATTCACATCGTCATTCGAACGCATGAAATCTATTCATTCGGTGCGTGCGTGCGCGGAATGATTGCTTAAGATGTCTTAAAGCTGAAAATCTCCCGACTTGAAGGCTGGATGGGCTCGAGGCATGTACGCTGCCGATTTTAATAAACATGTTGTGTTGTCGTAATGTGCATGGACATATTACAATCATTATTATTGTTCTTCGGCTACGAAACGCGTCTAACGATCGCACGAAGGATCTCTGTGTCTTGTCGGTATTCAGTGTTTGAGACTATGCGACGTGATAGGTTAACAGTGCGAAAGTATTTATTTCAATTGAACGAACTTTACAAACTTTTGTTTTCAATATGACTTGGAGGTATTCTTGAAATGCTTAAATCAATATATTGTTAAATTGACTAGATTTGTTGCGTTCTTCGATGCACTTTAGTTGCTTGATTTCTTGCCAGATCTCCGTCAAGCATCTCACGCACTTATTAATTAATTAAGTGACACCGATAGGACGTGGAAAACTGATTGACATGCAGTGCTCCAGTGTATGCAATAGTGGGTACAAATAATTATGAATGTGTGCATGCATCGACCTAAATACCTGAAAGATTTTGTAACGCCACGTTAGCAATAGACAATACATCATTGCCGGTGTGCTGCATTTAGATAAATCACCAATGCAATCATGTGGAAATGTCGATCGTATATGCACACGGCAGCCACACGTCGCCCTCACAACATTTAACCACGATTTTATTAGCTGCGGACAAATCAACTGCAACGTGAATTATGATCGTTATGTTACACTGAACTAATTTACGCAGATTCATAGATGTCAAAAAAATAGTGTTCATGAAGATTACACATATTATTATCACACATAGTATCAAGCAAGAAACAGAATCAATCGCGCAAAATCAGCAGTATTAAAATGTGATAAGTTAAATATTAGCATATTGGCAACACCTTTAAGCCATTCATGCATTCTTCATAAATACACTACATCTATGCATTTATTAGAAAAAAAATTAACAAATGACTAAATAATTAAATGCCATCTCGACGAAATGTCTAATAAATAACAAGACATAACTTAACTCGCAGCTATTAATATAAAATAATAAATAATTCAATTTATATCTCCATAAATTAAAACACGGCCGATTTCTAATCAGCGTCGTATGTCATTTCATCTCATGATGCAATAAGTCGTCTTATTATTAATTGTATAATTACACTGCCCGATGCGCCGTGCGTTTAAATGGCATACCTACAAGGACGATCGCGATATGAACAGCGCAGAAACATCCTCATTCATCATGCGAGGGTCTTTTTTCGGACCAATATCTGCATCGTGTTTCCGCACGAGAGAAACAAGAAGCAGTTGAAGAAGCTAGCAACATGTAGGAACGTGAAGAGCTGAAGATGAGCTTGAGTTGATATTATACACACATGGTTGTTGGGTGAAGAACACAACATGAAGAACAAAACGTTTTTTTTTGTCAATTTTTTGCTTTCATTAATTTTAATGAGAATGCGTCCAGTAATAGTATATTTGACCACCCAGATATGCACCAGCTTACCTATTAAAATCTTCAAAT
The DNA here is from genome assembly GCA_027575565.1 of Diploeciton nevermanni. Classification (NCBI taxonomy): domain Eukaryota; kingdom Metazoa; phylum Arthropoda; class Insecta; order Coleoptera; family Staphylinidae; genus Diploeciton; species Diploeciton nevermanni. The sequence goes on from JAODIE010000010.1 coordinate 1,558,254, forward strand.
AAAGAAACTTTTAAAGCTCAAAGTCATGCGCAAATAAAAATACAGAAAATTGTAAATATTTTCGGTATTATTACAATTGCCTGCAATAACTCTTCGCAAAACGAAGAAAGAAAGCAACGCGTAGGACGGAGCCTCGCGTCCGACGGCGGTGAAATGAAAGAAAAAACAATCTGAAGGCGTTGTGCATTTGTCAGAAATGGCAAGAATATATCTGTCAGCAAGCAAAACAACTAAGAGCTTGTAATAAAGTTTTCAGCCGAGAAAATATTGCACTGATCACTTTCAAACAAGAAAAACGCCAATTGGAAATAATTTCAATTAATTTACGTGATGCTCACGTCGCCATAAATCATGCCAGTGTAATTTGTGCGCGCATGTAAATACGCGTAATGCGTTAAACACATTAAATCTACATAACGGATACGTGTTTACACATTTAACACGGTTTACGAACTTTTACCCTTCGGATGTCATGCTTCGTTGGCCACCCGTCTGTAAGCAGCCAACTTCCCTAGGCATTACCTGTGCACTTTACCAATTATTCCATCACATTGCATTTGCAGTGCGTACCTGGGATCAATTCGATGTGTCAGTAGTTCCGCCCGGCGTTTTTCCACTTTATGCGTGCGCACGAGCGTGCTAATGTTACATTTCCTTCGACCCATCAGCATGTTGCGCATCATCGTCATGCTGCGTTTGTCACGAGAAGACTAGAGGAAAAATACGCCCAACATCAAGGAGCATGATAATCTTGGGATAGAAGATATAGTAATAATCATTGAGGGTGATTATCGAATAAATAATATAAATATTTAAAAGTTGATAGTAATTAAAAATGTTGTTTGAAATTAATGTTCAAATTAATTAAGAAACCGAAATACCAATCAAAAATTAATTCAAGCTAATTGAAACAATATTGTAAACTTTATCACACTGAATTTATAAATAAAAACTAGATTAACATATAAGAACCTAATTAAAATAAGTTTTTAATTATATTTTAATATTTAATTAAACTTCAAAATTGTAAATATTTCTCGACTGGAATACAATTGTTATATAAACAAATATAATGAAGACTCCTCTCTATGAAGCAAATAAAAGGTTCATGTTAAAACTCTAAAATAATTAAAAAGATATCATTGTAAAGTAGATTATATGATAAACAATATATTCAGTTAAAATTATTCATTTTGATAAACATGTTTGCAGCAATTATATTATTATGTTTTCCATAATCAATTTGCGATAAGATTTTTTAAACAAGAGCGCGAAATTGGAATAGACTGGTATAAAAGAGGTGGATTCAAGCCGTGATTACAAGAAGTGTTCTACCATCATGTTCACAGTTATTATATACTCTTTACTCTTTATCAAGAAATGTTATGGTAATAGAATTAATTTTGAATTTTACAAACAAAAATTAAGACAAACTTTCAGGTTTTTATAGTGGCCTCAATAGTATTAATGCTGCTCCCGGTGAATTTCCCGCCGCTGTAAGTAGCAGTATTTTAAGCAAGTTTAGATTTAGATTAAATTGATTTCTACAGCTCTCGATTGTGGGCGAAAATGGCGAAACAAGATGCAGTGCTACCATCTTGGATTCCATGCACGCATTGACTGCAGCTCATTGCATTCCTGATGATCAAAAAAAGTAAGAACTATTATTAGTTATTCATATATTTCTTGGCCATTCTGAGACAATTATAGTAAGTATAATTTACAATATCTCCTCAGTGTAACTTGGTACGTCCAATACGGTCTCATAGAACGCAGCTCAAAGAAACAACGAATCAAAATTGACCATCAAATTAAACACGAAGACTACCAGAAAGAAGGTAGAAACGCTCATGACATTGGTGTACTATTTGTATGTATTACTTCCACAAAAATTACTTAATTAGAAATATTCTTTATTAATCTTCTGGTTGAATAGTTGAAGAAACCAATTCCAATTTCACTAATAGCCCAACCCGTGCTTCTACCCAAGGGAAATGATCCCATTGAATTCAATACTCCTGCTATTCAAGTGGGCTTGGGTGGTGTTAGAAACAGTACCAAAGCAATGATTCTGCAACGAAGAATTCTCCGAATTGCAACCACCCAGGAATGCAAACATTACTACAGCGAGCATGATAGTACCCATGAACTGTGCACAAGTGCTCCTGTGGCCAACCTAGGCACATGCAGCGTAAGTACCCATTCATAGTATGTAACAAATCATGTTGCGTTTTTGCTTTCAGGGTGATACAGGAAGTGTGCTTTATTCTGGGGGAAGACTTATTGGAATTGAACAGCTTGGGATTGGATGCAATCAACCAATTTCTTTGCATACAAAAGTGTCTTTTTATATAGATTGGATCTGGAAAACAATTGATGGTATAAATTTAGTGATTATTGATTGAATTGCTAGTAATTTTGTTTGTTACTTTTAGACTACAATTCTAAATTTATACCAACTTTAAGAGATAATATTAAGAAGCGTCTAAGACGAGCTGCTGGGAATCACGCAAAACAAAACTATGCACAAAGCTATGAAGGTGAGACACAAGTATTTAATGTCTACTACTATACAACATCCACATTAAATAATTATTTTTCTTAAAATAAAAATTCTTAAAACAAATAATTTAATAAAAAGTTTTGTTCCAAAAAAAAAAACAACGTTAGTAATTATTTCTTACTTGCAGAAAACAATCCCATATTAGTACCTGTTCTTAAAAAGACTATTAAGATTCGTGGAAAGCGTGCATCTGGAAATCGCGCTAAACAACAAGGCTATAGAACTGATAAACAAATATTCAATGTCTATTATTATACAACAGCAGCAATAAATAATTACTTTGAGGATTGAAAGTAAATAAAAGTTTCAATGAAGAGAAATAATCATGCTTCATAATATTCTTGATATTAGAACCATCTTATAAAATCAAGTTTAAAAGAAAACTGCTCGGAATCACGGCCACCACCCGCTGCTTTCATAAAAGACAAGCCGGTTTTACGCAAGTTTTCTTTCACCAATTTTAGCCTAGGCTCGACTACTAGTAATTCGAGATTTCAAGAGCAGTCTACATCAAATTCCATATGCATATATCATAATTCCGTTCGACTGTTTCACGGCACAGCAACTGACTTGTTACTACTATGCCGCGCGGCTCACTTTGTTTGCATTAATTTATTTACGCGCTCATTGCTGATATTTATGTGGTCCATTAAGTTTTATTTCAGCGCGTGGTCGGCGGCCAAAGCTTCCTACTGGGCATAAAAAGCGCTTGCTTTATGTACTATTGAATTATGATTACAAAAAGGTAAGTAAATTACATGAGAAAGAAATATTTTTATCACACCTTGTAACAGCAGCACAAAACCAGCCACTGCTTACAAACATGGTATTACCTTCAAATAACATTTTATCTTTTACTACTTACAAAGCGGTTAAACATTTAATTTAATTAGCGCTATTAAATGTATTAAATGTAAGCTACACCTGTAAAAGATCAGTATTGAAATGATCTGCTCTTCAGTAGAATGGTTCCAACTAAAGTAAATCAATTTTATGCAAGTATTAAAGCTAATAAAAGTCAGCAATTACGATTAAGAGTGTGCATTAAGTATATTAAACACACATTACTCACCGCAGTTTAATATGTATTATTATTATTACGTAGTGCTAAACAGGGCATAAACTTCATTACGAACATTAACTAGCATTATTTCAATCTATGTGTTTATATTACTAGGCCAGATTGATGTTAATGCGATTTTCTCCTTTTTTGTGCACCACACAATCACACAATACGTATCTAATTGTGTTTAATGCACTTGCATTATTGCTAAAGTGAGTGCATCTTCCAGTTTGCGACGGTTTTGGTTGTAGCTTAGTTACAGTTGTCGTGCGATAAGACTTTCGAATGGACAATTGCATTCGAATGCAGGGGATGTATAATTGTTGCAGCACTTGACTGAATGGCACTAATTGTTACTTATGGCCCGCGTCTGACAGGACATGATAAAGCTTTCATGTTCTTGTACTTTGCAGCAGAGCGACGGTAACAGATCAGGTTAAGAGTATAATATGTATTTCACTGTAGTTACTACAGGTATAAGATACACGAGTAGAAGAAGTGAGATTTTAAAACTTTGTTTTTGTTTCAACTGGCAAACTTAGCCGTTTTAGTTAAAATGCGAATAAATATAGGTGGGGAGATAAGTTACGCTTTACTAGTTCGAGCGTGCGCGCGATGACATCCCCACCACTACAACATAGTTAAAAACTGAGGACGCTGCGTTCTAGGTTGCTATTCTGCTATTGCCTTTCACTGCATCAACTTCTAGATGTCAAATTAATTTTTAAGCATCTAAGAGTGTATTAGCAATAAATTTTCTGCTTGAAATAACATTTGTATAATTGTTTACAAATCTCCAATTGGCACTAAACACAATTTATTTAATTATTTGCGGTGGTAAGCTGATAAGAGCCTGTTTACAGTGCGAGTCACCGGAATTCACTCATAAACGCGCTGAGACTGCAATGTGGAACGATTATATCCGCATCGTAAACGTCGGTAAAGCGTCTTTCAACTTTCGGATTCAATCATCTCGTGTCATATACGTAAATGCGTAAATAAAATGACACACCGTACATCCAGTACTATCAGTAAGTCGTGCGCGAGCATGCATCATACATTGGCTTGTGGTTGTACTACATCGGGCCAAAAAGCAAATAGTTTAAGATAAACACGTTTTATTACATTACGTTGGACAGATAATGCGCAATCATCTCGTCAACTCGTAATTATCGTGCGGCTTTCCGCCGTGTTTGTTTGCGCATCATGTCGGAAGAGTAAAGGCGGTGCAATTAAAAGCGGCGCTCTTTTTTCAACTTGCTTACTTTTACAATGTACGAATTACATTGATATATATATATATATATATATATATATACTCTGTTACAAGTTGAATCATTGAAAATATTAATGTGCACATTATAATAAAATTACTATTACTGATATTCTTTTCAGGAAAAAAAAAGTTTTTGGCGTAAAACATCAGTAGACAATAAAAAATGTTAATAATACAATTGGCATTTAAAAAACCAACTAATACGGAATAACTCATTAAATTTGCAATCACCGCAAGAATCAAATTAGTCGAAGGTTAAATCTTTGAATTAACCATCTGGATACATGCACCGATTTTTCAGTTGACTGAACTGAAAAAACGTTTTTCATCAGACACAATGCCAAGTTTTCATTCAATGTCCTAATCAATGCATACACATTACTAGTGCAATTGCTAACTAAATTTTAATGATCACCGGACAGGAAATCAGGCTTTGTTCTGTCTAAATGCGACCATCATGTCTACATAATACCTGCGTGTAAACATGTTGTTGCTAATACAAGTTGACGACGCAATATTCCGGTGTTCTGGTGCGCATGCGCCAGTAACTAACAGTAATTAGATGCGCTAACAACTGAATCATCAATGAGCACTCGTAACTATTTACGGGAACCAATTGCCGCTATGAGCTCGCTCTAATTGTGTGAATTATGAGCGTTTGATGGTGGAGTAAGTAACCAATGAGCAAACAGCAAATCACGGCGAAAATCCTATGGTAAAATATGGTACAATTAACATAATTTTACATTTCAATTAATGTTGAAATATGGAGCTTATTGTCCATTTGCGTATTAATTGTATTGGCATTTACGCATATCTCTCGCAATTAATCAACATTTTATGAAACGTGATTCATGAGCGAAAGCGCAGTGTTTTTGTAGTTCTCTACTTTAACACAGTTAAACGGGATTTCAATAATTTAAAGCATTCCACTATATTCTGCATCTTCAATGATAATAATTTCGTCTTCTTGTCAGCTTAACAAAGCTATTCTTCAAAGACTTAAGGAAATTCTTGCATTTACGATGTTTAAGCAGTTTAAGCGGCATTTGTACAACTATCTAGCTTAGATAGACTAGACCAGACTCAAGCTGACCCGTTTGCGGTCAAGAGAGAAACCAGAATTTCGCGCGTTAGTTCGCTTTGGACGAATTCCACGTCGTCTTTTTTCATCTCTGACTTTACTTTATTAGCTGCGTGTAGTGCTATAGTGTTAATATGCGACACGCATACTAATAGATGATAAATTTATTAAGTCGCTTTCCGTCTTAGTTTTAAATACTAAGCCAGGATTTAGTTGTGTAAACTTTTTCGTTGGAGAAGATATAATCGTGTTTGAAGTTCACTGCTTGAGCATTCAATTGGTGTTTAATTAATTTACGTTTTTTGCGCTTTTCACGCGTTGAAAATCCATGTTCTTCACTTTGTTAAACGTGCAAATTGCACAAATTGCCATCAGCTATCACCTGGCATAATTTATTATCTCCGCGCATATAAAGCAAGAGCTATCATTACAAAACGCAGCAAATGGCACGAGCATCAAAAATGCATGCAACATGAAAATACCACAATTATTAATACAAATTGCACATGGCAATATTCAAGATTGCTGCACTTCAAAGCGTAGACTATGGAATAAAATGTAATGCATAATATGTAAGGTATGAATGCGAAATTAAAATAGTAATTGTACTCCGGTGACATTCATCCATAACACGACGCAAATAGCAATTGCAACAAATTAAATCATTCCAGACCGCCGGCGGTATGATACAGTAGGGAGAGTGACACCGACAGAGTGAGCACAGAATGTAAGCGTATATTCAATCGGATTAAGGAGAGAGGAATAAGGATGCAGTATGCACAACCTCTAACAGCATGCTTTCGATGCGTTAATCATAAAATAATACATGATTGCAGCAACGTGATGCGGTTTTATTGTGGTGTCATTTTATATTTTTACGGCGAGATGACAAACTTCACGCACACTTTCGCATTCACCGACGATGGCGAGAAGTGTGAATCAAAGTGATTAAACGTTGTTGAAGTAATCATTTTCTTTTCGCCACGCCGCGCACCGACCGATTTCCACGTTTGACGGGTATAATTACGGCTTTATTAGACATATTAGTCATTACAATATTAATTGAATGTTTGCTTCAGTTTTTATGTTATTTTGCTGGATCAAGGTAAAGAATGACATGACTGCTATATTTTTATCGTGTCGTAACAATTAATAATCTATTCTTGTGGTATTTAGATCTGATTGTAGAAGATAATGGAAGTAAAATGAATTTACTCAGTGCAGTTGAAGTAGCAGTTTCCAATTTGTTCGCTTGGTTGAGATTAAGAATTCTCTTAATATGTATTAACTAATCAGCTAATACGTTACCGTGTGATATTTATCTAGGAACAACGAATCGCACTGTCTGTATGCGAATATATTAACTTTTAAAATTGGGTCACGTCCGATGCCTGAGCGCAGATGCATTAATTTTCCGCTTTGCATGCGCACATCGGGCGTCGTTTACATTAATTTTCAACATTAATACCAGCCTATGTACATATGCTGATATTTTCAGTATAATGCACTTGCTGTGGGTTTTCCTTTCAGTTGTGGTTAATTATAGGAAGGCGCAAATATGGATTATACTGATTGTTGCTTCCAGAGTCTGAGCCTAGATCAAATAATCTAGACATAGAAATAATCTATCTACTGCAAGAGATTGTCAATTAAAAAAATACATTTTTAAGCTTATTGGTTTGACTTATAAATTGGCTTCTTGTTTATTTGTATGGTGTTTATATAAATGAATATGCATTTAGACAACAAGACAAGAAGTAGTCATACCACATTCAATTGCTAATAGCTAATTAATCGACACAAACACATTGCAAAGCATTGCAATGCCAGCAATTTGTATAATGCGATAATTCGAAATGTCTCTTATTATTTCCTCGTAGACTCTGAATTCTATTTGATTCTCAATAACTAACAACAAACTGGTAACCAAACTAATCTGTTTCTGTCATTTGAATGTTAAACAAATCAAGAACCAACAAAAAAATACGATTGCGATTTATTGTTTGTTCTTGCAGCTTATGCAAAGCACCCTTATTGCATGTTGCAGGCGTTACTTTGCCTATAATTCATGCCGAGCAACGGACTTAAACTACTTCAAAGAATTATATGTTCGCAGTAATGTACTCAATTCAAAGTACGCGATTGAAATGGTTTCGAGTGAACATAAGTAAAATTGAGCTTAATTCTGCATACAGAGCTATTTTCACAAATTCGGTGCCTGCAATATGTTAATACTTTATTATTTTATGCTTGTTTATTATACGTACCATGTAAGATAGAGTCGGATTTAATTGGAACTGATTGAATTATTAGACACTAAAAGATTAAATATGGAAATTGAAGGAAAATAAATATTTATTAGTTGAACACAAATCTAATAATGTGCCTTGCGCTTTATTTATCAGAGGAGTTGATGTAAATATTAACTTCCTCAATAATAATCGTGTATTTTCTGCATTTTCTCGGTGCCTACACTTGTCAGATTACTGGTCTGATCTTCCGTTATAATGCATCACCTTAATTAGCTCACTTCGCCATTGCTCAAAAGAGGCACTAATGTCATATCGCGCTTCAGGTTTCACATTTCGCAATGCATGTTTGCGCGTTTATCGCCGGCGCTCGTCGCGCATAGTTCATAAAACCCATATAAAACCCTTTTTAAGGAAGCACAAAAGGTGCGCACGATACGGCCCACCGATTCCACGCGCGCACAAGAAGTTAATTTTAAATCAAACAAGTAATGCATGCGCACCGTGAAATAAAATTTTGCACCGTTTTGTCCTTCTCAAGCAGCTACCGCGTCTTAAGCGCTTAAATCCAACATAAATGAGTACATATGATGCAATTAACCTCCAAATACGTCGAAGATGGTAATATGTATGTATTTTTAGCTTCGATAAGTTGGAATTACTTTAAACAACTTTCCAGAGTACGCAAAGAAAATGCACATTTGGCATACAATTATTATTGTACAATTGTTTGGGATTACAACCTACTTCATGTCTTCAACATTTATTCAATATGCACTCCACACGCATTAGAAATTATTGCTAATAGTTAATTAATCAATGGCATATGCGTACACCGTTAAAATATAACATAGTCGTGAGTTGGATATGTGAAATTTCACAATTTGACATTTGAACCTCTCGCATACTGCATTAAAATACTACGTACTGAAGATATTTATTGCCGTAACAATCATCCTCAAACTCCTCGAGGTATGTTAAAATATTTATTCGCACGCTTATAAAAGCCAATAGGAAAAATCAACTGCTCATAGACGTAAAAAAATAATATATTAATTTCCGGTAACAAATGGGTCTGCTTGCGCTTGCCAGACGTTTGGGTGACCGTTTTGTACCCCGGCTAATAAATACTGACCGGAAATTTATGTTTAATTCCACCTCCATTCATTTACCTTTGTAGTTGACTCTAAACGGTTCGGAAATCCGTTTGCAGCAAATTATTTGTTCTTGGAGTTGATGACTGCTGCAGCTAATGAACACGCGGCATCAGAGTGATATACAGAAAGCGGCAACGAAATTCCCATACATTACATGCATGGCTAGCTCTTCAATTCGGAGAGAATACAATTGCTGAAATTTATTGCTTTGGATGCGTCGCGAATAGACCAAACATCCGCAACAATTAAAAATCCTTATGAACGCACTCGAGAGTATAATTATCGGCAGTTTGAACATGTATGGATTATGATCACTGAAGACGAAGAAGAAATATTTAATTGTCTATTAGCTTAGTGATTTATATGAAGATTAAAGAAGGATTTGTCTTGAGATGCCAAATAAATTACAAATCATTTTATTCATGTAGTTTTGAGTACGTAATGTTAAAAACTATTGCGGCAACTTTTAAATCTTGACGACTTTTCGTAAAGTCACGAAATTATGCAATCGAAATATGTGTTACAAAATCAGAACAAAGCAATCATCATCCTGCAGCGTATGCACAACAATGCCACAAATAAAATAGCAACTCTAACTCGCAGCATCGAAAATACAAATCACTTGTCTATTAGCGGGCGTATCAATCCCGTCACATTCACAGCTTTGAAATTTCTACATCATTTCAATCGAACTCCAACTGAGCATCCTATTCATCGCCTATAATTACTTATTCGTTTATGCGTAGCTACAGCTCAGCTAGCAACGTGTAAGAACACAGTCTAATAGTTTTTATTCATGCCGTTTTGACTTATAATCGGCGGTTATAAAACGTACGTTTAGCGATCTAGAGATTGTAAATGTGTACGGAATTGAGTCGGATATTCGTAACGCCCCATTTGAATGACTCTCATTTATCCGCACGCGCCACCAACGACTGAATGGACATAATGGACACCCAGAAGATTCAGAAGAGCAGAGTGTAGTACTAAAGGAAGAGAGGAGTAACAACATGAGTGTCCTGGTGCTCAAGCGACATGCGCTTGTAACGCGGCGCGAACAACGTGGATTCTGACTTGTAATTTAATAGATAAAAACGATACTACACGAATATTGAGATGAGAAATCATCTCTTATTTCGATTGCTTGTGATTCAAGAAGTTTTTAGGTTATTAATAGTTTTGAAGTAACTTTGGTGAAATCATCTTGAGTTAGAAACTTGATATTTGTGTAGATTTTCGTTCGGAGATCAGTTTAGGAGATAAATATATAAATATGATTATAATAATGTATCAAACCATACTTAAACGCATTTCTCAAAAGTTACCAGAGAAAGCTGAGCTGTCAAAGGGTTAATATATTTCTCATTTATTTTCAAATATATTTCAATTATCAAGCTTATGTAGGATTTAGGTACTTTCTTAACCCAATTCTTACTGATAGAATTTACTCCATTTTCTCGTAAAAAAATAAATCCTTCATGACTAACCTGCATTTGTAACCAAGCGTCCAAAAAAGGCTGCGAATGACTCGTCGGCGGATTCCAGCAGTCTCCTGGATGCGCCGGTACAATCTGATCGTCGGAGTGCGGTGGAGCCGAGGGGGCTAAGCAGCACGCCCCCGTATCCATATCCCGTTCTTATCAAACACCACAACCCCCGGAGCACCGAGAGCAGTCCATGCACTGCTACCACTCTAACAATCTTAAAAGTTCCCAGAAATGATCACTCAGTCACAATCCAATCAAGATGCAAAGCTGCACACAAGTCACTCGCAGAGAGAAACTCCGCTTGCAATAGGATTATTTCTTATTTCGCTGCAAACACAATTGGTCCTCAGTCCGATACCCACGCACTTACACCAAACACATTAAAGACGATTGCCAAATATTATATGTATGCCCATGTATTCCAAGAGATTATAATTAAAATATGTAAAGCGCGGAATGTTTATATGGAATGTTTTAAAACTGACGCAGGTGACAAAAGGCAATTTGAGTTAATTCGTAAACATATTAACAGTTGATGAGGCAAAGCATCAATTATGATAGGCACTCATTAACTCATTTGCAAAACACGAGTGATATTGCCGTGCGCGGTGTGGCATTCAAATTTCGTTGCGCTTTCAGTCACATGTGCGTATCGCGTGCGCGAAAGCGCAACTTGCTTAAGCACGCACGGTGTAGGTGATCGGACGGCCGCACGCGGACTGAACGAACGAGTCCTGCGAGTACCGGCGAGAGCAGCGGCAGTGGCTAAAAAGCGGCTAAACGTCGGGGATTCTTCGCGCAAGAGACGCGGCGGTCGCGTGGCCTGGCCGTGTGTTTGTTGATGTGCTATATCACCGAATACTTTTCTATCTTTCAGGTGTACACGGTTGCGTACGTGCGCGATGCAAGCGCATGCGTACTTTTGACGACTGTGACGCCCACGACACGCGCGCAAAACGCTAATAAAATAATGCGGCCGTTTTCTATTGATCGGCGACAAATCCCCTGCTGTAATCATATTTGCCCTGAAGCAGAAATCTTCTATTTCTCTGCTATGGTTGGGCATTAAACTAGTTGATTTCTTATACATTACGACTTTAGTCAGTTTAAAGTGAAGATTGTAATCAATGGAAATATGGAATGGAAATATCAAAACTGCCATTGGTGGACAAATTGCACAGTCATAATCTAAATCTGACAAAACCAAGCTCCCGCACCTCCACAACGGTAGGCATTGTGTTCTTTGGTATATTGTCAGTTTGGTCAGATCATTGATAAGCAGCTCAATGTCCATGCTACTGAGGATACGGAGCTTCCAGGCGCGCGACACATTGGGTAGTCCGTGTCCATTGATGGGGATCAGTGGATTGATAAACAAGTGATCTTATATGATATCGTGACTATTCAGAAGCAAGGACTAAACGTAAAGTAGGATGTGTATATCCAGCCTCTAATAACATCTCGGCAAAAGAACATTGTAGCTATTTCAAGCGGTTTTACAATAATCGGATATATGATGGGTGATTGACTTGAGTTAATGAAGGTGCTACATAGACGTACTACCCACATAAACCCTTGACTCCACTTAGAACAAAAGACTAATTGAGCAGTGAAATGAGAATTTAAACTCTATTTCAAGAGCTAAATTGCAGTAATTAAAATGTGATCTAAGATGCAGATTAAATAGAGTCATTCTACAAATGTAAATCTTTAATTTATCTTATTTGAATACTATAACTAAATTAAAATACCTTAGTGTGTGGTAACGAAAAAAAAATTGATAAAGAATGTGGTTGTGTAACAATGGGTAAGTTATCGGTGACATTGAGGTGGGTTTAAGGGGGCGACTTTAGGGTGACATCTATTGACACTTAATAGACTACACACTTCAAATCCTATTAGGTTGATGAATATATTACAATGAGAAAAAGCATGAGAAAAAGGGGTTAAATATACAATGACGCTATAAATTAAATATAATCCTGATAGTGACAAGAAGATACACAAAACATTTGGTGGTGATTGAATACCCTTCTTGTTGACTTATTTACTTGAGAAATTCTTCAGTTCTTGAAAAGTGTAAAAAGTAAATAAATCAAGGTTAAACTGAAAAAAATCTATTTTACGTTGATTTTTTACTTGCGAAAATATTGAATAATTTTATATGTAGATAGAAATTAACTATAGCACTTACTTATTATTGATTAATAAAACGATTTTGGCTTGCTGCCTTCTTCAGTAAGTGTTATAGTTATGTTTCATCTACATAATGCATATTAAACACTTCGTGACCACACTGAATGATACTCGGAATAATTTGACTTATTCTTCTTTTTCGATACTAGTTTGATCTAAGAATATACGAAATTCGTCATTTTACAATGATTCAATATTTACACGCTCGTCAATTTTAAAACATCCCGTCCTTAGTGACATCATTGCACCAAATGATGAGCTGTAACAACTCTCGCTTCTCTTTAACGTCATTCCGCCTTTAATTACGTCTTTATTTAATTACAGAATTAAAAATAAATCTGCTTATCAGGTCAATTAGAGTTATTCTTGTTTTATTTTTTACGCCGTTTTGTTATGGACATTATTAAGATTTTTTATTTCTAAAATTACAAATCTAATATTTGACCAACATACACACGACATGCTATGGCACCATATACCATTTCCTGTCCGTATTTTACTTAAAAGCGATAAGCTGCATTGTTTAATTTTAAACGTATGACAATCTGACAATAAATTCCGTTTAATATACTTCCTCGGGATTTTTCCAACACTCACAACGAGAACATAAACAGGATTTTAATCATCACTAAATTTAAATGATTAGATTATACTTAAATAGATTACCTTATTTTGATGAATGTTGATTGTTAATTGTCTCGCAAATTGTGCTTCATCCGTTTACCGGTTGCCCGGAACGCGATTACTGCATTGCGACACTGATATATTAGTTATTTCACAGTTGTGTAACCACATCGCATTCACATCTCCTGGTCGCATGTGGAAGACACTTTTTAACGGATGACTACGTTAAAAAATAGCAGCCATTGTTTACGATCATGGCTCATATCCGGTACGTTTCAATCGGTTGCTGGATGGTTAGAATTCCTTCGCTTCTTTTCTCCCTTATTTTATCATCATTAGTGTTTGTTCCTGAGGTACATGCTACAAGTTTGCAACAGGTCAATGTATCTAAACAAATTTAGTTTGCATAATAATGAATCACGATAAGTAAAGAAATTCAAATGTTTGCTAAAGAGTTCAACAATTATAACACATTATCGTACATTTTACATTCAAATGATGAATGCGTATAAATTTGATACAAAAGTCAGGACTCAATGAAAACATTGATCATGTAGAATATAAACTTTTGCGCGTTTATATCTAATTTTGGAACAATAGATCACGAACCATAATTACAAGCACTATTGAGTATATTTTAGTTGATTCATGCGGTATAACACAAATAACCGCATAATAAATTAAGTTTTAGTCTTAGTTATTTTTTGTGCGTAGATGAAAGAATGAATGGAAGAGATCAGTTGTGTAGTAGAAGTAGAAGATATGTGTGTTATTTCGGCGAGTGCGTGAGTGTATTGTGTCGATTTTCTTTTCTCTTTCTCTATTGTTCATTGTTGTGAGGTTCATGAATGAAAAAGTGCAATTGACAAAACAGTGATGATGCTATATATTGAATGCCTGAAACTTTAAAGAACGTCACTCAAATTCAAAATGGCCGCAATTCAAATACGACTTTCGTGCATTGTATCTTATCAGTTTGTGAATGCACAAAATTAATTGTCATACAATAAGAAAGCTTGTTCTATTTTGATAAAATTTATCTATTTTAACACTAAACTAATATATTTATCTAGAGCAAATATATAAATCCTTTTTGAGAACATTTTCTGTTCTACCTTGTAATTTGCAAACCTATTGTCTTCTCGGTTGAGCGCATTCCAGCTCAGTAAATTGCGCTTCAAAATGGCGCTTTAATTAGTTCACCAAAGCACTCAAGCGAGCAGCCAATAGCAACTCAGTACAACTCCAATTGTACTATTTTAGAAGCAGTGTCGTCATCGCGTTATAATAAAGCTCAAATTAATTTGTTATTTGAAGTCATTACCAATTCAATTTAACAATTAACTACACACATTCAGCAAATTAAATACGATAAATTATGGTCGTATTAAGTTTAATTATCTATATTACTTTTAGTAATTGATATCAAGCCCTCCAGGATTAATGTGAATGTAAAACAGGACTAATATTAATGGGCGTACCGGCATGACTATTCTCAATTTATTGACCAGCTTTAGGCAAAGGACGTAAATAAAAGCGACAGATCCTGTGAGGATACCGAAACGTAATAAAATGCAATGCGACGTGATGCATTTATGGATAGTAAATGTTTATGGAAAGGGTTTTATACTAAAATTGATATGTAGGTAATGTGATATAAATAATTACTTTTTGATAAAATTTCTTGTTTTGAAATGATAAAAATTGCAGTCGATTTGTATATAAATATAAATTTACTCCTTTTGCTTTATTTTACAGCTACCCAGAATAAATCCTTTAATTCTCTACTACTTTGAACTTTATTGAATCTTTTTCAAGTGGGCAATATTCTTCTTGACCGAGCCCTCTTATGCCAACTTGCTAATCTTCCGCTCATAATATTTTATTTCCATCTTCTGGTAAAATCGATGTTAATTTATAAATTTCAAAACACGGTTGCATGTGGCATAAAAGCCTGAATGAGTCGAGCTTATTCCTCGACTTCCATCGTGGAAGAAGCAACAAGCCGCATCGCGAACGTAGGCGGCATATAACCGTTTCATAAATTTACGACCGAATGACGAAATTATAAAATACTATGTAAAACTCCCGCTCGACTCATACTCAACTCGCTCAGAGTGTCCCTCTGCACAAGCTTTGAATTGGCAATGATCTCTTTCATTAAAATCAATCGAAGAAATATTAGCATATGGTGCTGTTATTGTTTGTAATGCGCAGTAGCAAGGCATTTAATTCTTCAACTTTGGAGTTTACAAGACTGCCATTACACGCTGGAGGTATATGTTGAGCGAGTCAAAGATCGAAACTGGCTTGTAAAGCTCTTGCGCTGGGGAATTACGCACAGAAGCCCAACGATGCGCGAAGAAGCGCAGAGAAGCCTGGAGATTTGAAGACCACACAGATGATGAAATCGATTTTAAACGTGCGCTGCTAACTAGTTGCTGGGTGCTTTTTTATGGAGCCATCAATATACGTGAGCAAACAATCCGGCCATAAAATTGTTGATTCGGAACATGAATGGGCTTTACAACAGTAAACATGCGTAATATGTTTCAAATATTTTCAATAATGCTTTAAAGGTGGTTGGTAGCTTATATTGTGAGCTTTTAAAGACATTTCATACTTGACTAAAAATAGTTAGTGCCTAATGAATACATGAATAAGTTCTGGTTGCTCCCTCACGTTTTAGTGATGAGTTACCAAGTTACCAACACCTGGTCAATTCATTATCTAACCTTTTAGCCTAATAGAGATTGATGCATTCACTCCATTCTCCTAGATCATAATTTAATGTTTATTTGCGATTTATAATCATTCTCATTCCAAATAAATAGATAGACAATATACTATTTACAATGGTACCTGATTATTCTAGATATTTTCCTGTTCATCTCTCGCATTTTCCATAAATATAAACATTGCACAACAAATTTGTTCGACTGTTTCTTGTTACTTCCCGCCTGTTTTGCACACCTCACGATACGCCTGAATCTGCCGCAGCAGCTTGGTCAAATGAAGCACGGCAGTGGCTTTCCCAGACCTAGATCGTCCGTTGTTTGGATACTGCTGAAAGCCGATATTTGTACTCATACTGGTAACGTTCATTTTAGTCATCGTACTGTTATACACATTCATGTTGTTCTTGTAACCTTGCGTCTGATACATGTTTGATGCATAGCGAGGGTTGTTTTTCTGACGCTGACGCTCCACGTTCAGAAGGGCTGATGACATGCCTACCTTCTCCCGCAGGGCTTTCACCTGCGCTTTTAGGCTAACTACTTCATTGTAGAGGGTCATCACCATTTGAATCTCCATTTCTTTCTCGTTGAGTTTCTTTTCGAGCGACTCGAGTTTCTGGACGTTCTCAGCGTCGGCGTGGTTTTCGGATTCAACTTTCTTGGAAAGGGTGTCATATTCACTAAGAAATAATAAAAGTTTCAAGAACATACTAACAACCAAACTGATATACAATAACCTTACTCGGAAAGAGTAGCAAACTCTTCATGCAGATTTATTAGAACACCTTTTAATATGTTTTCCTTTCCTTGCAAAGGAGAATCCTCACCACAATCAGCATTATTACTACTCTCATTCTTTATTTTACGAATGGGTTCGTTGTACTGTGCATAAATTGAACGGACATGTTTATACTTTTTACTGCTTTGTTGTTGAATTTTTTGGGAGTACTAAGCAACACAGAAATGTTAATATTATTCGCTGCAAACCTACCAATCAAGTGCTTACCATGCTCGGTTGAAAAGTATACACTGAATTCTGCATGTCATTTGTCATATTATCAACATTAGGAGATCCACAATTTTGATACTTATCTACAATTTGATTAAATCCCAAACCACTTTTATTGACACATGTACAATTGCTATGAGTGCTGGGATCAATAGTCCAACAAACAGATTCATCACATTTCTGAAAAACAATCTTTAGCTTCATTTCCTAAACAATATACCAACTTAAATACCTGCATTCGCAGCTTATTATCTCTATCATCATCGTCTTGTCCTTCTTCATCTAGGGTCTCATCATTAGGCACCTCCGCAGCCATTTCTTGCAGTTCCTGATAGTTGACGGTACACTGCATTGGGCAAGACATATTGGTACCATACTTCCCTCCAAACGTAGAAACCATGGCTGAGAAACTATCGTTATTGAGTCTTTCCGCAGCGAGCCCAATATTATGCGCTAAAGTAGGAGATATTCCTTGTGTACTCTGACGACCTTTGATAATGCTCATCACTTGTTGTATATTAATACCAATGTTGTGACTTGGACTTGTCGACTTTGCAGCACAAAACGGAATTGATTTGCAAGCAAAGTGACGAAAGTACCCTCTAGCAACTTGCTTCATCTTTGAGGATATTGTAGGGGACTGATAACTACGACCTAGAAAAAATGGACCTCGGTATTGCATTTGTTGCTGCTGCATTATCTCCATAGTAGGTTCTTGTTCCTTGATTGGACTTAGAGAACGATGGGCTTCGGCACGTGGTGCAGCATTATGATCCTCTTCTTCCTTACAATTCGTAGTAGATATAGTTGGCAACTGAACTTGATTGCGGGCATAACGTAGTTCTGTGTGAGTAGACCTCATCGGCTTACGATGATCATGTGGTGGTGGTTCACTGTTGATTAACTCCTCAGAATCTGCATAATCCACTGCGGAATTATGGTATATCTCTACTAAGTGATTCGAAGAGTGATTTGTAAATCCTGGGCGTCTAGATGGTATCTTTTTAAACACCTTCGGTGCTTTTTTAAGTTTCTTTCTGTTTTTTACAGACATGGTACTTGGGTTTTCTTTAGGTGTTGCCACTCGATGTCTACCTCCAGGTTTTTTGAGATGCGTTAGTGATCCAGATTCATAAATACTTTTCTGCCTTCTGCTTTTTTTCTTCTCATTCTTTTTCTCGTTAATTATCCACGAGCTGCTTCGACTTGATGAACACTTTGGTTTGCGATTTTCATTTGCAAACTCATTTTCATGAGGTTTCCCGAGTTTGCTCTTGTGGCGTACATTTAAATGTGGTTCTGGTTCAATGTATGTATGAAGTTCAGAGAGGCGATTGATTGAATTAGTGATCCCATTGAGAATGTTATTGATTGTAAGTACTGCAGCACCGCTGTTATCAGTAGTGATGGCTTCCGAGTTTTGACGCAAAATTGGTGCTCTAAGAACTGGTTTTATGTCTTTTCCAGAATTGATCACTAGGTTTGAATCCACAGTGCTGCGCTCCTTATAAAGAGTTCTCATTTGATCAAGTTGTTCTTTCAACGTGTTGCATCGGTTTTCAGCAATTTCAAGGGCTTCACCCATTTCTACCGAGTTAAAAAATCTTGTAAAAATTGCTAGATATTAATTTAAGACAGCTACGAAAACAACCTCTAATTATTTGATTGTTGTTAGGATTATTAATTTATTGTATGTCATCAGAACATCAAAGTACATCAAACGAAAATGAAATAATTTTTGTCATTTCCATTTTTTGTGCGCATTGTTTTTTTTTTTTTTCTTGCATCCAAATTGGGTCAATATTTCAAAAATGGAGGAGACTGATACTGTTAACGAGATTCTATCTAATTCAACTACACACATAGTTTTCCTGCACAACAAATTCAAGAAGCGTTATGAAGATCGATATTTGGTGGATATGGCAGTTGCCCTTCAACAGGAAGGACACAAAGTGTCTGTTATTACATCGGAATTGGATCCTAACGAAACTTTTGAGGAGTTCAATGTAAGTTATTAAAATTGGTAATAATTGCTTATTTTCTACGCATCTATGATTAATTCTTATTCTCAGAAAGACTGTGCTATTCTAAATATAATTTATTGCGGTTGGTGGATCCCCAAACGTTGGAAGTACTTGCGTTCGATCCTAATGGCAATACGCATGATTCTCTTCCCCCCAACACCAGTGCCGACAATCATCGTAATGGACATCGACACCATTGCGCTCTACCTGCTTTCGTTCTTTAACACGTCCAAGTTGATCTACGTGACTCACTTCTCATCACTCCAGCACGCAGACCTTTACACCAAGTTTATCAAGATTACGCCCGACCTGACTACTGCCAAAGCTATGAAGTACGCCGATGAGTTAATTGTGCACAGCGAAGAACTCGCAGAGGTCTTTCGCCGGTCATTCCCGGCAATCACGAAGGAGCTGCGAGTGTTACACCCTTGCGTTGATACTGGTTCATGGAAGGAAGAGGATATTGAAATCAGTCGCATTGTCCCTGATCTTCCACGTCCGCATTTTCTTTTTGTCTGCTTTGGTCCCTATCGAAAACGCTCTAATTTTAAACTTGTCCTTCAAGCCTTTGAAGACCTACTACTAATTTCTGCACCTAATATTAAGAACAATATACATCTGGTGATTGCTGGCCATTGTAGTGAAACACAGCCTGACCAGCAGGTCTACTATAATGAATTGCAGGAATGGACCAAAGAGAAAACGTTTGCGTCTCAAGTTACGTTTTTGAAGCAGTTACCAACAGTGTACAAGAAAACTTTGATTATAGAGAGCATGGGAGTAATTATGCCATGTAAATATGAACTGTTTCCAGAAACGACATTGGCGGTAATGGCGAGTAGTAGACCTATCATTGCGACAAATACCGGATTCCCGAAGGAGGTTTTGCGACATAGGATATCCGCAATTTTGGTGGACCCAACCCCGCAACTATTTGCGTCGGCAATGTATAAAGTATTAACGAATCCTACAATTCAGGTATTCCTGAGTGACATGGGTCATGAATTATTTGTTAAACATTACTGCAATTTGGCATTTAAGAAGAAAATAAATGGCATTGCAAAGCAACAAATAGATATGCAGTTTGTGGATAAGTTAAAAGAACATAAAGAACATTGACGATCAAAAATTAACAAAATATATACATATTACTACACTCAATGTTGATTTTTTCTATTAATCATTTAGTTCTTCAAATTTATTATTGAGAGATGTAACTGTAGGCAACTACAAGAACTTTACTTTAGTGCCCGAGCTTGGCGAGCAATTTTGTACCGTTGTGGGGTTTCAAGATAGGCAACGTGTTTAACACTATATATTCGAGAATTTTAAAATATTCATACCATGGAGTTTTACATCTTCTTGATTTTCCTGATGGCAACTATCTGCGCTATCATTAGAAAACTCTTCTTTTTGAAGGCCTGTAACCGCGTGAATCTCATGAATCACATCAGTTTCACAACAATCTGCGTTCATGTTCAATTGCAAAGCAATGCACTAAGTTCTGAATTTCTGTTGAATAGGTCTGTAAATGTATTTTTTGCTCGGTGTAATTAGCTCGTTTCATTCCATATATGCGTTTGTTCCTTTTTTCGCGGCGTATTCGCGAACGGAAACGTGACTGTGATGCAATGGGAACAAAAAAAAAACACAAAATAACGACGAAATTGGAATTTTCGATATTGTTATTTGAAAATGATGTTGACTGTTTTGTGTGTCATGTGCAATATATGAAGGTACTAATTGTCAAATGCGGAATAATTCAAAGCATTCCGCGATTTGTAGATTATTGTAAGTTGTCTTATTTTAAAGCCATTCTTCTGCATCACCTAGCAGTTTTTTGCAATGTTATGTATTAATCACTAAGCTACTTAAAAAACCCTGATATACCTATTAAAAACTTTAAAGCAGTACTTGTAAAACGGAGCAATTATTATTTACATTTTGCACCAATAAATTCTACATTGATTAGAATTTAATTCAACTATAATCCAAACTGCCAGATAATATAGTTGCAGTAATCTAACGAAAGAATTATTGACTGCATACTGGTTGTCCTCTGAATAGTTGTCAATGAAGTTTACCTCTTGTGGTCTGAAATCATCATATTTTCTTAACTCGTTGAAGATAAGACTCCTAAAATAATAACAATTAGTACAAAATTACCAAAGTTTAATTCCACTTTCTCTACGAGTTCTCGTTAATCACCGAAAGGTCTTGGTTATTTCAAAATGTTTACTAAAAATTAACTCAGAAACTATACCTAGACATGAATTAGGTTTATCAAGTAAATATATATAGGTATGTATCAGCTTTAGATCGATATCTTCGTTAAATTTATTTAAAAAATCGTAATAGATCGCTCACTACAAGCAATGACGCCACTTGGAGACCTAGCTGGGTTATAACCAATAAACCTGCCCATGTGAGTTGTTTTCTACGTTTTCTTATGCGTAGGTAACAGTCTTAATTTGTTATTGCACATAACATACATCAACAATGGGGAAATTAAACGTTTCATTATTGAGATATCTTACCTCTGAGGATTTCCGAGTTATCACTGCTGTAAGTTACAAATGTATTTAATTATTTTAATTATATGGAAATATTCTAAATATTTAATTTCTATATTTTGTCAATAGGTTGAAATGGGTATGAAGAACCATGAGCTTGTACCTGCTGCTCTAGTGGCCACAATTGCTAATTTAAAACATGGTGGTGTACACAAACTACTTCACAATCTATGTAAAAATCGTCTATTAAGTTATGAAAGAGGAAAAAAATGTAAGATTTATAACATTATTTTAATGGCTAGTTGTGATTATGCTACTACTTGTTATTAAATTTATAGATGATGGATATCGATTAACAAACATGGGATATGATTATTTGGCATTGAAAGTTTTGACAAAGAGGGAAGTTGTGAGCTCATTTGGAAACCAAATTGGTGTGGGAAAAGAGAGTAACATTTTTATTGTTGGAAATGAAAATCAAGAACAGTTGTGTTTAAAACTTCATCGCTTGGGAAGGACTTGCTTTAGGAATATTAAAGACAAGCGGGATTATCACAAACACAGAAAGAATGCTGGTTGGCTTTATCTGTCAAGGATTTCTGCTACTAAAGAGTTTGTCTACATGAAGGCTTTGTATCAAAGGGGATTTCCAGTACCAAAACCTATTGACTACAACAGGCATTGTGTTATCATGGAACTAGTTGTTGGAAAACCATTGTAATTATGCACATTATTTTAAGCTAAGTTCCTGTAATAACAATTTATTGTTTAATTTTAGGATCCACATAATGGAAGTTGATGATGTAGAGGGATTGTATGATGAACTTATGAATATAATCATTCGATTTGCTGATTCTGGGGTGATTCATGGCGATTTTAATGAGTTTAATATAATGCTAACCGATGAAGAGAAGCCTATTATTATTGATTTTCCGCAAATGGTATCCACTGCTCACCCTAATGCGGAAATGCTTTTTGATCGAGATGTTACATGTATTAAATTGTTTTTCAAGAAACGTTTTAACTATGAGAGCGAATTATATCCTAAATTTTCGGATATTCAAAGGTCAGATAACTTGGATGCAGACATAGCATGTTCTGGTTTCACGAAGGATATGGCGCGCGATATAAATATTGAGCTGGGCATTGAAGTTGCATCTGATGAGGAATCAATTGATGTTGAATATAACTCTGAGAAAGACATTGGTGAGCTTTTGGAAGAAACTCATGAGGTTGACGAACAAAAAGATGTACAAGAAATAATACATCAAACAGACAACATTGAGCTTCAAAATAATAGTAAAGTTGAAAGTTACTTCACAATTGACACAATTTTTAACAAAATAAAAGAGGGTAAATTGAAATCTGCAGTTATCAATTCTGATGAAAACGATTCAGTCTCATGCGATAATTTGGTGGAAGATAACTTTGAAAGTAGAAGCGTTAGGTCAACAGCGACTACGATTCATCCGGATGAAATCAAGAAGCGAGTCAGGAGACAGTTGAATATCAAGGAAAAGAAACAAAATCGGAAGCGTTGTGTTGTTAAGGGTGAAGCCAGTGCAGTTACCAGAAGTAGACGTGAAAATAATGATACAATTCGAGATTGTAGCGGAATTTGGGCGTAGTATTATTTGTTAATCAATATTACGCTTATGATGTATACATTCATCTTAAATTAATAAGATTTATTTACACTGTACATGTTTTCTTTTTAATCATTTATGCCTTTCAGGTTTAGTTTGATTAATAGGTCTAGTTATTTTCACCCAGATCAAAATTTGTAATATATTACATCAATTTACCATCCCCTAAACAGAATAATTAACAAATTGATTGCTGTGCACATTTATGCTACATGCCTGCTGGGGCCAACATATTCTGTGCGCATATCCGCGTTTAATAGATTTGCACGCATACAAGTTGATTACGCTGCAAGATACATGTTCTCCTAGTAGAACAATTCAATGATCAGCTAATTATTCATGAATTCAAAGCGACAGTGATCGATTTTAGTGCACGAGTATACCTTCCGCGCCTCATGCTTGCCTCTAAATTTCTAATTGTCTCACGTACTGCATGAGAATCCAGAATCATGGTATCCGATAACGTCCAGCGTCAAATGGCATTTGTCCCAAATCTCCTATTGATGCACTGGATGCAAAATGAATGTAAACGTCGCAACTTGCAATTAGTTTCGAAACATAATTTCATTTGAAGCACCTTTTGAATAAATGCTTGCAAATGTGGCAAACGCGTGTTTTAATTATAATACAAACGTAGCGAATTGTGTCACATGCCTGATTAAAGTTTAAATAAGTTAGTAATGTGTTAGATTATGGAATTGTGCGTTGGTAATTGCATATTTTGTTGGTTATCTAATAAATATATGTTGAGATACTTTGAACAAATTGAGCATTAAACACATTTAACAACTTTGGCATGACATTGGCCTACAGGCTTTTCATTTTAGCACCAAGTTGCGACTCTCTACGAATGCGAAATCGATTGGCATTCAACATTCGCGCTTCCTAAGCTTCCTGTTAATGGCATTCCGCATATAAACACGCGAGACAAGTGAAACACGATGCCATAAAAGTCGAGTGTTTAATGGTCCGATAGTAGTGCTGGTCCTTCACGATGACACACTCGCAGTAGTAGACATGGAGGCGCAGCATGTGTCCTGGATACTGGATAGGTGCTTTTGACGAGCGAATTCTCGTTACAAGGTAGAAAACAGGGTCGAAAATAGGAATGTGGTACAAGCCTGCTGGCGGCTTGTTAGAGTGCCGCCTCTCTTGGGAGACGCGAAGATGAGCGAGGATGTCATTGCCATGGTAACACCCTGCTGCATGCCATTGCAGATTTAAAAGCTCCATAAAGAGCGCGCGGGGCGCAACCCGCTACAGACTAAGCGATTACACGAGACTGGCAACAAGCAGGGAGTTACCGGCATCAAACGTGCGAATGCGTGCGAAATGGCAGTTTGAAATGGCTGCAATGCAAAATATTCATTCATTCGTCCTGCTAGGAGGGCGCTATAACAGTGGAGCTGTACTTGAAAATGAAAATCGAAGTCAGTTTTCTGTTACCCAGTTACCTTACCTCGTGACAGAAATTTTGTTCAGCAGGAGCATAAATTGTACACCTGTATTTTGAAACTTTCGATATACAGTTGGAGTACATTTAGAAAAGAAAAAATGTAAATGTATTGAACCCATTTGGTGGATCTCATCTGAAAAGGTCGAATTTACTCGTTCCGCAGTGACAACGACAAAGTGCAAGATAGAATGTTGCACACAGTCCTCGTATATTATGGCTAAACTAAAGCTTGATGTTCAATGTCAACTTTATAAGATACATTTCTGTTATTATGAATATTGCATCAAAAATTAGAACAATTTTAAATACATTACCTGGAATCATTTGATAAAATGATTTTTTTTTAATTCTTACAGATTTTAAATACTCTTCAATATATCTCATTTAATATTTAATGATATGATTCATGTAAATTTAATATCGCAAAGTTAAAGATTACTTTTTTAGACTTTGATGTGGCTTTAATAAGATTTAATATTCATTAGAAAAGTTTGAGGCGTCGACATAATCTGGTGATCAAAACACGTAAAAATCGCCCATAATTAATAAGTTTTTAATTAAATATGCATGTGCCGAGATCGACTAAGTCCTAAAGGAATTTAGTCTGGAGAAAAGTTTGTTTAGGGTTGTGCGCGTGTGCGGTTTGCACGAAATTCGTTGGGAGAAAACACGAATCCGATGAAATACTTTTGTATGAAAGGCGAAATCAAAGCAATTAATTCCATCCACAGTGAAGTAATTATTTAAATGTGAATCCAGATTTTAAAATAAGAGAAATGTTTAATATTGTCGCTTAAAATAAATTCAAAAGTAATTTTATGTGTTCCTAAAAAAAATCAAAGTATTAATAAACAATTTGTTAGCATTCAACAACGGGACGTATTTTTTCTTAGCATTGTTATAATTTGAAACATGGCTGCGGCAATTTGCGTCAATGAAAAACAACCAACAAACCGAAAAAATATGCAAACACATAAGCTATAATAGCTATAGCTATAACGCCAAAGATCCATGAGGGAAATCCGACCCCCCTCATCTCTTTACCGCAAACCCACTTTGCGCAATCCGCCCCTTTGACGCATGCACATCTTTGGCACATGCTGCACATGTTTGGATTTAATAATACCGCCTCCCAATCGCATATTCTGCAGGCGTATATAGAACCACATGAAGGAATATGCAGATAAGAGAAGAATCGATGGGATCACATTTAGTTACCAAAAACAAGTGAACAGAATGACTCTAGTTTTATTTTTAGTCTTTCTTGCATTTGTTATAGTTTGAACCATCCAAGCAATTGTAATGAATTGAAACATTCATATCCGGAACCGCCACGTGCACATCGCACGAAAGCAACGCGATATTTTGCTAAGCAGCGCTCGTTACAATTAATGATAGAGGCGAAGCGTCATAAATAAAACGGGCGGCGGTACCGTCGCGTGGGCAGGGCATAATATTAAAGATTGCTACCGCTATCGCGCAGAAGTGCATATTAATCAGCACCTTGATAAATGTATGCTGCAATGTTGCTTGTTACTCCGCTAGAAACAAGAAACAGAATTCGCGATTTACGCCAAAGTCTTCAAGATACACACACGAGCCGACAGTCCGCATACTAAATGTTTCAGAAATTGATACTTCAAAGAGAGCCGATCACCACGCAATGCAACATGAAAAATTGAATCTATATTCACTTAGCATACACCAAGAAATAATCTTATAGCGGCAAGGACCCAGCCCATCTAATTAAATCTGACTCAAGATAATATTAATTAATATGATTACTATTGGTTTAGGCGTTGCAATTATGATTTCAATAACACTATGTGGTGTACGTTGTTTCTTTTCTAAGTAATCTTGCTTCTTCATTCCCTTTTCATGCTGCTAACCATAGTATACTTGTTTAGGAAATCGGGTATTACTAGTGCTGCTTGTTGAGCCCTCGGTCTTGCCATGTCATACTCGAAGCCACTTCACATGAAGTAGCCTGACTCCCATGCCTTACGTCCTTACAAGTCACATGAGTAATTTACGTTTTGCTCACGACAACATGAAGATAGATACAGATCTCGATGATAATTAATTATAACATCTAAGTGCAGCTTCGCTCCTATCAGGCATGGCTTCCCACATTTTCTGTCGGCTTTACCATTCATGTAGCCATTTTTTCATATTTTTGAGGCATTACACTTTGTACGGAATTCTTTAGATCTTTATCGCTGTCGCAGATATTTTTTGCAAATTTATGCCCAAGAAAAGCACCAGCAGTAGAATTCACCAGCATTATTTTACCGGCATTAAAGTGCCATCGAAATAATATATTACTTTTAATGCCAGCAGTGGTGCCAGCAACGTCTGCGCGAGTATTGCGGAAGAAAACTTGGTCCTGAAGGAGCGGTTATTTCTTAGGAAGTACTTGGATATATCCATATCCATGCTGTTGATACACTTTTTGGCGAAACTGTGAAAGGGAGGATATAGGTGTGAGATGCTTTTTGCTACAGAGCCATCGTTTATCATAGTTTATTAGCCGCGCTTTACGAAGCGAAAATTATTTATCGTACCTTTGCCACATTTGGCACACATTGCCACCGAACACGAATCTTAGAAAGGAACCTCTTTCTTTAATAACGCGTTTTTTGTTTTTTTTTTCCTTTTAATGGGCAATAAATGTTTCATCAACGTTGTGAGATGTTAAACATGAGATAATTTTAACTTGAGAACAATTCACTATGTTAACAAATAAAACGTAAAGAAAACTTGAGATGAGAAATTTTGGCAAACAAATAATGTATTTCTAAGTTGAAAATGTATTCCCAAAATTTATGCAGACATGATAAGTCTTTATCTGGAAACTATAAGACACTACGCCAATATCGCGCCCGGAAACTTTGAGCAAAGTATAATTTAAGCTCAATAACGCGAGAGGAGTGTAATGCGAAGGAGAAATTTATAGTGCATTTGCATATTAATTCAATATTATGTAGCGCCCCGATACCATCCTCCCAGCGAACACCTCACGCGCTTAATGGCGTAATTCACTCGATGCTATATCATTAACGTGTGCATGCGCTCGGCGCGAAATTGTGCTGATATTGAATTACGACGGCGACGGTTTGTATCTACCCATCCTTGTAAACTGCACACCACGGGTGAGCATGGCGAAGAAGCTTGTCTAACTGATGTGTAAGACCGACGATATAAGGAGCATAATCATCGTTGCTGTTTTTATTAAAATCAGAAAAGTACAGAGAAGGATCTAAAATATCCTCTAAAATGGGGTTGACATGAAGTGGTGACATGAACCAGTAAAGAAATGAACGCCCAAGCACAGAACACAAAATATTGGCACTGACTCGCTAACAATATACGGTATTCTAGTTTGGCGCCATGAACCAAGTAAAGCGCAATCCTAGGTGCCAGCAGAATTTTCTTTGTCGTCCTGCCGTTGCGCGTGCCTCATGAATAAGTGGCGCGATACGTAATGTATAAGGTTGGCGCAGAGGTAATGTAAGGAGTTGCTGCGTTATAAACATATTAAGACGGAATAAAATTACCTTTATGTTCTTGGCGTCTTGTAAAAGCGCTTTAAATTATTATTATGATAATTATTATACGTAGACTAATGATGCGACCTGTGAAGTATTTAATATTCTGGAGCGTTTTCATATGTTAAAAACATGATACTTACAATTAGTTTTATTAATAAAGTATAAAAATCATGAAAGAATTTTGCGTATTTTTCGTATAAATATCGTAATAAATTAAATAAATCTTTTACTTATGACATAAAGCATTAAAATAGAGTTAGATTTCTTTCCACTTTTTAATCTTGCAATGTGCTCCATGTGAATTACATGTTTTTTATTATTGCCTTCAAATGGACATACATATATTCCATAAACACGTTGCAGACGGCCTGTGGAAAACGAGGAAAAGAATGTGTCCGACCTCCCTAAAAGCAGCGTGACTTCCTCATGTTTTGCGCAGAAAGCGTATGAAAACTAGATTAAACCATTTCAATTTGCTGCTCGCCCAGCTCGTACCACTCCTAAATTTGAATTTAAAACTAATTAACTTGTGCAAGCGCTCGTCGCATAGTCGTTTTTCCGGTCTTTTAAATCGGAAATGAAAGCCAAACGGGCGTACTAAGCGTTCCGCAGAAACAATGCGAGTTTTGTGGTTAGCGAGGATTTCCCATCGCCACACACGCCAAGAGAACATTGTAGAAACAAGTGAATATTGGATTGTTATTAAAACCCAAACACACATCCGCATGCTATACCCTTCCTGAGAGCATGCAGGGGTAGGTATTTCATGGCAAACAATAAACGCAATACACTTCTAATTTAATATTGTGGATAAATCATTTGTTCTAAAGTTTGAGGATTTATATTTTAATTAATGTTTTCACACCCTTGTTCATATTTAGATAAATTTTTAAACCTCTAAATATAATTTTGTATTTTTGGTTCATAGTGAACCATGTCGGATACCGAATTCGATGGGAGTATAAATTATATTGAATATACCCCCAGCAGGATTTGAACACGGGTCCTCAGAACATGCATCTCGTTGTCACTGCTACAGTCAGACGGCTTACTGACTAAGCCACGAAGCAAGGCCCCTAAAAATAAACTTTTTCAGGGAGTCTCCATGAAATGTGAAAGTTTTAATCAAAGCACGTATAGAAATTTTGAGCGTGATTTTGACATTAAGCAGCTTATAAACAAAGCATGAAGCAAAGTTTCAATATGTGCTTATATTGATAGACAATCTAGGTTAAGCCAACTCAACATACCACCTCATTATCTGTGACAATGCTGGCTGGTAATAAAAAAAAAAACGAAGAAACTTTTCCTCAACTTTTTACTGCCGAGATTTTCTCTTAACATCTTTGCTTTTTGCTAAGATTAGACGAACTGTTATTGTAATGGGTGCACTCGAAATTCTAGAACAATGAAATTAAACACCGTGAAAAACAAAGTATGTGGATTCTGCGTAAAGACTTAAAAAGAACTTAGTTTCAACAACTATTCTACTCTTTGCCAAGGAAATAATCAGTTCTAGTTTGTTTCCCCAGGCATGCTCTATTTTCGTCTAAGATGAGAAGCCAAAACTTTTTAATCAATCCGGAAGCTCAAGTGTAAACCAACCAAAGCACATTTTACAGCTTTATCACTGAGATGAACTATTTTCTGCGCTGTAGAAAAATGACTTTCTACGATCAGTCAAACATTTACAAATTATTTTTTTAGGGCTTTGTATAACTCTTTAGCCAGTTTTTACGTCGCTTTAATTGTTTTTTGCCTTTGGCTGCTTGCAAATTATTCTAGAGAATATCTTCTAATCTATGCCAAAAAAATGATAATAGTGGCATAAATTTTCAGTATCCTAATCTAAAAAATGACTGTCGACGCTGACCTTTCCGATCACCTTTTGTGGGTTTAAATGAGGAAATCAAATAGCAATAAATCTAGTTCATGTATGCTATTTAGACCCGGATGTTAACATTATGATAGCATAACAAAAGCGCTGTTGATAAATACGCTGGCTATTTGCAGGACGTGCGATACACGTTGATCTATGTCATTTGTAAACAATCGTCAGTGCACGTGCTCACCTTACGGAAGGCATTGCTGTTGACAAGTCGTGAACAAGTCGAGCCTGTAAAAGGCTTGACCTGCACAAAAAGTTGACATTTGGTATGAGCACACTTCTTGATGCTATTTGCCTTGCAATTGTGCTACCTTGGGATTGGTAGGTGGGTGCAATCCCGTCAGTTGCTGAATTATTCGAGAGGTGATAAAAAACGTTGTATGTAAAGCATTTAGTTGGTATACTTTTTTCACCTCAGTTTTCTTTCTGAAAAAGAAAAACGGAGGCGTTAGGGCATGTTGGTAAGCGGAGCCTTTGGAGCCTTTGAGGGTGAAAGCAATTATTATTTTTAATTGCCGTAATTTTATGTAAAAATACGCAAATGTATGAATGTGTCTAACTTTCGGCTTTTGCCGAGCTTGCGTAGAAAAGCAATACATTAGCTCTGTGCACGTGTCATGTAATAAAGTAGGTTTCTGCGGAACAGAATAATTTATTTAAATAGAGAACACATCTTGTTCCTGCTAATCAGATATATTCATTGCGCGTGTCGACAATAGACAAAGATTTGCTTGTTTTTGCCAGATTTCCGATTTGTTATCTCTGCAGCCATTCGTTAAATTCTCTTAATTGCAATATTCAACTGGGCGAGAGTGCGGATGGCGTTCTCATTAGGCTGTAATCTTGACTTTAAACAGTTTAAACTGCACGCGCCGATGTCCGCTGTCCAACCGAGCGATTGTGGTCTCACGCTTGTAATAAATCACGCACGCCACCAACGACAGGACATTTGTTAAAGTATTTGTTTTATCGTGCGACGTTGCGCCTCGCTTCGGATTTGGTCCTTTCGGCGTTAAGATAAATTACGTTGCGGGCCGTGTGGAGAAACGGCCGATGCGATTTCGCGAGCGTCGTTTTTGCATGTCGGGCTAAATTTGAATTAGCTATGTTTGCTGTTAGTAGTGTGTGCGTCGCGACGCTTTGCGATGCTTGTATGCGTACCGAATATCGTCGACAGACCGCTATCTGGCACAACCCAGTGGAATTATTTCTCTTGCATCACTCACAGAGTGCAAGCTCACTGCAATGTAATCTCAACTTGAAACAAATATATCTAAGTTATGATTTCCACCAGTCACTGAAACGAGGCTTCTTTAATATAAAAACTAATCTAAAGTTTGAGATTACTGTTTGATTGGACGTTATGCGGTTTTCTTGGCATTTGTATGATTCTCTTACTGCTTAAATTATGCCATTAACTGTGAGCACGACCGTTGCAATTAGCTAATCTGATTCTATTAGGTGAGATTAACATTTACGTCCTTTTTACGTCCAACTATTCCTGTTGCACACGGAGCCACTGCCATAACAGCTTCATTTCTGCTCGAAACTATTCGCCAATTATTCCATGTGGCATTGCTGGAATCCGCCGATAGACAAAGCGAACAAATTTCCGGCGTGTTTCTACATATATACATAATAGTAATACAATACTGATGTAAGATGAAACATTCAGAAAGCTCGTTAAGACGTTAGGAGCAATACGTTCCGCCGATAAAGCGCGATCTTGATACGCGAATCGAAGTAATATGTAAAAATTATTGCGTTTCGTGCACGGCCTGCTAGCGCTGATTTCTCGCTCGCGAACGGGTATAATCGTACAACGTCTTTAATGTCGCGTGCTTTGTGCTTTCGTTCCGTGCATTTTCACCGCGCTCAACATGCCGTCGCGTTTTCAGCCGCCGATTCGTTACGTTCGTTATGTCTGTTTCGGCGTACTCAGCGCCGGTATAAATCACGAATAATCTCGCATTTATCTCGCCGCTGGTTGTAAGTAGCTCGCGCTACACGCACAACAGCAGCGGCGAGGCTGCTGAGAGCGATCAGGACGACAACAATGCGCATAATAACGAAATTCCTGCTCATTGCTTTTTATTTCCTCCTGCTAGGCTGCTTGCCTTCGGGTAACTGCGTCATTGCTCTGAATTGACTCAAGTAAGTTGACCTTCGAAAACCTGAGCTTTTCTCGAATCATATTCACCGGTATCAAATTAAACTTAAACCATACATATAATGGTTTTCCTAAACACATGGGGTAGTTTTTCACCCAGTGTTAATTGACATAATGCACATCAGAAGCTCTTCACTCCACGCAACGATGAGTTGCCACATCAGATTCGAGTGACTCACGATCATTAAAAGTAATTAGGAGAAGAAAATGTCTCTCGCAAGTTGTAGGCTGCAATGCACTTGGAAGTGGTGTGTGTGTGTGTGTGTGTGTGTGTGGCGAATGAATGTGGTGAACCACATAATAAAAGCAGCACGTTCCCTTATCCGTCAGCGCGTCGCGAAAGAAGTTTTCCGCCCCCTCCCGCGGGAGCAGATAATTGAAATGTGAGCTTTCTGCTCGTATGGCAATGCCCGGAATAAATCCACTTCGTTGCTACATGCCCCCAAAGTCAGTTACTACAAAACTTCATTCTTGTTCGTGTCATGGTTGTTTTTTTTTTTTTTTTTTTTTTTTCTACCGACAGGGGTGGCCAATGTGGCAATGCAATGAAACTGCACTATTAGTTTTGTGCCCTGGAGTGAAAACTTCAAATAGATTGCGTGTAATTTTATTTCGTTGCAAAAGACATTACCGACTTAGTTTAGTAATAACAGATTTTGGATTCACTGGGTTGTGTGAAGGATACGAGTGCGAACTATCAATTTCAAATTTCATGTCTATGAACAGAGTTAAGCTTTATGGAAAGTTATTGAAACCTCGAACGAGGTTTCTAGGATGAGGTTTCCTTGATAGTGGTTAGTTTACAGCGTTACTTCGGTGCACGACAGGTGCGCGAATACTGCTTAATATCTTAACATGTGAAGTCACAAAGTACACACTTTCATGTGTGTTTGAAACTCTGCCAAGTTTGCTTTATATTTCTTCAGGTTATTGCTAAGCCAAGAGCTTTAGTGATGAATGAATTGGATTTCTATACAAAGTACATACTCTATATAGTTTAAAAACATGTAAAGTTCACTAATTATTCATTCGTACGCAAATAGAATTAATTAAAATTTAGACACAATTACAAATCACTGAATATCATTAGTTTAAAGTAAGTAAAATTGATGAATGGTTTTCATTAATTTACAGAAAACAAATTTTGCTTTTAAAATTAAGTTATAGTTACACTTCAGTTGTTTCTCCCATTACTTCTTGCCAAGAGGTTTCAGTTTACAGCCGGCGAGTCAAAAGTTCGTTGGTAAGTTAACTTATGTGCGCCCTTCTTCATCATTCTAATTAATTTTGCTTGCCATTCCTGCGAGGAGAATAAGGGAGTTCCGTTCAAGAGGGCTTCTAGTCGGCAAAGCTTCGGGAATTCAGCGAAACTCCAAGATTCTTGTTTCAAGTACGCTGCAATGTCTGGATGCCTTGTTACAGAACGAAAAAGCAGCAAGGAAGGGGCAGGGTAGAAAAATGAAAAACCGCGCATAATTAAAGTCACAATTAATTTAAATTAGAATGTATTTTGATTCTCTGTCAGTTGGTGTTTTATAATGCCACCTCCAGGTGTTACTTCTTATTGACTTGCGACAGAAGCAAATTAGGGCGGGAAACTTTCATGACATTTAATTGAAACACTTAAATACTTTTTGCTGTTGTACTTGCTGTGTTAGTTTAGGCAATAAGCAAGTCAAGATAAATATGTCAATTACATAGATGTTTTATTTAATGCTATTCAAGAGTCAACCAATAGCAAGAGGTAAATGGTTGCTGTGCCACAAGTTTCTTATTCAAATTAAAATCATTCATAACTTTGAATCCAACTGGCCAAAGTAAACCAATTTAGTATAAAACAACAGAGAAAATTCTAAAAATACAGGCACAGTTTGATGTCTGGTCAACACCGTGAATAATTTAGATAAAACCCACTGCGTGTCGCCGTAAAATTAAATATGTTAATTTTAATTAAATGATAACGTAATGATGCACTAATGAAAATAAATCAATGTTGATTAAACCGCATGAGAAGCCGTTATTAAAGTTAAACAAAGTAGAAGCTGAAGAATGAAACCTCGCATGCGTCTTCCTCTGTCGCTTGACTCTCTTTTCCAGCATGACGAACCAAAAGCGCCGAACGAGGTCTTCATAAATTGATACTCATCAATTACGCCCGTACGCTCGGCTGATAAAAATTAATGAGACCAAAATTGATTTTCCATTAGATGCACACTGTTATCAAATTACTTTGCATCAGCCATAAATCAAAGTTTCAATATAATTTTCCCGCAATTAAAATCATTGCATCTTTGCCAACAAGTCGAAGAAAAATGGTTTATTACTAGATTCATTAGCCTTGATCCTTTGACTATTCCTAGAGGCCTTTAAATCTTTGCGCATTGCGCGTTCGTATTAGCAGTCTTAGCGAGTAGTTTTTGCCGATTTCTTGAAGTGTGACTCTAATGAAATAAAAGTCAATCAGGTAAAAGAAAACCTGACGATAGCGAGAATTGAAAGACCCACAGTCCAGTTTTTGCACGGTTCTCTTGTTAATCTTCTTGTGCTTTCCTTTTCAGCAGTAAACCCGTCATGACCAACTATGGCGAAAACGTAAATAAACTACGTGTTTCTATTATAGATTCTGTCCGCTTACCGTACAAGAAAAATACGTGATTGTAACGCATTGTTGATGGCCGAAAAAGAAATAAAAACGCGCGAAAGAAGCTGAAAATCGCACTTTAAAAAAAGTCTAACTGCATTATTCATTACTCCCTTTATTAATCTTATACACTTTTATTTATTTATATATATTTATATTTTTTTACCTTCTTTATTACCAACCAAATGTGTGTTGATAAGAGAAAAAACTGCTGGAGTAATTGCGTTGAAATTCTGCACATTACTCTTTCATTCTAATTGCACAAGTGCAATTTTAGCCTTACAATTAAAACACCCAAAACAACGTTTATTACACTCATTATGGTTAAAACTACACCGAGCGAGATATGCCGTAACAACAAGTGATAAAGACAAAAAATATAGCACCGCAAAAAAGACTAATACAATTTTCGCAAACACCGTCCACAATTCGCATGCAAAGCATTGCGGAACGAGCACATGAAATATAAATGAAAATTAAGGCAAAGATACACCACAGTGCATGTTAGTAACTATTCAGTTGAATACGTGCGTGAAACTGATTAAGAATTTTTCACTTAAAGTAAGCTTTTCACATCTACACACACGTTGCGGCTACTTTTTTGCTTTCTTAACTCAGAAGAGCTCAGTGCTTTTAAGGAGTTGAGGTGGTGGTCGGAGATCAAACGTAGTCTCTACTGGAAATTCTTGAGAGTCCAAGATCCGCGAGCAGTATTAATCAACCACTCGTCATTCCAGGCGTGCGTTGATGCAGTTTTGCAGTTTATGTGATATTTAATTACTATACTCTTGTAATGCGAGAGAATGCCAAACGTGGATGGTGACGAATGATGTCTAAAAACCACAGTTTTCATGAGCATACAGTCTTGTCCAACCCAGTTAAGAGCAATTAGTTGGCGTGTTGGTATGTTGAGCAGTCTTGCCGGGTGTGAGCCAGCTATGTTAAATTTGAATTTTGACAATTCAGTCACAAATTTTCCGCCCAGCCGCATGTTCAATTAAATGATTTACATTAGAAGCGATAATAAACATATAAAAATATAAGTAAATTAACAGCAACAATTAACATCTATAACTCATCCCTGATCATTTCTTCATCAAACTGTTTTATGTCTGGAAAATCGTTTGATGTTATGTTGAAATCAAACCCAATATCTTCCTTGATTGACTCTGCAATATCCTTCAAAACATCTTCACACATATCCTCAACCAACGACAGTTTCATGAAGGTTGCAGCATGAACATTGAGCACAACAATTACTGGATGTAGATTTGATGTTTTGATTATCCCGAACGCTTTTTCAATGTCTGGCTGCTCATTGTATAGATTCCAGTACCAAGCCCAAGCGTTTCTCGCATGTTTGCTACACTCTGCT
Organism: Diploeciton nevermanni; assembly: GCA_027575565.1. Taxonomy (NCBI): domain Eukaryota; kingdom Metazoa; phylum Arthropoda; class Insecta; order Coleoptera; family Staphylinidae; genus Diploeciton; species Diploeciton nevermanni. The sequence continues at coordinate 1,594,964 of JAODIE010000010.1, forward strand.
GTAAGTAACTCCAAGGCCTTCTTCCGCTTCTCTGGGATATGCGGCAAGAAAGCAAAGATGCAAAATCTTCTCTTTAAACAAGGCAAAACCACATGGACATTCGTAATTTGTTTTGGTTTCATCTCAGAAACCATTATCTTCTCATCCAAATATTGCGAGAGAGCTTTTACGCTCATCTTTCCTTTATATGTCTCAGGAGGTCTTGCGTTTTTGTTTCCTTTAGCATAGAATTTAATCACAGGATATTCCCAGTCTTCAAGCGACAATATCTTATACAATGGATTATTAACACTTCCAAACTGCACTCGCTCATGATACAAATTCACCAATTCCTTCCAAACATCAGCAATCTTCTCAGTCTTAGGATGCTCCCTCTTATAGAAAACCAAGATCCAAGCCATTGTAGATTTCAGCAATTTAAAGTCAATATCACCTCCTCCCATCTCCATGTTAAGTTTGTTGTGTACCAATCTGTACACACTTCGTTCTTCAAACAAGCGTACCAATTGCTTGGAAGTTTCTTCATGCAGATCATCCACAGTTTTCAAGGAAGTAGAAGTTTCCGGCATGTGCTTGTAAAAACCGTAGAAGATATATGTAGGTGTTGAAGTAATGGACATTACTAGATTGGTGAGAAGATGTTTATCCATGTTAATAGAGGTTGATCTTGCGTAGCCCAACATGGACTTAGCTGCAATGGAGTAGTTGGAAGCGAAGTCATTGGAATCGGGAGCACTTGCGTTGTAGAACTGCACAATGTACAAGCTTTCATGTTGGTCACGTACCAGCTCGAAGAGGTCACGGGGACAAACTTCGTCTACGTAGGGTACGTCTTCATATAAAGAGGTGGCTGCTTGACTATATGGTATTAGCGTTAGAAAGAAGAATATTAGAATAAACAAGACCTGTGCCATTTTTATCGACTTCTATAATAGTAAGTCAACTTGAGAGATTTTGATTCGGAGATATTTATGTTAGTATTTTTTTGTTTTTCACGGCATACTTTGTTCTCAACAATTTATTTTAGTAAACTCTAATTTTATCACCACTCAATCATAAATTATTCGTATCCGATAAGAATATGGCTTCCTAATTGCCTTTAACGACTTTAATGCATTACTCTCTTTTTAAGCAATTAATCCACAAACGATCAGTATCAGATTGCTGGGCTATTCCTCGCTTTGGCAAAAAATCTTAACTTCTCCTCCCTGCGCCTTAATATGGCGATGCAGCTCGTCAACGTCATCTCATTTGGTTTGCAGATTTATTCGATTAATTTACCAGCGCTCGCCTGCAAACCGCACACTTGATACAAGTCAAAGTCTGCAAAAGGAACTTCCAAATTACGTTAAAAAGTTTTTCCAGCGGCGTCAGGGCTTCTTCTTTATTAGCGTTGCGATTAATTTTCGACATTACTTTTTACCTGTGAGAAAGTCGTTGCCAGCACAATGCCCTCGGATTTCTATGTAAATCAAAAGATAATTATAGTCATCAATGCAATTGATTAATTTTTATGATTATTAATATTACACCTAGCAACGCGAGAACCAGCAAACAACACCTTGCACGCCGCATCAAATTAATTCTAGGGTGAAAACATTAATATCGAATATGCCGACCGGTAGCTGGCTCGTTGTGCGCGAAGAGATTGAGATCGGAATGAAAGCATTTACATTAGCACGGAACGTTATTAACGCTGCCGCGGCATGTTAATAACGTGGAATCAAGCGTGAAATGACTTGATTGACAATATCAATCACGATTCGGCGTACTTTCAATGCAGCTTTTAGATTGACGTGAGGTCTTGCATTGTTCGCACGCAGCATCTTCACTTCGATCTCTCCCTGGTTGGTCTTAATAACATGAATTAAGGTGTGTAATTTACCAGCTAACTGAAGTTGGTAGCTGCCCTTTTCTCCCCTCAACTTGTTCTATTTTTTTGGTAGTATCTAAGAAGCACTTTAGATTAATTTAATTCGAAATTATATTGCGGCTTTCCAAAACGAAGAAAACTAGAAAACTTAGACGCAACTTAATAAAAACTTTTAATAAATGCGAGCTGAAACGAAACAAAAGTCCCGTACGCATTATGCATAACGAAGTGTGACTGCTTTGAAAAATGAAGCAATGCGGGCTGCAATTCGCCGCAAGACAGCATAAAAAGTTTATCCGATGAAAATTTCGAACCTTAAAAGCATTCTTGTTCCTATTCCGTTCGTAATATTAATGACATTTGTATACCCCCAAAATATAGCAATTTCTTTCAAAATAGGCTTTTTGAGCAAAGCAGAAGAAATCTAATATTCAATTTATACTAGTCGGATTCATTTATAAATAATCCTTGAGGAAATTGCGAGTTTATGTCATCGGCTGCTTCGTGTTAGAGAGTTTCTTGGATAATATTAATGAAGTCATTGCGTTTGGTTTAAAAGTTTACATTATTTTGCCTCTAGGCCAGATGTTAGATTGCAACGGAATTAATTTCTCGTCTATTTACCCAGAGTAAATCGGGAGGTCAGAACGAATTGTAGGTCTGTGTGGTCGGCGGCTTTGTTTGCTCACCCGTATCGGACCGTCTGACATTGCTCAGAATGGTAAATATTAACCGGAATTGAATTGTCCGGATGAATAAAAGAGAGAATTGATTGCAAACATAAAACAACGGTTGCAAATTGTATTTCTAAATTTTTAAATAATTTCTTTCTCTTTGATTTGAAGTCAAATGTCAGAATACTTTACTAATTTCTATGTAGACGTGAGTTTATGAGTCGATTGAAGTGAAGAAAAGCCCCAAACACGAATGAAACAGTAATGACACACGCTAATTTGCCAACCGCATTTATTAACTTTAACTTAACTGTATATGTTGAACAACTTGAACGACTTGAAGAAATAGTTTCCTTCTAACCGACACAGGCACACATGCATTCCCTGCTTCCAGCCAGTTGTAGCTTTTAGTTTACAGTTTCCCACTGGAAGCGACGTCGACAACGTCGAACCAAGTTTAAATTTGACAGCGAAAATCACCAGCATCCACCGAAAGTTCCGCAACTTCTTCGACTTGTATAGAATATATGCATATTTAACGCTGTGCTCATTTCCTATTATCACATTTAATAAACCCGTCTTTAGACCGGCAACACATCGAAAGACAATGATTAATCACCTTCACTACTTGGCTTAATATAATACACGACATGAAATTTGTTTGCTATGAAGACTGCGCGATGAGATTAAAAAAGAGACATTAGACAGCAATTTCCACGACTTACTTCTACTTGATGAAACAAGATGTGACTGAAACTTTGCAAGCTTGTGGTTGCAAAGATGAGCAGCTTATTAAATTACGGCGCGGGCGATATTAATTAGCGAATTAAAATGTAGAAGTTACACCGTTAATTAAAAACACAGCACAACGCGCCGCGACGAAGACTCTCTTCCACATTTTGTACTAATAAATTAGTCGGTACGTGGAAACTGTTGAGAGTTGAAATTTGTCTTTTCGCTGTAGACCATGTTTACTCTCACATTTGTATTATCTTTTGCACACTCGTGCTGATTCGGGTGTAAAGTTTCAGGCAAAGTATTTAAATACGTGGGGTGCAATTTCATACTTTGATTGTAGAAAATAAAGCTCAAATTGTGTATGTAGAGTTGTTATTTGTTGTTTGCAAACTTGGATTACATCAAATTGTTGCATCCTTCTTTAAACCTGAATTGTAACACTTTAATCTTTATATCTTTATACTCCTGCGATGCAGGGTCATTGTTTTACACCTACACCATATAAATTATTTCAGGTTTCTGCTGACCACTGCTTTATGCGCTCGTAAATAACGCAATTTTTATCCCCATCGAGTTAACCACCTTGTGTTTCTTATTGTTAAATCATCAGCAGTCTTGAACTCATACAAACTTTAAAGCTCGCATCCCAACAAATACTTCTCATATTTCCAAAGTAAATCCATCTCTGATCAAATAGCTACCTTTTTCTTTGCACTTACAATTATTCACATTCTTAATAAAACACGAATTGTATACGTTTACTACGAGATGGTTTAAATTATCAACACAAATTTGACGATGGGTAGTTCATCTATGTCAACCACACCATCAACTAACTCGTTGAATGAAAATATCCTTATAAAGCTCCCATTAGTGTGACTCCCATCTGGGGTCTGCTTCAGATTCCTTAAAGCAACGATCTTGGTCAAAAATACATAGAAAACGCTTAAGATAAGTACTGAGATAAAAGAAATAGGACTCGCACCTGGTTGCAATCCGGACCGGACCCTGGGTATAAATTCTGCAGCATGCCGGAATATCGATGCCGATGGCCGAGATAAGAAGGTTTCTGGCTAGAGGGGTTGTGGATGAACGATCAAAAGTTGATTAAAAATATCAATACCTATCATCCTACTAGGCGAGTATATACTGCAGAATGTAATAGAATATCTACTGGAGATTTATTTGTATTGATAGAAACGCAACATACTGCTTTGGGCGGAACTGGCAGCGATATGAAGCAATTTTGCTTATCAGATGTTGTCGATTTACGCTCTAAGGTCCTAAGGGCATGCTTATTAAACAGATTGTAGACTAGTCTTACTAATGCACATATTTATTGCAATCAATTAATCGAGAACTATTATTAGGCTGAATTTATTGAAAAATAAACCTTATAGACCGTAGTATAAAATAGGCCCACACATTGTAACATTTTTTTTTCGTATAAGTCTTGTCTTCCAGCATCTAGTCAATCGTAATCCTACTTAGGTAGCAAATTGGCGGATGGAAAGAAAATGATTCAATTAGTCCACGGAAATAACTGCAGCTTTTGTATGTTTTTTTTTTTTTTACTTCAGCTTGCCTCCTAGGTGCAGTGCTATTAATTGATCTTATCTTTTGTTAGGCTTTTGTTCGATGACAGCAATTTTTCCGCCAGAGATGATTATTTCTCCGAAGCGAAAACGCTCAGTGTTCATTATTGTTCGGCGAATTCCAATTTGACGTCAATTCACGCTGCCGAAGTAATTATGGATTAATCAGGTAACTGCTTCAATATTCCATTGAAATTTTCTGCCTTTATTCTATTTGCGAATGCTGACATTTTGTACTATTTTTAGACAAATCATTAGTCAGTTGTCATTTAGAGTGACGGAAACTCAATGAATATTCGCTGATCTTGCAGTTGTCGTGCGTGTATTTGTTATCCTTGCACCCCAATTTGATCCTGCATGTCAAGGCTTATCATTAGCATTCATCGCAACCGACCGCCTATTAATTAATCGACTAATTTACATGTGATTTTACATTTAGCTAATTACTGTCATTGCCTAATGAATGCATGCAACGTTTACTATGTACAGGCTGCATACGAGGAAATACTACTAATTAATCTAATTCATTTTTGTAATAATTTTGAAAGATTTTTAAACATTTCAATTTATTTTTAATAAATTTTATGCAAGTGTGGTTCAAATTGATCTTTATTTTCTCCAGGCTTTTTAAAAAATCGTTTTTAAATCCACTCTTGTAAATATTTTCCACTTGAATAAAAACAAAATGCTAATGACGGTAGAGCGAGGGCAAAATTTGCGAGTAAATTGTAAAATGCCTAAAAGTAGCAAAAACGTACGCGAGGATAATTTTAAAATAACGTTCAGCGACCGCACAACATGGCCAGCTCGTTTGAATAACTCCACCGACGTAAATTCGCCGGCTAACTAGCGTTCGCAACGCAATGAGAGAACTAATTAAAATTTCTTCTCGCATCGTTCGTCCAGTAGCACGTTGAAAGCATTCGCAAATTCCAGCCGACAAAAAATAGAATTACGTGTTGCGTGCACTACTTAAAACGTATTTTAGGCTTGCATTATTTGGATTTTTATCTCTGCGCCTTGCAGTCCAGTGATTTTCCACTTTGATATGATACTTTCTTAGTAACGGTTACAAAAGCGACTCTTGATTTGCACAATGCTGCAGTTTTAATTAAAAATGTAGCTCAGTTCTATTGAAAAATACATGTTTACAAAGCGTATTTTTAGAGACGACTTCAGGATAATTGTATTGATCGTATTAAGCTCACTTTGTATCTGACTCGTTGTACTGATACGCTTCCACTCCGGATGCACGTGAAGTCATTACGAGAAACAAGAAAACGTTTCATGCGCAATCGTAAAAAACAATTGGAAAACGTACGGGTCGTGCTCCACAAAACGATGCAAAATGAGAAAAATACAGATCGACCCGATCTGAGTGCACCATTCGGCCGCTTTTTATACGGGCGCACGCAGAGCTAAGCCGTATTTGGGATGTATCTATATATTTCGCAGAATAGCCACTTATTGCTCTCGTTCTTGGGTACTCTCAAAAAATCGCGTCGCTCTTCGCGATAAGCATAATAAAACTGGCCTGCGAGCGCGGCTGGCACAAGCTGTATCCGCAACAAAACATTTGCGAATCGCCCCAGCAGTGGATTCAATTTAATGCATTATTATATTGAAAACAGTAACTCGCTTAGCTCAACTGCGAAAAAAGAGCAGAGCCCAACTTGCAGTGATGGGCGACGAAATAAAGGAACTATAAAAATTGTGAACGCGGTGCAGACGAACGAATGAAATTGAACTGGATGGTGAGCTGGAATCGATCGAGCTGCGTTTGTGCTCGAGGTGAAACGCCATTTTGCATAATAAATATGGTGATATATTGAATCTCATGTTGGTAGAAGGTAAAATGGAAAAAATAATAATTGTACACCATTGTTACGCACGAGATTTTAATTAACGAATTAAAAACAAACCAGCCAACCATACAAAATGGAAACTACTCCAAGCACAAAACAGCTCTCGCTATATAACCATTTAAATCATTCTGCGAATAAGAATTCTTTATTTACACCATGTGACAACTTTGCGCATTCTAATGCTATTTACTCCAATTTATAAGTTGTTTTCCAGTAAGCATAATGAGTTTGAATTTATATGCACACATTTCGTACTTTCACATACAATCTTGGGCGTCATCCACTATTTGTAAGTCACGTGTCAATTGACATTATTTGCAATTTGTTCATGTATCCAGAGAAGCAGGCTTACTATTGTTGATTGCTATTTATTCACGCATTGTTGCTAAACGTGTAATTTGTTCGACTCGATTTGCAGGTATGTAGCGTGTTTAAATTGTGATTTAAATACACTAGTGGATGTTTGCCTTCAAATTAGACTCACAACTTGCTTGCTATTGCAGTGTCGACAATGCGTCGACGTGTTTTACCACCCACATTTAATAATAATTTATCGTTGCAAGACAAGACTTGGAATAATAATTCAATTTATTCAAGCCATGTGAGAGCAATTTTGTTAATACAAGCATGAAGATACTTTACTAAGCCTTAATATGCTAAAGTATTTTAAAGACCAACCTATGAAAAACATTTAATTTCAAGGATTACTTAACATATTTCTGATGATATATTCAGAGCTTAGCCAGTAAGGTTCGAAATAAGATCTCAAGTAGAGTTTTTCCTGTACGTAAAGCAAATTGAATAAACAAACCAGATATGTGTATTCATGCAGTGTTCTTCGCATATTTCTTTTCCGACAGCATAAATATTTCACCTTCTTGATTTCCCCTAAGGTGGAGACGAGGGACAAGCGTAATACTGCACAGCTTTACTTTCATAGCAAACTACCATCGCCGGTGACAGAAACGACTCCTCCAGGATGCCTAGTTTTTCTTGCGATGGAATATCAAACATGTCGCGATAAATTTAAGAAAATATTACACGTGTGAAAACTACTGCAAATTTACCACAAGAAGAGATGACAGAAAGCAGGCAGTATAAAATAAATTTAAAAATTCAACATCGCAAGTAAATATTTGCGCAGTATTTTTGTTTTTATGAGGACGCACTCTAATATAATTCAAATACTAGCGATAATGGGAACTGGAAATCCATGAAATGAAAACATGTTGCATCCTTGTACACAACAAAAATGCTAAATTGCTAAGTGTGGGTGTATTCCAACTCATTCATTACAAAGGGTAATAAAATTTGATCCCTTCAAGATTTATGAGGTTTAATCAAAAGTTACAATTTCGATTTAATTGGACAGACTATTATAACAAACGATCAACGCACTAGCACCATCCCTTTACAACCCACATGGTAACATCAGTAACACGTTGGTTGTTATTCATTCTCTTTCGTCAGAGCTTTCGCATGTAGCAGAAATATGATGTCACCTTTAATTGGATCGATCGCATAAATTTCGCTGAATGCGACTTGCATTCGCAACGTAACAGGTCCGCAATTAATTTTGAGGCTTTGGGTTGTACATTAAAAAATATATTCTTAAATCAAAAGCCAGTAAGTGTTCAAAACTGTCGGATACAGTAAATTTGAAATTGAAAGCTGTAAAGCTTGTTTTGAGTTGATAAGACTTGAATAATACAGTTACTGTCATCAGTTCAATTGCATTCATTTCAATCTACAATGTTATCTGTCCGAGCATGTTAGAAGAGTAAACTCGTGCTCTCCCATGTCAGCTTTCAATTTGTCCAATCACTCGTGTCCCTCTGCCTATGTGAAATATACGCCAACGAATGCAAATTCGTATATTTAGTAAATTGCTAAATTGGAGGTGCCGGTAGAGTTCAGCTCGCCGCTCACGTCCAAATTAATTTCGACGAATAATTATGCAAATCACACGTAACTGCATATAAAATCGAAAAAGCTTTTAAATTTGCTCGGTATGCATATAGATTGTACGTTTACAACGATTGTTATTGAGTATTTTATGGCTACCGCATGTGCATTTTCAATGCGAATCGTTGGAGCGTTTCGATGTTTTATTGCAAAAACAATGTATGCAAACGCAATCTAGTATATGTATCTAATTTATTTGCAAGTGTCCATAAATTCGCTGCGAGTCTCATTCACTTAGAAATATGCTTCCTCAACAAAAGTACACATTTAGAAAATACAAACTGTTTCAGAAAGAACTAATAATTGCCATAAAAGCCATACAAAAACGTCCTAATGAGTTTTTAATGGTTTCAATGTCCGTTAATTAAAATATATGCTAATTGCCCATTGCATTTTTAGAATTCATTGAATTAATTCCCTCTTTATTAGCGTGACATATTATTGTGACTTACCGTCGTAATGGGAGGCATTACGCATTGGCTGTAATTTAAGTACTGGTATTAAAAAGTAAACCAGCTTTGGGGATGTTGTTGCACACGACTGGTGTTTCTTTCTATGAGGGTTATGTAGTCATTATTTAATTGCGGTCGCCCACCCTCGCCACCACTGAGTCGCATTCGTCTGACGCATATAAATTCAATTCGGCGGTTTGCTGAATAATGCATATCGAACGATCCGCAACGCACATTGTACGCGCCGCCTCATGGCGGCTACGTGCAATGTACGCCCGTTGCCGCCGCCGCAGTGTTTGCATTGCGTTGCAAGGTGGTCGAGGCTCTTCAACATGCATTATACGTGATGCTGGTGTGACAAGTGTGGCTCGATGCATCGGAATTTCTCCGCTGGGAGTTCGGATCTATTTTAAGCGAAACCAAACACACTCCTTAATATTGCAAAGACGTCTGTCTGGACACGGCACTTGTCCTCTCTCAATTGGAAGAGGGAGGATATCAAAAAATTTGTGGATGACCGTCTGAAGCAATGTTTCTAAACACCATAGATAGGGACGGCCTTTAGTGGGCTTTGCGATTGATATTTTATATTGTTTTAGAATCCATAGAAGGAACAGTAAAGCTTTATGTAATTACAAATTAAATTTGATGAAGCATACTCGATCCGCATCAACTATCAGGGTTATTAGTAGTTGCTGGGAATGGACCCTGCGAGAATGTATGTTATTGGATATACTCTCAGTAGGATTCGAACCCGTGTCCCACGAATATAGGCTTCGCTGTTGCTGCAATAGTGACTTACCGGCTGAGATGAGCTGGACGCTTTAAATAAATGTTTCTTTTGATGAGAAATTGTATCGTAATTAATCAATGCACTTTCACATATGTCCAATTATAACAGCATACTTTATTTGAAAAGAAACTTTAATAAGTACGATTACAATTAATTTGATAAATTAACAAAATAAGTAAACTCATAATAAATATCTACAATTCAATATCTTACAACTGTTCATTGATTTGTTACGTGATAATTCATATAATTCGCTATACAAAGTCAATACAAATATCTACCCGCCAATATTTATAACAATATTGGCATATGCGTAGGTATTTTGTTCATTTCCTCTTCTTTATCATCATGGTTTATTTACAGAGCCGGCAAGTGTCTAATATTTACAAGTCAGAATGGATTATCATAATCATCGTAATATTTATCAGTAGTCATAATTCTAAATCACAATTTATACGTTATGTCGATGTGATCGGATATTGTTCTACTCGCACCCAATAATTGTTAGTAACTGTTGCAGCAATGGCTATTTAGTCAATTATTTCGACATTAAAACATCATCCGACCGCACACCTTTATATTTTATGTAACTACAATTTATGTTAAATGTATTTTATTATAGGGTTATTCATATTTTCATCGTGACAATATTGCTTACTAGTTTAATTAAGAATATGTTTAGGAAAGTATCCGTTCAGTTCAGTGTGTAAAAACGTCATGTGTTGCAATAATTCGCTCGTAAACTTTCATCAACGCTGGTTAATGTATGGCATGTTAGAATTGAATGGCGACGAATGATATTAGATATAAAATGGTTAAAAGGAACACGGCATAGTTTTTATTGTCTTCCGTCTCGAATCTTTCGTGTTTTTGACTGCGTTGAATACAGGAAGACAGTTTCTTAGTTGGATTCACATTCAGAGTGAAGGATTCTCGCAACGTGCAGCACGTGCGAGATAAAGTGCTTTCAATTCAACATTTTCTTTTTGATTAATGCTGCCTAGTCACTGGAACCACATCCTTCACTCTTTTGGTAACTAAACAACTACGGACTAGCAATACATCCCTATTTTACGCATAACAAGAACGTTGTTTGCAGTGGGACTCAGTTCTGATATGATTACTTATTAATAATTTCAATTTAGGCCTGAACTTCGGCGTGCGTGAGAATCCGGATCGTTGTTGCACCTCGACCGTGTGCATGTAGATATGTTACGTAATCGTATTGCGTTTGTGATTTGCGTGGACATATTTCATCTCTAGCTTAGATTTAAGAATGTTCGATACGCGACGTTAAAACGTTTATTTGACACAGCGTTTTATTTGGCAATGCTGCACCGGTATCATGGGTCTAGGATTGATGGACGGGCCAGCTTCGGCATACAGGCACGAGGACTCACTGCACGAACACGTCGTGTCGTGACTACTAGAACAGGAATGCCGATCCATCTCGCCATCGGCGTCACCACCGTCATCCCACTGCTGCGGCGCACCCCAGAGTTTGTTGTTCACCCCGTTGGAATCGCAGCTGTGCGGATGGTGACAATGCCCACGCGGAGTGGAACGTCTCCCGTTGGAACTACCACTCGCCAGAGAGCAGTGTGCGTCACAGTTCTGACAATTCTGACAAGATCCTGCACGTGCATACTGCTGCATAGCAGCACGGTTACATTGTCCATGCATATTTGGTGTAGGCACGTGTAAAGCGTAGCAAGCGTAACCCCCACCAACACTTCCGCAACTACTGCCGCCTCTAGGTGGAGGAGCTGGCGCATTGTCTCGGGGACATTCTGGAGGTGGATGATCTGGTGGTGGCGGAATAATTTCACTCCAATTAGGTGGCGGCAGGATCATTGTAGTTGCATAAGGTGTTGGATTGTCAGGGGATTTCTTGCAGTTGTAGAATGTTGATAAACTCCTTGTGTCCACTTCGGCGTAATCCGCTGGAGGCGCAAGTGGAATCGACGAGTCTTTATCGCAATCAGCAGCCCTCCAGCCGCGATCAATCCACAAACTCTCCTTTGCATTCAGCTGCACCGCATTGACCACTGGCACTGCCAATTGTCCTAGTTCTTTACTCATTGATTGTCTACGTTTCAAGTACAGAAAGCCTCCGGTACCCGCCAACAGCAGCAAAGCCAAAGCTGCTAGTAGAACCACAAACCATGTTTGACGAACCAGCGGCACCAATGGACCCAATGTCCTCGGACTTTGAGCACGCGGCGCAGTCAGTAATGGCACTGCGTTCGAGAATGGACCGAGCCCAGCATGTGTCAGTGCTGCCACTCGTGCATTATACAAACCGCCGGAGGTGAGGTTGCTAATTAAGACAGAGGTAGTACTAGCGTTCATAATCATTGATCGCACAGCGCTTCCTTTAATTTGAATCTTGTAGCCCATAATGATGCCATTGTGATGTTGTGGCGGAGGTGGTGACCATCTCACCCAACCGGCCGTGTCATTAAATACTCCGGCTGTTATACTGTCAGGAGGAGCGGACGGAACATCCTCCAAGGTTTGAGCAACGCGTGAATTCGATGGCTGTCCCTCGACGGACTTGTAGAATGGCGAGATAAAAAACTCGTACTTTGTAAACTTCTTTAAATTGCTCACTGAATAGCTCTTAGTGTGAATGTCCAAGACGGTTAAAATGTTGTAATTGTGAGAACCACCGGATAATTCGCGAAAACGAATGTATAATCCTTCCACATAGTCCGGTGCACGTAACGTCCATGTGAGTTTAACTGAACTGGATGATGATGGTCTCGCATCATGGATGTCAACTAATTTAGTGCTCAACATGGTTCGAGCTGTGTCTAGTTCAGATCGTGGCACCGCACGCGAATTAGTCAGGGTCCTTGCAGTCGCAGACACAATACTGGCAGGTGACAAACCGTGGGCATTTTCGGCGCGCACTATAAACACATATGAACTGTCGGGTTTTAATTCGCGCACAACCATGTAAGAATTAGGCACTCGATGTGCGGCAACCACCCAACCAGTTTTTAGATCTGGACTCCAGTACTCCACAGTATAGCCCACAAGACCATTCTCCTCGTCGTCACTCTCCCAGGTTAAACTCACGCTGGATTCAGTCGCATTTAGTATGCGAGGTACTGGCGGCGCCCGCGGGAACGTTGACGGGTCGGGACTGCGATGCAACGACGACGAAGGACCCTCGACTACACTCAGCGATGCCGACCACGAACTTTCGCCACTCTCAGACGTGGCGGAGCACGTGTAGAGTCCGGAATCTTCTAGCCGCAAATCTGAAACGCAAACAGCAAATGTAAACGAAATGCTCGCTATGCAATAGAAATGGTGGTCACTTACTGTCAATATCCAAAGTGCCAGAATCGTTGATAGTATGCCTTTCGGGCAGATCTTCCGTCAAAAGTTTGCTATCTTTTAACCAACGAACTTTCACGGGCGCACCGTTAGGCGTTGCGGCTTTGCAATGCAATGTCACTTGGCTGTTGAACGGAAGCGTTTGGTTCGCTGGGCCAATTTGAATAATCGGCGGCGGCAAGTCGGCGACGGAGGTGACTTGCAGGAATGCTCGTACCGAATTCGATCCAGCGACGCTCAGCGCTGAACAAACCAAAAAACCAGCGTCTTCACGCTGCACGCCTTGAATTTTCAACGTGCCGTGCGCATTTACATGCATGTGGCCGTAGGATGTATCAGGAAACATTAACATCTGAGATCCTTCCTTGCGCCAGAAGACGGAGGGCGGCGGGTGTCCGGTGGCGGCGCAATGAAACTCCACCACACTGTTGAGGCCAACCTTTTGATCTTTCGGACGTTCGATAAACGTGGAAGGAGCTGTTAAAATAGAGAAAGACGAACATAAAACGGCGGTCATAAAATATGTATCGATATAAAAGCGCGAAGGCGGAATGGGCTTCGGAGTTTTGCACAGTCTAGACGCGAAAAAACGTTTTCGGCTCATACGCCGGCATACAAATGACTAAAATACGAAAACCAAACTCCGAGGCAGCTTTTAACAAGACTGATTTATAATTGACAAGAAAGCCATTGTTTGCAAGATTCACTCAACGCATAAAAACAAGATTTTCAAGCTTTTTCAACGTCAGTCACGGTGGGCGATTAATGCAGAAAGACGGTATATAGAAATCATTCACATAAATAAAAATCGAATTAGATTCAGACTTACAATTAACCACAAGCGAAGCTTTTGCAGAGATACGCCCAACAACATTCTCCGCGTCACAGATGTAGAGGCCTTCGTCTGCTGTTTGAACATTATCAATAAGCAACGACTTGTCATCCATAATACGAGCGCGTCCCACGGGCATCTTGCCATCTTCGCGTCGCCACATAACCGTTGGCGTTGGCTCACCGTACACGGAGCAGTGGAAAATGACAGATTTCCCACTCGCCGCGACCACGTCAGTGGGTTCTTTATTGAATCTGGGTTTTTCGTGTACAGTCAAAGTGGCCGCTGAGGATTCCCGAGTGCCGACCATGTTGTTCGCCATGCATTGATAGCGGCCCTGGTCGTGCTGCCTCACGTCAGAAATCATCAGATTTCCACCATCGACAATGTGCATTCGACGTCCGTCCAACTCCAAGTTGGCATTGTCCTTTTTCCAGGTGACGGTTGGTTCGGGATGTCCTTTTGGGGGAGAACATTGTAAGAGAGCAGTTTCCCCAGCTGCAACGCGAGTGTCCGTTGGCACGACACGAAAATCTTCGCGTAAAACTGTAACAAAGAATTGCTCATTATTTTTTGGTGAATATTAATTATGCTGCAATGATATTTTAATCCATGTTAATTTTATTTTTAATTAAACATTGCAGTATATTTCACGGTTTTACTACATTTTCATTTACTTTTTGTGCATGTAAACACGCTGTCTAGGATAGTATGCAAAACATGCATCAGAAGCTCGTAAAACTAATAAATTAACGCTTTTTGCCAACATCTGCTCATGCACGAATATAAATACATATTTGTTTTTATATTACGCGGCACGAGTATAATGCCCAAGAATTGCGCCGAGATGCAAAACCGACGATGTGCAATCCGCAATAAATTTTAATTAAATGCAACCGCTTCTTCATAGCATCCTTATTAATTAAACGAATTTATTTCGCTGCGAAAGCGGGCGGCATCCACACAGCGGGCCGTCGACTCTTTCATCCTTTCACAACCTGCGCAAAGCTCATCTGACACCACATTAAAAATATTACTCATCTGCTTGAGCACTGACTGCGCGCCCGCCACAACTCAGCATTATCCACATGTGAGATTAGTTAAAATGTATAAGCCCATGGTGCGTTTTGTAATTTTAATGAAGATCACAGCGCGCTGTAGAGTGCGCGCAAACAGTGAGCTTCATTCATGAAAAGCTCCGCTGCGCATCGACGCTCTGCTGAGTCAATTCAGGACTGGGTGGTCTTTTAGTAATTCATTAGTCTGTACCTAGACGTAGAGACAAAAATACTCGCGGCACTTGAAAAAAATACGATCCGCACCATGTCGCGCCTTGCAGCGAGCTGCAATTGTTTATTGTCGGCACGTAAAGTTGTCATCATTATGGCGAGATAAGAGGCCGCGCAGCGTAGAGATAAATTCAACATTTTATTGCGTTTATTGCAACAATAAATCTGAAACAATCGCCAGTTTTGAGTCATGAATCCGGCCGGTGTCGAAGTTCAACTTGCGCAAGATTGTTACTTATGATCGTCTATTATCTGCTCGAGTACGTGCCGACGTGCGCACTCTTTGCAAAGCCGACATATATCTGTAACAAACGATCGAAGCCAACGCGCGCATGCAGGAAGGACAATTTCCACGCAAATATTAACGTCTTCTCGAACCGAAGTGGATGCGATACTCAGTGGTTTCCTACTTCCGTTCTCTTTCCCAAGCTCAAGATATTGGTGTTTGTGGTATGAAGACGATAAATCCGAACCGGATGATAAATCCTCCTAGCAATTCATGGTATATAGTAAAATGTTTGGCGTACTGCAGATCTTGGTAGGAGAGAAATTGGTGTTAGTGTTTGCGTTGGAAGTTTATAAAGCACATTCTGAATAAATATCGCCGTATGTCTTCCAAGTTCTGCGGTGCAATTTCAGGTTTATTCCTCGCAATCCACCGCACACTTTGTCAAGCAATTTTCGCAAGTTTATTTAAGAAATTGATTTTTAAAGTTTCCCCTCACGTGGAAAAGTTCAAGAACATAAAATCATGACTTGCATTAGAGTTCAAGTGCAAATTTCCGAATCACGAATATGACTAGAAAAAAATGCATTTTCACCGCAGGTTTTCGTGTTCTGGGGCGTTTACTTGAAGTCGGTTAAGTTTGCTCTGATGCGTGATAGCAACGGATTCCGTGATAATTCAATCAGATATCGCTTAGTAGACATATGCCTTCATGTCATTCCCGAGTCATGTCAACGTGGTGATGTTAGAAATTACACCAAACACATTCACGTACACAACAAACTGTACCGAAAAAACATGTTTCAACTCAATCGCATGTACGCAAGCCACACCAAGTACTCTAATTTAATTATGAATTTCCGCAATGCAATACATGGACATTAAATATAAATAATACCTGCCTTCCATATTTATTATACGTTTCTAATGGAATACTCAATGATAGCACATCAAATGGAAGCTTTTTTTGCTCTTTGCGTGTACCTACAATGCACACTTTGATATTTCGTGGGGCGTTTGCACGTCTGTATATACGAAGATTGCCATTCTAGCAGCCGAAGAGTATAAAATATGCAGAAGAGTCCATATGCTACCTATACCGCCAGAGAAAATTCTACGGAATCAATTGGAATGATATATAGGCCATAAAATTGAAACCAGTGCGATATTGAATTTTCGTCTTAAATGCTACCCGCACTGCCACCAATATCGTACACGCGTTTTACGACTACTTAAAATTCAAAATCTACCGCGCTTCTTTACGGCCAGCAGGGAGCGCGATCATGAAATTTAAGTAATGCGAGGTGGGATCGACAGGAACGCGCTACATTAATCATGTGGCGGAAAAATATATTAAGAAGTGATCTTCCGCTATCGTTCGATATCGCCGCGCAAGACGATTTTGAGCTATTCAAGCAAATATCTCTCAATTCTGCAGTGCAGCAAAGTAAACTCGAAATGGCGACGCATCAAGTGTTTTATGAGTTTCCGCGAAGTTGTAATGGTAGTGCTAAAATTAGCCAAACTACGCAAAGCGGTTAATACGAAGCAAATGTCATTAGCGTTGGATTGCAATAATTGTCTGAATGAAAATACGAGAATGGCTGGAATAGAGAAAAAAAGATTGAATTTAAGTAAATTCCCAACTGTTTCGTGTCTAGACGCACTTTGCGGTGGCGTTTTAATATCACCATCAAACTCCACATTTATTTGTGTTTGCTTTTAAAAATCAACTCTACCAACTCCACCATCAACGTGGAAAAAGAAACATGCAAGCTGCTATAATCTGCACCAGCTTTTGTAAAACAACCCCGGAGCGAACAGATGAGCTATTAATATTTTACAAATTGGTATTTCCAACGAGCTGTCACCTCTCATCATTATTCTTCTCCAATTGTACGTGATTTGTGTGGGCCAAGAACTGCTATTAGGTTTTCTTAAGCAATGTGAGAAAATCCACGCATTATCAATCATTGAAACGATTAATCATAGCAATATTTTTTGGAATGAAAGAAAACATTCCTTTTTACTTTGAATATAACCATACTTGCCATTAGGCAGATAATATTTGACATGTCCCTGCAATAATTCTAATAACAAGATTATAACATACGCAAACGTTTCGCTGCGAGTTTTAATCTTGATTGAACTTGAGTGCTCTAAATGTGGGTGTTTGCTAGAAATTCTCTGTTCTTTGTGCGTCGAGTGCATGTGAACGATGCCAATTAGTGCGATACGTTAGAATCGTTAGAGATGCACTTGCAGATTGATTTATTCCGCCAGATACGTATAATTGTCTGGACGAATTCACGACCTGCATTTGCCACTCGCATCTGCACTCGAGATTATTCCGCTAAATTAGTAGAATGCAAGCGCGCAAAGAAGTTGTTATCAATGCTGGCACGTTGACGAGCTTTCTGCCCAGATAAACTTCATTATTTCGCTTTATTCAGTCTCGTGGGGCGCAGCAGAACAAAAATAATAATTGTGCATTAATTCCAAGTTATCTGTCGACACCTACTGAGCGCAATAAAGCCGATAAGGCAATGCATTAAGACACGCCACGCATAAACTTGCTCGGCGGCCGGGCCAAGAAGAAAAGAAGCAAGACAAAAAGCCGACAACGAAACCTTATTATTTATGCACCGCAAGAGATATAGTTCTTTTTGGAAGCAGCGACAGAGAATAACTTGGACAACTGGCTTTTTTGCTCGCGGTGTGGTGTGTGTTGGCATCGGAGTCAATGTGCGAATGTGCAAAAGCGCAGATGTTGAAATTTCAGCTTGGAAGAAATTATTGTTAATCAGATAAATTATGAAGGCACTCTGTTGCTTCGCGAGAATGCGCGTGCTTCGCATTCGTATTCGCGTCTCGTCCGGTGAGATGAACGACTCGGACACCGACAACACCGCATTCCTGCGATGAACGAGAACTTGTCATCGAAAGCTTTTGCTCCCTCTATTGCACCAACACGAGGTGAGCTGATTTATTCCACACAAAACTTTTGATGGCTTGCCACGCAAGCACTCTGAATGATTACAATTTTCTGTGTTTCCACTGAGGACTGTAGAGTTGTTGTTCATTGGACGCGTAATGTGTGCATTGCGTCAGGTGTTACTGCTTGCAGAGTGAATCAACCCTGAGGGCCCCCACGACGCACGGCAAACACCTCGCACACTGCCTTGGAGCTTTATTACCTTTCGCCTTTGATGTTTCCCGAACTCGACGACCCTCCGCGACCGCACACGGGGTGACGCGTTCATATACGAGGCGTTGGCGTAGGTTTTAGGCACACATCAAATATGAAACATTAACTTTTATTGCGCCAATTATTATTTCGGGGGTGGCACGGCTGCAATACAAATAAAACGAAAGGCTGGACGAGATCTAACATTGCCCGGTGCAGATCCAAATAAACGAGGCAATAAAATAACAATTCGCCCATGACTATTCTCCAGACTAGCAAGTCACATGAGCTATGTAAGCAATATAAGCTGGCGGCGAATAAAGATTATCCACATTAATGGTCGCACCACACAAGCAGCCATCCAGGAAACTCATGCATGAGAGCACAAATGCACAGAGTAACACTTCCTATATGCACGTGATCGCATGTGATGTTATTATTTGCTGCCATTATTAGGTTTATGCTTGTTTGTACTATCGAGTCGTATTTTATCCTCCACTGCAAAGCAATAAGGAGATGCCAAGAATTTCGAAGCCCACGAGTTTAGAAAATCCACTTTGGATATAAATTTATCACAAGCTATTGTCATTTTCACACATCCAATATTTGAGAAAAGTTGAGAAACAAACTTACATAAATGAAGCGTTAAATTCAATTTTCGACAGAAATGTAGACCGCTCAAGACAAAAGTTTATTTCAGCAACTCCTTACAATAAAAATGAATTCCACAAAAATGACGTATTTCCTGCTTTCCGTTGTTTGCTGTCAACAAATCCTGGGAGTGTTTCTTACAAATATTAATCAGATATCTCCGCCAAACAGATTGCTTTCCTTGAGAAGACAAGAGAGCTTGACACTTCTGAACAAGGACAACCTTTCAGGCTATTAAAACAACACTAAAACATAGAGGAAATCAAAGAGAAGTTTTATTTCCAACCTGAAATCCTTATATTGCGTAACTCATAACGAAGAATTGTACCTTTATAATTTATCTGATTTAATTGGCAACTGCTAAAGCTCGTGCACGTGGTGGGAATTGCATTATTTGTCAATTTAATAAACGGATCGTTTGGTTTGTCTTGCGGCACGTGCGACATATAAAATGGATGCCCGACGCTCAGGGACTCATTAGGATAGTCAATTCGTAAGCCTTGAATGTCTCCAGTCTTCCCGCAGGAATAAAATCGCAGACACGCGGCTGACACGTGCAGCTTAGATTCATTAGAGGTGTCAGTTCTGTAACCCACCGCATGAAACAACTAGAAATTAGTTGCTACATGCATGCGCGAAAATGTGTGAACCTAGACAAGATATCTGAAGACAAAGGATGTGCTCAAAGCACTGGAAAACGATAGTGTCACTCACCCATACATCGTCTGCACGACTCACATTACGTATGCATATGCATTCCGGTATGGGTAATAGAGTCGGAACTAAATTTAGAAATGTCACTCGTCTCCATTCGTTTGAACTGTATTGTGCAAACACTACGCACTGGCGACTGGTATAGAGTGGCAGAAATGATGTTGTTGACCCGTTGCAACCCCGTTCCGCTTTATTACCCGCATCGCAGAAGCAGCGTTATATGGAAACAGATATGCGCGATAAATATAAATATAAAAATGCTGTTTGCAGTGTCGGATATGCCAAATTTACGGTGAGCACTTTTTCGCGGCTTGCAGCTGGAGAGATTGTTTTGTCGTTTCTGCAAGTGCAAATTTTACGGCATTTTTATCGGCGCGACAATTAATTTAACAAGCTTTATGAGCCGTAAATTCATGAAACCGGTACTACTCCTTTCCTGCGGACGCACCTAAATAAGTGCAACCGTTGCACGTCGTGTGGATAGCATCTTATTTTCACACTTTGCCAACCACGAGAGGAAAAAACTCCAATAGCGCATAATATCTAGAATAAACACCCAATGCTATTATTAGAGAACAGATGGCTATCCAAAAGCTCATTTGGCATTTATAATAATGTCAATTAATTGCAGTTTGGTATAATTGAATGAAGTACCTCCAACCTACCCCAAGTGACTATATATTCCGCAATATCCCATTACAACAGTTTAATAGATAAATCTCCTTCAGAGCTAGCTGGGTGCTAGTTGCATGCTTTGTAAAAGTAGGAAAATCACGCAAATGTGGTCCCCACGGGTATCACCATTACAGGGTGCCTTCTCTTACAGTTATTCCGATAGACATCTCTGTTATCTCCCGCTGTTGTACCAGTGACGCACCAGTGGTGTTGGATGCTGGAAGGAGGCAACCAGTAATGACACCAACTAACGTTCCCTAATCAAAACGAAAAATCCACCCCGAGTCTTCCATGTGCACAACGCACATTAGTAACGCTGTATTTGATAAACCACCGCCTTCTGCCGTCAATCCCCGACTGCAATCCCCTCGAGATAATATTAGTTGTCGCGTAACACAAATAAAGCTCCGTATGTATCAATAGTCAGGGTTAAGAGGAGGGTCTACAATCACCCTTCGCAGGACTGCACATGCACCGGCTGCGTGCGGAATTAGCGCTATTAGGCTCTATCACGTCACAGTCACGCCAATTATCTGAGACTACAAGTCAGCGAATCGATCCAGACAGATGAGACTAGGGGATGATGCTAAGAACATGCTCAACGTTGACTCCAGTAATCCACTAGAGATAACAACAAAGCGTTTACGCCGTTACACTCATAAATTAACGCGGAGATCCATTTGCATCTAGGATTTAGAAAAGTGTTCATAAAATAATCACATTGAATCTTGTTTATTTGCACTTTCTTGATTATATCAGCGACCAATTAATTTGTAGTCGCACGTAAGTATCTTTCATGCCCACTGATTTCGGATTAACTTGCCAGCAATGTGGAAATTGTTACAAATAATTATGTTAATTAAGCAAATTGCGTCTGTGTATTCAGAAAAATCTTTAATTAATTACGCCATTAATTAGAATGCGATGCTTGTATTGTGGTGTAGAATTTGCACAGCGCTGCTTAGTGAGTTTTATGTCCTGTGAATGCAATGCACACACACACACCGTGGACGCCTCCATACGAACGTTAATTGTAGCTACATGTTGATTGCTTTATTATATCGTCCGAGAAGGATGGCGCACGTTTCGTACGTTAATGCCGAAGAAGTTTGCTGCTTGGGTTTAATTTACATTACATTAGTTTCGCGGAATGCTGGTAATGGTCGTAACGGTGACGTAGTAATAGTGAACAACGAAGAGAAAGGCGCAGCATGCTGCACCGAAGATGTATTGAGATCCACCTGTGCCGGTCGTGCAATTGCGAGCAATGTGCAGGACTGCTACTAGATTGGTAGCGCCGATGATGCCAAATTGCTCGTATCTCATTCAGTTCGGAAATGAGAACGGGAGCCATTTCGCAGGTCGTTTAATTGGAGATGGTTTATGGATACTGTACGCGATGAGGACGTATTTATGTCCAATTACGATCCAACGGTAACCCACAATATTGTACAAAGGTTGATTAATACCAAATCACTAATAAACTATTATTAAATTCCACTAGTGCAGAAGAAATAAATAGAGAGTCTCAAGTGGGTACTGTCAACTTAAGTCTAGTTGACAGTTTAATATGTATCAGCTTGTTGATGCGCCACTCAGCGTAATTTATTCTTTGCAGTTTTATCTTGTTGCTTTATAAAGTCGTCAGGAATTGAAAACCTATGGGTACAATTAAAACTCCAAAAATCCAAATAGCGTCCCGAGTAAATATAAATAAACTTGTGCGTCGTTAAATATTTACGGCTCGACAGAAATGTATTATATTTTAATACGATCGCGCTATTAATAAAAGTTAATTTTCGACCAAAGTATGCGACTTGATAAATGCCATGCTGCGTTCGGTGTGTCGAGCGCGTTCCACTAATGGTGATAAAACTGCTGCCAACTACCGGCTATTATTAAATTGTTGTACCAACATTTCTTTCCGCTTTTCACGTAACGTTCGGTATTAATACTGTGTAAAGCACAAAACACGAGTTTCCTAACTTGGACATGAACTAAGTTGAGTGGTAGATGTCAACACACTAAGAGAAACTTGATTCTGACTGACTAATTGATTCAACATCAACATAATGCATGAATTGTTAAAATTATCGTCATTTATTTATATTTGTTAGTAAAGCAAAGAGTGAGAGCAGCCAGAGTTCAACTAGTTGGGTAATAGATGAAGATTTAACGATATTAGATTGTGCACCTCTAAGCCCGAGACGACGAAAAGAATAAGACTTCCAATTTCTACCAAATAGGTAATGCTTCCACCAAAAACCATTAAGTTTTATCACAAGTTAGATACGAACATTTACAGCCGTGCCCAACCCACAGGTCGGCTAGAATCCTTCAAATAAGCACAGGGACATCCGGAATCGCCCCCAAACACTATACCTCAATATCAAATATATAGGGTCACCAGAAAATAAACTCTTTACTAACACACAAATTAGACTTTCGAATGAAAGTTAATTCATCTAGTGCTACTGCCACGGATTTATTTATTGAAATACAAAGCAGTAGGCCTGTATTTTTCTTGAACCAATTAAACAATTAAGCACTATTATCAAATTCTATAATGTTTGATATTACCAAACTCTCGGTGGACAAGTACATCGCCAATTTACCTCTCTGCACACAGCAGACATACCTGTGACAGCATTATCGATCCACGCTTTAACATCCTGTCCCCGCTGCTGGATTGGGGGCGAGGGTAGTGTGCGTTGGCAGCGAGCAATTTATATAGGCAGGGGGAAATTTTAGGCGGCTCATTGGAAACCTACCCTGCCAGCGCAGCTTGTGGCATAGCCTCGCAACTTGCAATAAGTCAAAAGCCAAACATTCGGGCAGCAGCACCAAGATATGCTGCGATAAAAGGTGCTATCTATAACGCCGCCGGTAGGAGATACCAATAAGTTTGGATCATAAATCCCTCAAAAAAAAAGAAGAAAAAAAAAAGAATGGTAATGCCCCAACTCACAGTTCGCCAAATATCTTAAACAAATTGATAGAATTAAAAAGTGGTAGATACGAAATGTGATGGAACAAATGCAATTATCAAACTAAAAAAGACCAGAACCATCTTGAGATCAGGTGGAGGAAGTTTTTATGATGATAGATTTGATATTAAACCGTCGCAGGCACGTAAGGTCATAAAAAGAAAAGAGATATTTATTATAATCACTATTTGCGTTAATTGCTTTACGTGCAGCGTGGCATCTTCACGACGAGCTATTTAATGGGCAACGAGTCTAATTGACTATTATTGTGGACACCAAACTAGTGGTTTAATAGAAAAAACGTGATTCTTATACTAACTGCGTCCAAATGTGCACCTTCTCTGCCAAATGGTGCGGTTTCTATTCATTACAAATCCATCGCGACTCAATATCTATCATGTTTTACTGCAGCAAAAAAGCACCCTGAAGAAAAAAAAAAATCAATATCCAGACCTAGAATATATGTGTCCAATAAATGGATGAATAGTAAAAATGCAGCATAAAACAAAAGGGGAAAATGAGAGAATATTGAAGGGTGGAGAGTTAATGTGTCAACCATGTGTGGCCAAAAAAGACGTATATTCCTATAGCCCAAGAGAAAAATCCAATAGGAAATAAAGAGCCTAATAAAGTACACAACAAATGAATATTCTGCATTTGGAAGATCGAAAGCTGCACTAATTAAAACTAATTGAATCTTTAGGTCGCTTAAAAGTTCTAATGTTGACTTCGCTGTGGAACGGTAGCTATCATTTCTGCCTTTGATGCGGTACACTGCTACAGAATCGCAAATAATGTTTGTATGTAAAGCCAGTGCGACGTCAAAAAGGTTTTTATAATTAATCAAGTTCACCCGCCGGACACCGCGTTTACGAACACCGGGGCCATCATTGGCATCCGCCGGCGCCTCCACCGCTACGCGATGAGCATTGAATGGGTTTTTGGAAAAGGGGAAAGCGCGGAATTAACGCACGTGCAACATCCACGTCGGCGCAAGAGAAAGGGTTCAATGAAAGTTCATAACGATCGCAACTTACATTCGAAGAGTGGCATTCACAGAGAGCTTCCGCCGTGCAACCGCCGCTATCACCGCCTCTCGCCCTAATATGTAACGTATACGAATGAACCTAATTGCGCCTACATGTAAGAATGGAAAACATTAATCACTAATGCGAATAACAAAAGAGATCTACGGCGAAACAAAAGATGTTGCAGATTAAACTTCCTTAAATGCGCTATTCGCCCGCACACAAGGCAATGAATAAATTGCTCAATTTATTAAATTAATAGTGACGCGCTTTTGTTGTCGACAAAGCTCCGCACCAAGGTGTGCGTTTAACGCAGGAAGATCCATAAAGATTAATTAAAACCTAAAATATGAAAAAGAGGCGATGTCAAAGAAGTGAGTCACATAAAATCTAACACTCTATAAAGTAATCTGTTATGTTATAATCTGTTATTAATGTTATAATAGAGAATGAATCGCAGAAAAAAAAAAAGGGAAATGAGACACAATGAAATGAAAAACATCCAAAGAGTATGAACGCAATATTCCGAACGCACGTCGTCTATCAAATTTATAGCGGAGCACATAAAAAACGTATTATGACAAATGTTTGTCGAATCAAATTGTTGCCGAGTATATAGTCTAAATGCGTGAACCGCCCCCCAAGTTCAGAGCAGTTTGACAGAGTAAACGACGAGAATATATCAACGAAACTCTTTGCTCAGCTATCCACGACTGGAGTGGGAAGCACTCACACTCACAATGGAATTGAACAGAGAAGAAATGCGAAAATGTATGCAAATTGACGAAATGAATAGCAATTCAAAAAAGGGAAATGAAAGAAATGGAAAAAAAAAAAGATGAATGCAGAACGAATGTAATGAAAGCTGCAGAGTTTAAGATCTCAACTTTACTGAATATATTCAGCTACTACCAACTATCCAGACAAATATCCCTAGGCACGTAGATAAATTTTCGTGTACACTTCAAGTATCCCGTTGAAAAAGAGAGTGAAAAAGGATATCACCTATATTAAAATCGTGAGATTTTCATCTAACTTGTTTTAGGCTTTCGACCGATTTGGTTACTGCTATGCTCAAGTTGCGCAAGTTAAAAATACGGCACGATTTTTAGCTTTTTTACGGTATAGCTGGTGTCACGCGGGCACACAAGATTAATTGATCTAGAATGTAGAAAAAACCTAGAACAATGATCTCTTTCTTCGCAGCCTGCCTCAGACTGGACCCACTCGTGCTACTTTGTTTCCTCGCATCGTTCTTTCATGAATTTCCTACATGTCTATAATATGAGCAGAGATTTTTATCGCCCAACTTCAGCAGCGTCAAGTGCCGTTACAGGGATTAGCACTTTACGCTCCTTCCTTCGACGTGCGCCTTTAATAACACGACGAGGCGATAAATAAACTTCGAGCTGTTGTAAATGTTGGTCTCCACGGAAAGACATCATAAGTTGCTTTATAAACCTAACAAACTTTTGAAGCTTGTAAAAAATCAAGGAAAACTACAAATTATGTGGGACTATTTTCTGCCGTATGTGGAGGAGTTGGACAGATCCGTGGTAATACCAAAGCGTAGGAATCGCGTCGGGAATAAAACACCAATTTATAACCCATCATGATAATAAACTATGCAAGTATAGCAACTTGGTGAAATGCAAAGATTTCACTGCAAATCCACACAGATGTTCACGACCACAATTTCATTAATTCCAGAAGACCGTTATTTAATTTAGTTACACACGTGCTAGCTTGTAACTGGTACCAATTTTTAAATGGCAAGGAAGCCCGGAAGTGAAACTTTTTCCGAATAAATTAAAAACAGCGGAGTGTTTGAATTGCTGCACACAATGTACGTTTAACAGGCAATTAATTCCACTTTTTTCGCACAGTGAATGGTTTGTTTTAGCCGGGCTATTAGTAGAGTTTGGAACTAATTTCCCGTATAGTCCATTGCATAGGCAATTGACCGCATGGTTGGCAATGTGATGTGGCAGGCTAGGCGCGATCTTTATGGTTTCCTGTCGAATCGTAACGAAACCCTGTGACAAATTGAAGCACTCATGCGAAAAGCGTACGGCCAGGACAAACTAAGCCGACTAATTTGTCTTAAGTCAGGAGCTTAAGTCAACAAATGAAGCATTATCGAAACAGCTGCTCAAAATTGGTTTAGTATTCTAATTTCTTGTTGATTTAGCAACCTAAAAAAATATTTAAAGCACGTAGTAACCATTGTAAGTGAATGTATTTTAATTACACACCGATTTGGAGATTAATTATACACGCAACACTTGAGTAATTAAAATAAAAAGTTTCAACAAGTTTGTCACCGGCATGGAATAGGAGCAAAACGTGTGCAACGTTTTCATAATTAAATATTTCGCCATTTTCATTTTGCGTCTAGACATGGCTGGTATTGTAAGTGGGCTTGATGGCGATTTCATGTGTTTTTTCCTTTCGTGTTACCCAAGAGAGATTACGTGCCCCTTTAATCGTTGAGTAATGAATCATTTTTTATGCCTGTGCGCGTTGTTAAGTTGATTAAATCTGAATATGCTCGCTTACAACCGCCTGAACCAGTAGATGTGACAAATACTAGTGGTGATAATTTGATGAATTTCAATAATTATAGTTTGAGTGCATGCATATTTTCTCCATAATTACGCCATATATTCACGCAGATAGCGCATTAATGTGGATATTAATAACGAGAGTTTCTCAGTCTGGAGTTTCTATGTGGAAGCAGATCCCTTCCGACATCATATGGCATTCGTTGCAGTTTCCGCTTGATAGAAGGAAGAAAGGGTTTTTAATTAAATTTAATTAATCGCCGCTGATGGTGTACATTATGTTTTCCGGATTTCAATTCACATTCATTGCGACATTGTAAGCACTTGCTGGGAATTGAACACAGTCGCAGATAAGTAGTAGATCTACAACATGTCGCAGCGATACGCAATGAACGCGAACATGGCAGTAATTAATTAACGTTATGAATGGTTGTGTTTGTTTCAGTAGCCGAACGGGTGCCGGGTTGATTTTGGTGACACATGCAGCGCCTGACTGATAGACAATTAGACGGTTTATGCGCCAGGTCTATTTATATAATTTATGCGTACAGAATGAAATCTCACTTGAGTTGAAAACATGTGCGTCGCTCGACACATGTTTCCTTCCTTTGGTGGCAGATCCAGAGAGGCTGTGTCGTCGTGCTTTGTGGTTGTTACAGATTGGAAGGCAGCTTATGTTTGGCGGTTGTAGGTTTTGTTGAGTGTCACGGGCGGAATGTACAAAAGAGGCTATGAATTTCGTACGCAAAAAAGAATCCGATACAGATGTGCGCACGATGACAACACCACCAAAGAAGATTAACTGTCACGGTTTGTTTTCGAGCTTTATTGCTCCATTGCAAAGTTAAACAGATTTTTAAACATGTGCTAATAAAAAACAATGTTTTATTCAGTTGCCGAACAGATATTTCCACGTTCTTTCTCCTTACTATATTGTGATGTTGAAACAATTTCACATCAACATTTCAAAGTTTTGTTAAAGTATGTTTCCTGCAACGTGTTTAAACACTATAATTTCGTATCTTAATGAGTAAAATAACTGGAGGATCGTGTTGGAATTACAACCTACAATGTAATCACGCTGCACGCACTTTTGTGCGTATGCTCATGCCCTAAGTGTAATTCGAAACGCACGAAACAATTTCTTCATTCATCCATTCCCTCCGTGCATCATGAGTAGACACGAATTTTTCTAATCGACTAGCTATCAGCTGTGCCACCGCCCCTACATCATGACAGGCAGAAGGCAAACATGCAAACAAGATGTGTGAATGTGTGAGAGCATGTGAGAGAACACAAACACGCACAAATTGATCTATTATAATGCGTTTACCAAATGATAAATCTAATATTCCAATCATAAACATGCCGCTTTATGTACTGGCTGCCGGGGAAGTCCGTGACACGTCCCTTTGAAAACGCTCACATTCCTGCTATGCCGTTGGAATTGATTTATGATGTCCGAGTGCCTCTCTAGAACCTTCGCATTGTCTACCGACAGACCCGCCTATGACAATGCAACCACGACGAAATTCGGGTGTCTAGTAAACGGATGAATTCGAAAGGGATTGCGATTCTCGATCGCTAGAGTAAACGTCGTCGACATTCATCAGTGTCCAATGAAAAGGGTCGACCGATAGCGTTCACGACGAAATTTTACACGAATTGATGGCAATGAAAACCTCAATGGTCATATTGCAAATGTAAATCCGCCTAGAACTGAATCTCGAACAAGAAAAAAGAAGAACCCAAGCATTTAACCCTTGATTTCTCGCTGACTGTTCCTTCGTTAAGCCTTGTTTATAAATACACGTCGCGCGGATGGTAATAAATTTTATAGCCACTTCCGAGTTTTTGTTGCACCTTTTGCCTTGGCGTTGGTGTTGTTGCAGTCTAATAATACATTTTTGTGCTAGCTCATGAAATTGATGATAATCCTGTTGCCTTGTTACCATGTTATTGTTCACTGTTTCACCCGGATGACAACTATAATAAAACTAGGCATATTTGTCGCTTGACCATCGATTTGTTGCTGCTGGTAGGGGAGACAGAAGCATCGTTATTACAGAAACCATAAATGCATATAGCATGGTTTTCATCTGACGCATCTCGTCGGCGCATTGTCTTTGACAATTGAATCAGCCGAACACATAAAAGTTTTATCTGCGGAAATGAACACGGAAATACTGAAACAAAATATTAATTTTCTGCTCATGTCAGTTACAATGTCAACCGACGCATGTCTAGTTGCGACTGACGCTATTCTTCCACAGTTCTGCTTGGCTCTTTATTTCTGATTATAATCGTACTGAAACCTCATCTGAAGCGCATTGAGTCATGAAACGAATGGCATACCATCTTCGGATATCTCCAACGTTATTAGGATCGAGAGATGAGTGGCAATTCCGTACTCATATGGTAATGTCATACTCATATATTTACTCATGTCGAAGAATCTGCAGATGAAGCCATGTATGAAGAGGGCCCTAATGCGAATCGAGATTTCGCGAATGCAGAAAGGAAAATTCCGTATTTCGTAATTTATGTCAAGTCTAATGAAGATGATGCAATGACGAAGGGTCCCGTGTATGAAGCGAAAATCTTCTAATGAAGAGTGCACATTTTCAATAGACCTAATGCGCATTCAAAGCCTTCAGAGCGTAAACTCATGCTTATTACGCACATTATCACGCTCTATCCCGTGGGGTGAGCTGATTTTATATAAAGTCTGCCTGTCAGCCACACAATTTGTTGTGTTAGTTTACGCATATTGTATCCATGATAACTTAAGATAGAGGCAAATCAGTCTTTGAAGTTGGACATTTTATTAAACCCTTTAATCCACCTCCTATTGATAGGAGGAAGCTACGTAGATGAAAATTTTAGTCTGGTAAAATAACTGCCGATTGAATTTTCAGCTGGAGTTGGTACTTACCGGCAACGGTGAGCGTGGCATTCTTGCTACTCATGGAACCTGCGGAATTCTTCGCCACACACCAGTAGACTCCACTGTCCTGCTCCTTCTTGCTCTGCAGTGTGCGTAGGAAGAACAATGAACCATCCAGCACTATAACGCGATGCAACTTGCTGTTGTCGGCATGGTTGGTCCTTAGCAGTTCGCCATCCTTGTACCACTCAATAATGGGCTCAGGACGTCCTTCGGCCTTGCAGTTCAATGTGACCGGTTCATTCTTGGCGACGACGATGTCGGACGGATGCTCGGTGATGCGTGGAGAGCGCAATTGACCTGCAACACCAAGTAGGCGACACATGAAGCACATGATTGCATTCTCGCAATAGGGGCGGTTATTGTTAGATGAAGCAGAATGTCGTTCAGGCGCGACGCGCGTCTGGATGCAAATTGCGGAGATTCGCAGGCCGACAGACTGGGCGCCAAATAGCTTGCGCGGCGCGCCGTAAAACGACGTAAAATTGAAAATACACGGCGGAATGGCATTTGCCGCCGCCGGGAACACGGAGCCGGAAAAATAACGCCGGTGCGGAGGACAGAGTAAATAAAACGCTGGCGCTGTGTTTTCCTGCACAAACAGTATAATGCTCCATTTGCGGATATCATTAGCGAAATGATATTATTTACGTTGGACTTCAAAGCTTTGCCAGCGCGACCGTACGGTACCTCCTCCTTTAATTATGTGTACACACAAGGAGCGGTGGCGCATGTGTCTTCGGTATGTTCATGTTTTTATGTTGTCATGATGTTTTGTTTCTTCTTGTAGGCTACAGCGGAAACTTAGCACATGTCATCGACAGTGCTTAAAAATAAACGTTTCTCTAAGCAACAAAATCGTTCTTTTCTGCACTTCGGGAAAATTACTTTCGACACAATCCTGGAATCTATCCTGGCGCAACTCGTTTATCTATAATTGAGATCATTGAAGTTTTTCCTTTGATGGTTAGTGATTAGAAATGTTTGATGTGAAAACATGTAGACGACAGAAATTAATTTCCTAAGTGGCCATCTCTTACAAATCATTTACGGAATTAGTGGCTCTTGCTATTGATTTTCAGCATGTCATGTGACTAGTAGAGTGTAGAAGCGTACAAACTGCGTTTAGGGCGAGAAAATGGGGCGAAATGTGCAGCATAAATGAATGAAGACTCAAAGTGCTGGGTAGCTGGCCGTTGTCCGCCTGGCACATTCACATCGTTATCCCAGGTCTAACGTCCACAGGAGTGCTGAACAAAGCACCAACTCTCTTCCGTAATTTCCCGACTGATTGTTTCTGCCGTTTATTTAATTACACCGTATGTTGTCCCTCTAAGTGAAGTTGACCAAAACTGCAGTCACGACCACCGCAATGAATGAAAAAGCAGGAATTAAGATTAATGACTACTGGCGAGTGTTTCTTGAGTCATCATAATTTATAGCCAAATGAAGAAGCACAGAGCACGTAATTGAGAAGACAATTTTCCTCGCTTCCAATAGAAGATCAAATCTGAATCAGTTAATGCCCCGTCATTTATGGCCGTGTCCGTAATTTACGACAGGGACAATTATGCAAAATCCTATGTTGTCGGTAGATGGCAAATGCAATTTGTTCATAAAATTATCCAAGATTTTCAATTTGCGCACGGTTCGCCAGTAATCGCAGCAATGACGGCCCAAAACGATGAGCGCAACTAACGATAAAGCGGGTTATCCGAAGGACGATCGTGTCGAGGAAAATCTTCGGCCTGCCAGGGAGGAGAAGACAGTAGACTGACCCCGGAATTTAATTAACCTCTAAGCCAGCGCGCCGCATAGTTGGAAAGATTACGCGTTTCCGACCGACCGCCACCGCCTGAAAACCGCCGACCTCGTGGTCGCGACCGAGCGTCGGTTTCAATTAACCATTAGCCTCGCTGCGCACGTCTTGCCGAGGAATATTAATAAAAATGAAACAATCCCGCGCGACGAGCTGAAATTGCTGTAAACCCAAGTATAAAAGCACGCATTGCCGCCTACTGCCACAGCAGGGAATCCTCAGAAAATAAAATAGTTTGATTTAGCGTCGTGAAAATACTATTAACGTCAGAGACGTCTAGCCATAACCGTGGTTACTCCGTCGATGCACAATGGATAGTCGATTTCAAGTATAAATTTCACGAAAGTAAAGTTTTCCCCCAGGTACCAGTGTCGTACATTACAACCCAAAGGTACTTGTCGCGAGCGTTACTCATAATGGGCAGCAGCAACGACTTGCCAGTGCTCTACGTATGCATATAAAACGGTTATTAAGGAATTATGTCGTGAAACATGCACGACTTCGTGACCGCACTCCTTGTAATATTGCGCACATTTAAACAGAAGCCCAGTAAATGTACTTGACACATAAACGTACAATACCAACAATGCGAACAAATCACTCTCACAACACCCGGTATAAGATATAACTCGTGGCGAGAAAGGGAAGAATCAATAAATTCTTATAAATCCTCATACATTACGACGTTTCGTCGAGCCCTTAATTTTTTTCGGCGTTCTCTTGCTGCATCCTCCAAAGTAGGACGAACCAACAGTGAGAAGAAGTTGCATCCAAGCTCTTCGACGACTAAAATTATATTTTAATAAATTATCGTGTTATCGGATTCCGGCGTTGGTCTCGCCTAGTTTACAGTCGATAAATTTCATATCTTAATTAACTCGCTCGCACTTGGACGCATAATTTATTGGAAAAGTTGCCGGCGTCGACAAAGTGAACGGGTTGAGGATGTTTTTACGGCTTGCTGGTGATAATGCGATAATAACCACCCAAGAATTGCCAACAATGACAATAATTCTCAAAAGTGCGATAAATCGCGTGGCAACTTAGAGTGCGAGTGAATCCTTATCATTGTACTCGAAGACAATAAAATGCATTTTTAAAATGCGCCGACGCATAATTAATATGATAAAATGAATAATAAAGTATTATAATGAAGTATATAAATCATATAAATAACTAGATACGTTAAACCAGTTGATAAACCAGTCTTGGATTTCTTGAAAAACACATTGTCAGCGGAGATTATGAAGGAATAAGTTTCTTACCATTCATGCAAGCACGTGCTAAACTCCGGAATAACAATTCCCTCAGCACTGCGCCGCATTCATTACCAGCTGATAATTTCCAACAATAGCACCATCATGAATTGAAAGGTTTACCGAACGGTCGAATTGATGTGCCCGGCAACATTAACCCTATTGGACGCCAGCTATTCATCAGGATCCATCAGCGATGATGCCAGTGTCACTTGCAATGTGCGTGCGAGTCCTTTGACGGACGAGCCATTGCAGCGAGGACAAATATCCGGAAGTAATTCAAGTAAAGTGCAGAGCAAATAGGCTCGCCCATTCCGGTGGTCACCACAACGCTCCACTCGACGACCCTATTCACACATTTGTACACATGGTAGGCACACAATAGACGTAATCTAATGTTGTCAGCATTATACTTCCATGTGGTAACTCGATACCACTCGATAGACGCCGGTGTAATTCGAGTGATTTGATAGAAATGTCGGAAAGTGTAGGGAAACACGCAGTATGCCCAAGGGCAGCATAAGCATTTAGGCCTATTCAGGATATTAAGCATAAAGGACACACATAAATAACAGATATTCAAATGGCATCATTAGCATATCATATTTGCATTACAATTTTTAGAAGTTGCATCCACAGACATTTATTCTGCCTACAAGAAGGGTTCATAAATTGTCAAAGAAATATGGCTATTCATCCACATAGGCAATTAGTTTCTGGTTAGCGTTTTTGCTAGTTTAATTAACGCATTCACAACATTGCCCATTCTTCTTTTCTTCACAATGATTACTTTACCTTTGTTTCGGCCTGCGCTTAGACTAAAGCGTAAAAAGGATTTGAAGGGAGGCATCCATCACTTAAATGAAGTCATTTTTCAAAGCGATTGCGACGAGGCATCATGCATCAATTTTGCTTCGCCTCACGGGCCTGACGGCAAACAGTCGTCCTTATCAGTAAATATCCACGGTTGACGTACGCATGCAAACTCATTGAAAACAAAGTTAAATCCTGACAAGTCAAATCGTACCAGATGGATACGAGAAACGTCAAGACGTACACAAATTGCACCGCAAGTACAGATCAAACAAATCGAGAATTCAGTACCTGAGAAAAACTAATAAATCCGTGTAATCGAGAACGTAAGTCGTTGTTTTCCATGGTAGGATCACCTTAGGTAGGCCCTAGGGACTCGAGATGCTTTTATTGCACGGCCTACAAACTTTTCTGGCAAATCAAGTTAGACGCAACTAACTGTGTCCAAGGGCAGGCGAAGGCAAAACTCAAAGAGCCGGAAATCATTTCCGTAATTAGGAGCACACTAAACTAAACCACGAACCGGGAATATGCTAGGATTTCGGCTAGTCATTCATTTTCCTAAATAAATTTGGCAAAGGGAGTTCGACCACAAAAGAGCAATCGGAATCGTTTATTAATGAAATTCGCTGTAATTTGCTCAAACAATAAACATGCCTTTGTCTATTCTAGATCGGTTAGCAAGTCTCACGGGTGTTAACATTCCCACAACAGAGTTTATACGATTACCCTAAAATGTGATTAAAAATTCTCCCGTCGTTGCCGCTATTACGATGCCCTATCGCCATACTGACAATACAACCACACTCGAAGTTGATATCTGGAGTTGAGCTATATTTAAAATATCTTGCAGCTAATTTGCTGGGAGAGGGCGTAAAACTTTAAATTAAAAAATTATTGTTGGGTATCAAACCCAACAGTTAGAGATTAGTTGGGGAGTGGATAAGACTCTCTTTTTATGAGCAGCTGGATGTGCAAAAACAAGGGAGAAATTTTAACACAACCGGAAGATTAACTCGCGAAAGAACTTCATCATCCGACAAATTGATATTGTTATCAAAACTTTCTTAGTGCTTTCCGCTTTCCTGCTCCAGTGGCTCCGCGACCTCCTTTTCGCACACATTCCACATCCAACGATGAGAGTTCATCAGTTGGGGTGCTGATGGCAACTCTTTCTTCAGTGCAAACTTTAACGAGTGAAGGAAGTGAACTTCCGCGAAGAGATTTCGAGCGAGTGCTCGGCGGATTGAAGTAGTTTTTTGCGCCTTGAGGGTACGAAAGTCATAATTAAATATTTCCATCACACAATGCCGCGCTCTCAGCATTGGATGTACTGTCAGCCTTCAAGAGTGAAAAATGAAGAAGATGTAATAGTTTTCCTGATTAACTGCATAGTGGCAAGCGACGATGAAAGTGGAAAGCGTAAAATGAATTGTGCCTGGTACCCAAGTAGAATGTGGTTGAGGTGACGTACTAGTTGCATGGTACGTCGCTGTATATAAATTTTAAGATGGCGTGCGTGCATATGGGGGGATGGCCGCCCCTCGTATTCCAATCATCCCGTCGCCTTGAAATACCCCAACCAATTTGCCAAGGCTCGCGTGTTGCCATAAATTGATGAGCTGTCCGGACATAAAGCACAAGCAGCGCCGAAGGAAATTTGCACATTAAAGGTTTTTCATTTTCATTGCCAAGATAGACACTGACATGGCACGGCAATAGTGCCGATAATAAAAGCAAGCGTAAATAATCCAAACGTTGTGGTTATCGTCAGTTCCCAATAAAAATGCAATTTAAGCAGCAAGCCTCAAGACATTTACGATTTTTCAAGTTGTGCCTATCGCACCAACGTGACATTGGCCATGGAGTGGTCAATGGCAGATTAGCGTGCATATAATTGCATTTGTCGTGCCAGTGCAATAACGCTCGAGGTTATGACGAAAATTAAGATTACTAAGGGCGGAACGTATGCGATACTGTCATTGAAACAATGGCACACGCTATATGCACTGAAAACCATGATCTATTTCAAATCGATGCCCATCTTCTCAGCCAGCGTGCTTATAAATCCACCAATGCGGAACTGGAGATCAGTGCGAAACTTTGCCTTGTCTAGTTGACCCTGTTTACGAGCATACAACTCGAGCATTGGGAGCAGCAACTCTCTGTGGCGTCCATGCAAACTGTGCATTATTGAGTCGTAAGATTCAATTAATGACACTGTAGAGTTGGAGAGATCGTAGAGAACCACACCAAGCAAGCTCTCTTTCGATTTAATAAAGCCATAAGATATCATATATTAATTACGCCGGCCAAGTCACTATGCGCACATCGCATTCAATCCTCGGACGGCTTATCGCGAATAATGCCATCCGCAGTGCATGGCGCCATTCATTTCCATTCCCTCGCCATCGACTCCGTACCGCCATTCAATAAACATCAATACACATTACCAAACTCTAGCATTGGATGCGTTTAGAGAGAAATGCAGACGTTTAGAATTACGACCGAACAGACAGGAAAATATGTGGACGAGTGTGAACTATTTTTGGTATTGGTCTAACAGCATGCAACGCGTCATCCAACAGCGTTGAATTTACTTTCACAAATTTACACCCAATAAAGCCTAGTGCATAGTCACACGCAGAGTTCATCCCTTTGAGCGATTATCACCAGCTGCACACTGCATGCTCGTTAGGTCGGTCTGTGGCGGGTGTTAAAAATCGACCTTTGTGACGTTTAATGATTAGCAATTAAACGGAATTTTTATTCGTGCGACGACAAAGACACGCAGTCAGTCCTGGGAATTTTTCGGCATTTTAGCTGTCAGTGGAGAAACATCAATCAATTAATTATCTGCAATAGCCAACCCTTTATTAACCTTCCAACTGTTCTCCAATTGCCTTCTAAATGAGTTTGCAGCATTGAAAAAAATTATTGGGTCTTGTTTGAAGCATAAAACAGTAGACTGATGATTCGTTGATTACCCTTAATATAATTCCGGTTGAAGCGCAAACAAGCCAGCCGTTTTCCTGCACTTCCCGCACACCTGCCTCTAATTGCAGCCAGCTACCAAGTCATCACCGCTATTAATTAATCTAATGCCACGTAGGTTTCGTGTCATTTTGCAACTCACAACATGCACGAACTTGTCAGACAGCTAGTGAAGGAGTGGGAGGAAAAGTTGCGATTTAGCTACCAGCTCGCGCAATTAATCTTAATTGTTTCGTCTTTAGCCACCACCGGCTGCAACCCTCTCTGTCGGCATTAAGGTGCGAAAAGTGCGCGTCACGTCTGCTCCTCCATCTTACAACATCCAATTTGTGGCCACTTTTGAACTTTGAACTCGTTTTTATAAACTATTCACACTCAGATGACGCCATATTATACAAAGCTGCGTTGTCCTCGTAAAATTCATCATCTCAGAACAGCCTAAACAGCAGAGGGAATAAAAAAATGTGAAAAATATGATTTCATTGGTTACACTAGTGGGCTCATGTGTTGTGTACTTGTGCACTACAAGTTGTTTCATCTCTCATATTGCGCGTGTGTTTCGACTTGGTCGGGTTGTCGAAACGAACGACTTCCTATCTAGCATCCTGTCAAAAAATATGACGCGCGAGGCGGCGTGTGTTGTAGTGGATTAAGTGCCATGCATAAAACGCGTACAAAAAACCTGGGTAATTCACGTGTCATGTATGAAGGACGAGTGCGTTATGAATAGCTCCACTCTTCGAGCCCTCCTCCAGAGTGTGGGCACTTACGTCGTTGTGTCAGGGCTAAATTTACGAATATGCAGGTTTGACAACCAGTCGGTTCTGTATTTGCTCATTGACAATGTTAAAAATTTGGTCCATTAAAATGTCCATTATTTATTTCCGTTTAAATCAAGCCCAAATGGTTCAGCACTAAAAAGCACAAAGCACAAAAAAAAGTTGCTATTTAACAGTCAGAAAAAAAGAAAATTTATGCTTCAGATATCATATCGTCTTCTATTTATAAATCGACATAATCCCAGGTAAATTTCTTGCGCACGCATTATATTTACAATGTCTTTATCTCAGGCGCAATTTCCCACTGAATTATACGAAGAGATAGTGAAGGAGCGCTCGAGATCCTTTGGCACTTAGCGCACGTCGTAAAGATAAGACCCAGCGGCGTCCTGCATTCGTTCGATTTAAGCACAGATAAAGTATTCATCGAATTACACACGGCGGTCCTCAACACTCTTGCAAGCTGCTCTACATTTATTCCAAGCAGACTTTTTACGCATGGAAATTAATTATGGTGAATTGAAATGCATGCCATAAATTCGGCCAATTATGCGGTTGGCGATAATAAACATCCAAAAATAATAGCTTTGTTTATTCTTGCGTGTCTCAAATTAGTGTTTGATGTTGGTTTGTGAATGTAAGTTGTAATTACAGGCCAACTGCGAGAATGTTATTATACTACCTGGCGCTATAAAGTCGCAAAGTGTTTGTGCTTTGGTGGGTAATTGCCTACTTTGTAACTTTTAATTATCTTCCTGTTTCATGCTCGATCGTCCGATATTTAGTCGATGACTTACTTTCTATAATCTAACTTTACAATATTCACACTATTTACCTGGCTTTTCT
Organism: Diploeciton nevermanni; assembly: GCA_027575565.1. NCBI lineage: Eukaryota > Metazoa > Arthropoda > Insecta > Coleoptera > Staphylinidae > Diploeciton > Diploeciton nevermanni. Next base: position 1,633,874 of record JAODIE010000010.1, read on the forward strand.
TCTCTTTCAATTGGTGTTTTTATGGAGTTCTGTTGTTATATAATTTGTTGATTTGTTACTTTGTAAAATGAAACAATCAGCAATTTCTTCTTCGACAAACATAAATGACATTTATGCTTCGCTTCGACGAGTTTCCTCGAAATATCATTAAGATGATTGACGCAAAACATATTAAACGATCCTTAGGATCGCATGTCTGCTAGACTCGACAACGTCGAGGTGTAATTATTCATATTTATCGTTTATTTCAACTGCCTCTTGCTGCTTGCCTCGTTTATTTTAACTCATCTAGATGCGAACATTTCGACAGTAATTTTATATCCGACAGTCCCAGTATCGAAAAAGCGGAAATTCAGGAAACAACAATCAAATCGGTTTGGCAATACGAGCAGGTTCCAGTTCAAATAAAAAAACATTACAACAGAATGCAGTAATAATAAATGAGTCATAGCGCTAGTATTTTTAGAAACTCCAAAACCGGAAATTGCTATTTTCGATCGACGTCACGTCCATGTAATTAATAATGCAAAAAAGAGTAAATCTGTTCTGCATTTGATATCCACTGCAATTCCACACACACTCTGGCTGATTAATTTATACGGGATTTTATGGCAATAAAAGCCAATCGTTCAAAACGTTAGTTTAAAATGTCTGATTTCCGTTTTAAGTGCATTCAGATTAACTGCACGACTGCATAGATTGCGCGTATTGTTTCTCCATAAGTTATAATTATATTTGCATGCCCAAAAGTTCATATTTACTTCCAAATTTAATTGGTAGAAATAAACTCTCAAAATAAGTAACTAATGAGTTTTATGTTAAAACAATAAAAAATTATATTCTGAAAAGCATAGAATAAAATGCAATACACTTAATTCTTTCAGGGTGTCGCCTTCTATCTATCTGACAGAGGTTGTAAAGGTGAGCAATTGATAGAAAGCTAGATAGCATTAAGTTTACTTCACGTCTTTTGCACCATTGCACGTGGCAGTCAATGGAATCTAAAATTATTCAATTATCCACTGCTAGGCGACGTGGAAGGAAACCGTCTTGTAAGATTTCCAACCCTACACCATTGGCACACGCGCCTAATACGCTTTTTTATTACTGTTATTCTAACCAGACAGTTGGAATCCCTTAAAAAATCCTCTTTTGCGCTAGCAGTAATCTACTTTTTTTTACAGTTTTTTGCACCTTTGTTTTTTCTACAATCTAGGTACTCTACGGAATGAAGATTTTTGTACATTTCGAGGCCCATTCGTATCCCATTTTACACGCCACATTCGAGGAAGGCACTTAAAATAGATCTATCGCTATCCATCTCTAAGTAAAAAAAAAAAAAACAAAAAAAACACGGAGAAATTGATGAAGAAAAAATGTTTCAAAGCCATTGACGAGGAGAAACACTAGAAATCAAACGACACAAAGTTACACTTTTGACACTTTGCACCCCCTTTTCCTCAATGCGTTTACGATAGCTGAAGATTTTTTTTATTCCACTGCTTGTAGCACATTCATAGAGTGGTAATAAGAAGAAAAAATGAACGAGCGGGAAGAGGCGGAAGCAACACTCGGAAATAGGTCTTTAGTGGTGAATTTTGGTGCAGTCGCGGTTAACGAGCTTCCCGACGAATTTCAGGGTCCTTCCTAACATAGAAGTATGACGTGAGAGATAAATGACTTTCGTGATAATGCAATATATATCGAGCTGGAATTACTTTCACGCACTCCTAAATTTTTACTGACTTAGCACCGCATTTAAAACATGCAATTTCAATCCAACTTTAATGACATCACTATGAAGCATTTTTAAGTTAATATTAACGCAACACGCGAGCACAACTGGTGTGTGAGATGTGGAGAGAAAAAGTGACAACGTTAACGGTGTCTTGAAGAGCTTTGAAAAGTTGTGACGATAATTTTGAAATGTTTATAGTTAGCATTATCTTTCAGGAGTAACCCTAGTTGTAGTTGGCTTGAGTGTCTAGACAAGAGATGTGAAATGTGCACGTTTGGCGTCTGGAAAAGTTGTTTGGTTTCGAAGTGCATGGTTTTGGTTGTAGGCTAACGGTTTGGTCTGTTTAGTGTTTGCTTTTAACGTCTTTCAGCAGTTTCTTTCATAGCCAACAAATAACCATACTTTGTGAACGTGGAATAAATCTTTTACAAAATTTGAAAGTTTGAAACAAAATATAAAAGATAAATATTTTGCCTTTTTGCTTTCTCTAACGAAAAACGCACGGTGGGCGTACAAGCTTTTGTTGAGCTTTAAAAGAAATCCCACAATCCTATAACTTCTACCTTACCCTTTCAACCGTTATTCTACTCCTACAAACAGCGTTGTTTCGGCACTTAAAACGTCTTTGTCCGTTCACAGCAAAACGTACTAATTTATTATTAAGACAATGGCATTGCATGCTTATAAAACATCGTCCAACAATAAATTACCTTTCGCAATCGCTACTGCCAGTAGCATCAAGAAACAAAGCTCTCCGAAATCATTCCACATCGCTATGTTTCCGTGTACCTGCAGTGTGCGTGTGCACGGCGATTTATTGCACCACCGCCCCGCGAAAAATCCCAATTAAAAGAAGCTCGAATTGCCCAAAAACTTTGGACCGTTGGAAAAAGTATCCAAAAGGGAAGAGCTGTAAATCGCTAGCCGCCTCGTATTTTTATGCTATTTGATTTTTACTACATGTGTTTGAGTCGAATAAAACAACCTAAAAAGATAGCTTTTGTTTTCAAACTTTAAATTACTCACTACATCAAGCACACAACGTGCAACCGCCGGCAAAAAGTGTGATTGGCCCGGTTCCAATCTGGAAATTTCCCCAGTGCTCTTCTATGCCGCCGCATTGTTAAAACTCTAATAAAGACATAAACGATTTAATTGCACGCTGTTTATATCTTAAGTTTATAGTTTAGCGTCACACATCAAACTCGGCGGCCATAAACTAATCACCGCATCGTTAAGACGCAGTTCTCCACACTAAAACTTTACAATCCCGACTTATACAAACAAGATGGTGATCTCACAACGCCAGCATCACAACTGTAATCAGTCAATATTTGTAGCAATGGTAATAAAATGATAATTATTCACCTCTAAAAGCGATGCACTTTAATTTGACAAACATCAACATTAATTGATAGTGCATCCCTCAAGAACCTAAAAATTTCCAGGCTGCATTTTTTCACATGTTTATTCGTGGCGTGTGGTCTTTGAAGTTTACACAAGATAAGCAGCGATAGCACCAGAGAGGAGCAAGCAAAGAGCGGAAACGCAAAGCGTGCGTCTTTCTTGAAAAAAGCTCGCGGTCCTGTGTAAGCAAAACCGTCATCTTCAGCACCGTCCAACAGATGTGAATGAACGACGTAAGTTTGTTTAGACTAGCAAAGCCCCCAAAATCTTTGAGTTGCAAAGTCAAAGAAATTCATAACCTTTGATGGCACGATGAGCACTATTTACACATGAATATGCTATAATTAGCTTATATTTACTAATTTCAGGAAACACACTAGCAAAGCAACAGCCAGAGCGTGCTTTCAACTTTTCTTCATTGAAGAATCAACGCATCCAGGATGTCTTTCGTTGGAGCACGCGGCATGCATGCTACAAGGAATATATTTTTAGATCGTTTTGTAATAGAAATTACCGGGCAGCAGAGCAATTTGTCTTTGGCGAGCGTTCGTCTTGAAACACTCATCCGCAGGCTTTAAAATTCGTAATGCTAACAAACGCATTGTTACCTCAAATATCTCCATAGGAAAGCACTAAGTAGGAGAAAAGCGTGACGCGTCTATTTATGTGCATTCGGTAAGTATTTTCAACTGGTCGTGCTAGGCTTTCCGAATTCGTGTAGGAAGTGCTTGAACAAACCAAGTTCAGCATGTGCCCAACGAAAGAATGGCGAAAGTAACGCTTTTCCATTACAAGTTAAAAATACATTAAGCCAATGAAAAACTGTATTGATTTTTCCAAGGTGTCTTAAAAGATGCCATTATTCCTTTCATTTTTTTGTCTTATTTTGAATTCATTCTGGAGTTGTGTAATTTTTGGAGAGGAAATTAAACTGTTAAATCTTGTGAAACGAAAAGAAGGAAATTTTCTTTTTTCGCCCCCCTTTCAAAAAGTTCATAAGCGTTGAATCCGCCACCCAGCAAAAACAAAAAGAAATGAAGGTCCGGCAGCCCTTCGAGGAGTGGCAGACTGAAAATAATAAGCGCAAAAAGTACCGATTCATAAATATTCATATAAAGTGGCCATATATGCAGAATTGCAACGTTTTCCGACATTTTCACGAGCGACATAACTTGCTGTTTGCCTTGCAAGCGCTCGTTACTTTTTTCAGCAGTCCTCCTGCTAAAATATGCAGCCGCCGAGTACAGACATAAGATGCACGCGGGTGCGAAGGGTGAGTAAAGTTTCGGTCGGAAGCGGTGATCGTGAGCATTAAGGTATTTGTGCTCAACGGCAAGGCGAATATATGACGACGGCGAAAAGGGTGCATAAATATTTCTAGAATTTGGCAGGCAAGGAAAGCCGGAAGGAAGGAGCTTACGAAGATCACTGCGTTTTATTTGATTGCACACGGCATCCCTTTGTTTTTGCTCCCAGCTGCACCGACATCACGACGAGAATTCAGATTCGGTTTATGCGAACGTAAAAAAGTTTTGCACCGCTGAGAAGGGAGGGAGGAAAAACTCACTATCGATTTCCCTTCAGAACGTCTTGGCATTCAGGTGGATGTACGTAGATCCCTTCCGACTTGACGAGCTTTCAGACGTTCCGGTATTCGTTTAGAGCGCTAAATGTCCGAGAATGCTTTCCAATGAAAGCTGGGATGATAAAAACGCCGGCATGCGCGAAGTGTAAATTTTAATTCTTGCAGCTTTTCTTTTGTGCTACGTGCTTTCTCATTGCGTAGTAAACGCATGGAGGATTTTGATAAATCGCTTTCCATATATCATATGCCACCGCTGCAAACAATGTTTCAAACAATCTGTAATCGGCGTTCTCTACAATGCGTTCGTGCGTAAATGCCCGAAGCGGTTAAACACTTTCTTTTGTAGTTTTCGCCACAAATAAATGAAAATATTAATAAATTGCCGTTTCAACGTCGCTCCAATGTTCACGCCTTTGTTCCAATGCGACATAAGAATGATTTATCACGGACCCGTATTTAACAAAATCAGCTTTCATGAACGGAATTAATAATTTAACATTTAAAAAACGACAAATTTATATTCCATGGGAGATTAAAATTCTCCTTCCTTCCTGTTCATCGTTCTATCTACAATACACCCATAAATTATACATCACGAGAATGTTTATTATTCTGCCTGTTTTTATTACAAATGCAGAATTTTCTCTACAAATAGAACAATGGCAAGTTGGTAAAGCATCTGAGTAGCAAATAGTTAGATGTTTACAAGTATAATTAGAAAATTCATGTGGAGTAATTAGTGTTTAATCCGGGAATTGTTGCTGCTCGCAAGATTGGCCATCGCAAAATTGTTTGCGTGCGAACGCCGTCTGAAAACACAACGAGTGAACACAAGGCAACATTCTGTCGGGGCAATTAACGTAATTTCCACTTCCATTGGACAATTAAAAGAAAATTTACAGCGCCAAAAGGTCCCGCCACGATTAAGATATACACAAATAATTAAGGTATTTGTATTCGCGCACGTATGCGTTGGCGCATTCATTACACGGAAATTTCAGCAACAGCTGCAACCAACATTAACTTGCAGGAAGAGGCGTTGCAGGAACATGATGAGTGAGATGGAAGCCCACCTTAAGAATGAGTCTACTCGCAATATTTTAACCTGGTGAGTATAACAATTAATTTGCTACAAGTACAAAATTAAGCGGTTAAAATCAATTCCAATCCACCACAACATCAACTCATATTTATTGTCTCGAATCACACGTAATCTAATTCAAGTCTCTTATTAGAGCATCAAATAAAATCTTCAATTAACGCGTAATGCCTTAATGCGCCCGAGGTAGCAATTATCCCCTCGGCCAGCAACCGCACCAATCATAATAATTACCCACTCTCCCACACGCCCTCCTTGCTAGATACAGCAGGAGACGACTCTGATGACGACCTAAGATGCTGCAACTTGCTGCAGCTAATTTGAGTGGCTGGCGTTAAGTTTCGGCACCAAGACCTTCATTAATATGCATAAGGGGCGCGATGATTAGATAAATCGACAATTTTATTGATATTCTACTCTCCGGTTCACGCATGTTTACGGCTCCTGCATTGAATGCAATGCTGGCGCGCCATCCCCATTTGTAGTAATTTAATTATTCCAATGTACAACGTCGAGGAGTCTCAGTTTTCATTTCTTCAATCATTGCTTCATCCCTGGAATTTTACATGTTGGGCATCCAGCTTGAATTTACATGAAATTAAAATAACAGCGAACATATACATTGCCCACTGCCGTGTTTGCATAATACACTCAGAATGTTGCGCTTAGTGAAACGCCATGAATTATTAGGCGAATATAGAATATGAAGACAAGACCTGCCTAGTGCATCTTGCAAAACGAAACGAAAATAGTATTCCCGCTCACCAACTGTTCGCTTCCCGTCCCGATGTGCAGCATTTTCGTTCGTTTGTCTCTCGCGCTTCGTATTGTGTATAAAACACCAACGCGTTGAGCTTACTACTGGATTAACGTCATCTATTATTTAAAGCGCAAATGGAAAAGGAACTGCTGTGCACTCTGGGAAAACGTAGTGCTGACGCCTGCATCAGCTGGAGACGACCACAACACGAGATCTCTGTTTACTAAACTTTTCCCATTTTTTCCTGCTACATGGACATAAATGAAAAACCCCGTCTAGAGCAAAATAGTGCTGTTTCACGTATTAATTACGAAATAATAGATGCGGAAATAAAAAATTCGTGTGTGAGAACTGTCCCTGACAAGATAACACGAATTTATGTACGAGCCCAACATGTCCTGCACACTCTTTGTCCACATAAATTAGCGGAATTACAGTGTAATTTCATTATTCACCTAGTCACACACATGGCATATCTTGTTTCGTCCCAACATTGTTAAAATTCCGGAAAACTCAAATTTCACGTCAATGGCATTTCAAATCTAGACTTTGCTCCGTTCAGCAAAACTCCAGGTTCAACAATGCAACCGCCAAAATGCACATTCGGCCTTTTTTGATTCATGCGACGAGGAAAATAATTGTAATTGTCGTCCTGGCGACAGGCATCCAGGGCAAAAAGTTGCTCGTGTGGGTGGCAAAAAATTAGTTGCAAATGACATGGAGATGAATTATGTAACGCGTGGGAGTAAATGCCTTCGTCGAATGCATAAAATGCACTCGCAATCAACGCGAAAAGAATAGCATTCCACCAAACTAGGTAATTTGAAAAAAAAAAAAAAAAAAACGCCCACGATTTTAACCACTGGAGTGCACGTTTAGTTCCAGCGCAGACTGCCGTGAAAATTGGCAGCACACACATCACTGGATTTTTCATTCGCCTTGGTGATTCTGATAGGTTAATTCGGTGCCATTTAATAATCCAGATGAAAATATTACAACGTCAATGCAATCAGTGCAAATTGAAAAGTTTTTCACCAGGGTTCGTATATCAATCTCTGCTCCAAAATTACTTCTACGTCATTAGTGATTAAGAGGAAGGCGCAGAGTGGAGGCGGCTGTGTAAATGATTCGTACGATGGCCTGGATTCAACTCTTGGTTGCTTCGTTAATTGTAATTACTTTAAGTCGACAAGGCTTGAAAGAAGCGCGCTCCTTTCAGGGTACTTTATCCAAAACCACATGAATATAGAAGTTGTTCTTTGAAATACTGTTTGAAAGATGATTTCAGACTTAAACCAATCTCATATTAAAATTAACGTATCACTTGTTTTTATTCATCGTGCATAATTAGATTAATTCACTTTGAAACGATAAAAAAGTTGTTAAAATGTTGAAAAGCAAAAAAAAAAACAAACAAATAATGTGCTCGTGAATGTTTAGCGTTTTCTCTAAACGGATTAGCTCCGTTAACAATTGGTGTTTTCGATAAAATAACGCGCGCGACGCGGAAATCGTGCACTTTCCTGAGCAAATACGCTATCGCAATCTTGCTATTAAATGTCACGGAATTTTTAATCTGCACCGGGCGTGTTTTAATAGAATTACGTACAATTTACGACACGATATTGGACCATAAACGTGTTATTCACTCGCATTGTTTTTCTTTCCGTTTATTGTAACATACCTCCTTATACAAAGACCTCTCAAAACTTTCCTTTCAGTTATTAACAAATAAAATAATAATACTTTTCCTTTGAGAACCTTGGGGCAAATTTTTAACTTACAGAACTCTAGAGTTTCCAAATATCAGCGCATTTTTCTCTATGGTGAAAGTTAAGAAAGTAATTACATTTTCCACTTTGTATAAATCCCAAGATTGAGTTACCTAATAAGAAATTCCAAACACAAAAGCAAAGAAACATATCAAATGCACATTTATTAAGTTCGGTAGTTGTTCCAAGCAAATGAAGAAAAGCTCCGAGTGACTTCATTGTTGTCGGCGTCGGGAAATTCATAGGCCTCGCGGTAACAACGCCGAGTGCTGTTTATTGTTTGTGTAAAGATAAAAGCTGGTGATAGGGGCTGATTTATGAACGCTCCGGCGGACTAGGTGCACGCGATGCCGCCGCCTCCAGAGTTGTAACCACGGCCAATCCAGCTCGGAGACGGCAATGTCGTAATTATCATAAAATATAAAGTACACGATTACATTTCTACCATATAATAGAAAGCAGGATAATCACATAGTGAACTCTGTGGGTCTGGAGATATTCTACTAAAAAGAAAATCAGAATCTTTCCGGATGCTGCAAAGGAAGTGTCAGCTAATAAGTGGTTGTAGTTCACAGGAAACTACATGGCATCGTGATTTCATTAAAACTGTGGAATATCTCAGGTCGTTAAATTTATTCCCTCACTCTGCATAATCACGCGTACGCGCAGGTACCGAAAGAAAGCGCAGCAGCGCATTAGATTTATGAGCATATTATCATGTTTTATTGAAATTAATTTCGAATAAATTTCGCACGGATTCGCACACAGCGTATAGTCGATCATAAATATAATTGCCTTCATTACTCGCACGCTTTGGCCATAAATACCCGCGACACGCGCAAGTCGTTAAACTTTTATCAGTAAATTATTGTGTTATTTCACCTGGATGGCTGCAGCAAAGCTGCAACTACTTGTCTGCTTGTCATAAAATTACCACAGAATACTGTCCAGAGACAACACGTAGAATGCGTTATCAGAGCGAGTGGTGATAAATATTCTTCATTGCGTTCGTTTACAATGTCATATAGATAAAAAAAATTGTCCTGCACTGCACGTCGACCATGCAATGAGGGAAACAAGCCCGTGCAAACGAGAAAGGTTTTTTAATTAAAAAATCCCAACGCGAGTTTACATGTCACCGTGCGCACGATAAACCGAGCTCCTAGTCATAATAACAATAACATAATAGCACTTTGTTGTTAAGGAAAACAACAATTAATTTTTTTGATCAATCATACACAAGTCGAAATTAAATGTGGCTTCCAAATTCAAATTTCACACGTGTTGTGCTATCAGCTTTCACTTTTGGTCGTTTTTGGTAGAATCGTCATGATGCCCGGAATATATCACTTGCTCGGTCACATCCACGGCATAAATTTACATAAAAACTTTCCGGCGATTATATGATAATCACGCCTGGCTCTGTGAAAATATCAGGCCGCATTAAATTAATTTTATACCGCCGCTGCGCTTCGCGGTCGCCGTTTCTCTGATGATAAATTTAATTTGAAGGATTGTAAAGAGCATAAAATGTTCCTATTCTCGTTGTGATCCACTCAAAAACCTCCATTTAATCCGAAAGAATGCTTCCCTAATAACCTAATGTCTCCCTAATGTCCCATCAGCGTATCTATGAATGTTAATTATAAAACGACGCCATCAGCATTGGGAAGGATTAAGGACTATCTAAACCGTTAGACTGTTCGACGTGGACTATCAAATTTACTTCACTTTCAAGTCTACGACACTTGGCAGATGCACGACTGGGTGACTTACGACTTTCCTCTCCACTACAGAACGGGAATGACGTCTATTTAGTGGAAACTCTCTCACCTGAAACAAAAATACACTCAGCGCTGTCGCTCTGGCGTGTAATGCCGCTTGACGGTACAGTCCTAATTAATGTACCTTATTTCCTTTACCCTTTTCCGAGAAAACGAAAAAAGCGCGCATTTAATTGAATCGCGGGGTAATATCTGCTCGTCGGCGGATAATGTAGAAACATGTGTTTCGTATGCTTGTGACGGGCGACATGTCGTCTCGTAAAGAGGTTTTTATTAGAGGCACATCCGAGAGATGTACAAGGCCGACCTTACACATTGAGCTGCATGTAAGGTGCAGGGCGAGAAGAGCCGTGCATGTTTTACACAAACAGACAAATTTTACGAGCACTTTTCTCTCCCTATGTGATGATGTGGTCTTGAAACAAATACCCACCTAATCATAGACTCTTGCACCATCATGCCAAGTAATGACTCCAGCTTGCCATATACTTGTCAAATTTTCAGAAACTGCGCGATTTAAACTCATGACGATCCATGCCGGTTTAATTAAAGCCGTTATTGTTTATGTGCTTGACATGAGGGAGGATATGACATGGTCACAAATTAAATGAAGCCATAACAATTAAATGTTGTGGCATATTCATCCGATTGTAGATTACCACCTAGACCTAGGCCTGAACTACTAACGTGTCACACTCCACCTCATGATGGCAAATAGTCATAATTTCGTTGATACAAGAGGTATATCTTTATCACACATCTTGTACGCACACTCCTATTACATTTATCTCCGCGTCTGTTTTATTGTTGATGAGATAACGTCTGACAGCGGCGGCGCTCATCATTTGAGCACTATATCTTCAAGCATAAAATACACAAAGTGACAGGCGATCCATGATCAGGTCGTCATAAATTTATATATGTTTTCCAATGGAACCAAGAGTCGAAATGAGAATTAGCTTTAAACATGGTCATTCGAAATGACAAGGTGGTAGTAAAACTTGTCGTGGTCTCATTGTCGGTGTCACGCATTGTTTGGAGCAGATAATAAACGAGTGTAGCACAACTGCTAAAATTATATTCGCACTGGTAATAAATTTGCATACCGAGAGCATTGTAGAGACAATGCGTGCGACATTTAAAAGAAAGAAGTCGAGATCTTAATGCATTTCGCTCCAGTTGTCTGTGCCGACACTGAGTCACAATCATTTTTCGCTGGAGTTTATTTATATAAAGTGGTCCTTCCAAATATGTAAACTGGGCTTGTCTAGTGTCACGAGAACAAGAAATACTGTCACATTCTGATGAGTTCTATGGAGACTGAGAGATTGTTGAAACGTTGATATCAAATGAAAATTCTGTAATTAATTCCTGCCTTTGATCCATTATGTCCTACAAATTAAATCTCAAGACAAGCGACGACGTGTATCAAGGCAATAGAAAGAAATTTACATGCAAGGCGTGCGAGAAAACACAAAGAAGAAGCGTTGAAGAAACCTGGAAAAGAGAAAACGATTTATCGAAGCATACATAGACGCTGGACATGAATCACATTCTCTCCATGTCTTTAGAAGTGCGACTCCTTCTGCTGGCTTGTTGAGATGCCAAAAACGCGGGCGTTTTGTGTTCAACTTCGGAATTCGAAACGGCTCGTGGAAGTGAGTCGTCATCGGTGAAAAGTGAGCACACGTCGTACACCAGGAATTCGCACTCTTTCGGCCTGCAAGTGATTTAATACGGTCGTCGACTTTCGTCTCGGTTGGCCGAATTTATACGCAGCGCAGTCGTTGCAATCAATCAAAATACATCAGCGAGGAAAACAGCTGAAGAAACATGAAACGCGAAAAGCCACCTTAGCGTATCCGGCATTTTGTAACGCGATGGACATATGTACAACATGCCCACCTAAACCACATCAAATAAATAACGTTGCAAGCATTAAATGTAAACTTACGGCGGCGTTAATGCAAGTCAAAAATTATCTGAAGCATGGATAAAAAATGTGTTGTAGTGAATAAGAATAATTCTTCTGTAAGATACAGTTTAATTCTCGTTTACGCCCACGCCGACACGGCGCCCAGCAACAACAAAAAATGTTGAGAAAATGAAAAGTAGAGGATGCGTTCGGGAAGATTTATCGCATGCTTTTAAAAGCTCCAACAACGCACAGCAAACCGCCGACGCTTTAAACGAAATAATAAAAAAAAGCTGGCACAATACAACTTGGAGCAAAAGTGCACAAACGCTTTTATTAGTTGGGCTCCTTTTGGATTTGAAACTTTTATCAAAGGATTTCACAAGAGTCGCGGTGCAGCAGTGCACGAAGCTGGAAAGGCAGACCCCACACGTGAACATGGCAACGCGCGCATGTATGCAATCGAAGAAAAGTTTACGATGCGTTTCGCACGCACACGTGTTTCTAATTCGATGTATAAACTTTTCAGAGCTTGTTTACGTGCAGACAAATTTGACGCGAATTCGCGCCTTGGTTGGAAAGGAAGAAGTGTCTGTTTGAGCGACGTTCCGTTGAATGCTGCCAAAAAGAAATTGCAATTTGTGGTAACTTCCTCTCAAGTTTTTCGCAGATTTATTATATTCGTAATACAGTTAGTTGGGAGAGAAAATTTAATTTTTTGCTCGTCGCATCAAATTAAACTTGTTTAATAATTAACAAATAAAGGAACTTTTTTATCTTCACGTACAGCAGCCACGGTTAAAATCTGAATTTATACTACTTCTAAGAAAAGGTTTAACCCAAAATGTAGAATGTATGATTAAACCTCTTCTTGAGAACAAAGGCCGCGATTAATTACTCTAAAGCAATAAAACCAGAAACACAGTAAACCATCCACATTTTTAACTGCAACACGAGACTTTAATGCCTGAAGATCTCACTGAAAACGAGCAGACACCAAATAAATTTCGGAACAAAACAGCAAACCAAGTCTTGGACCAAACGCATTAAAAACGCAATTACCACGGATATCATTAACGCCCCAAGTGCGATGTACAAGTGCGTCATCGTAAACTGTTGAAGCAAAGAGGAAAAAAGGCAATCATTGGCGTTTTATGGTTGTTGAGAAGCGGTATATCTGAAGCCATCAAAACCATCAAGAGGTAATTGGAAATTACACGCAATCTGTAAATAATATAAACATTCCCGTCTCACGATAGGCGTACAATTACTTAGCTGTAATTGAATACGAACTGATGGGAATAATATCGAAGAGTTGGGTAATTGTCTGCTCAACATAATGGTGTAAAGTACAGCAGCGTAGCTAGAGTATAATTGGTAATAAACGTAGGAAGGACGAAGAAGCTACACTGAAAGCTGCAGCACTGAAAGTACAGCCACCACCGTCGACGATATCGATGGTAATAAATTTGCATATGTCTTTTGTTTTTCCTGAATTTCTCCATGGCCACGCAAAATGCATAAAATTGAATTGTCTTGTGATTTACAACTATATCGCTGTAATGTGATATTCACGCTGTAAAACTATGATTGAGATGCAAAATGTCTCCAGTATTTTTTTGCTATTAAAAACTCAATTTTAAAACTCAACGATAAAAACAATTAAAACTCCCCTAAACGATTTTCGATTGTATTCTAACTGATTATGTATTATAATTCGCGTTTAGTGCAATTTGCATTTAATTTAACTCGTACCGATATAAAGGGCATTGAATAAAAACACACCGATCAATCTTTCTCAAATGTCCTTTTACGATGACGCTACAAACAATTCCTTCGTCTAGCACCAGCACGATCACAGCTTTCTAGTTTGATTGGAAAGATCGCTAACGCGATAGAGACTTCATTGTGCGAACGATGTCCCCAGATTGCAAGCACGTTGTATTGTAATTAAATTTTAATAACCATTTTCGAGGTCGTGGGTTCATGGAATTTCAATCGCAATGCATTGCAGCGTGCACTTTGCACTTCGTTTCACTTCAATCGCGACAATTGAATCGAGCCGTCCTCAATCCTTCACCATGCGCGGGCGAAAATTTGTAAATGAGCGTGAAATTTATTTATTATATATTATATTTATTTATTCGATAAATAATAGCCCAACATGTTAAAGCGTTGAAAGCCATGCATAAATTATGTGCTCGCTGTTTTCTTCGCATAATCGAGGTGGAAAAAAAATCGACAACGCGGGCATTCAATAAATCACTGCGTTTTTTCATCGGCGCCGATGATAAAATGTAATTAAATGAATTTCTCAAATACCGCGTTGAATGCGCGTTTTATTATCTAATGGATTCAATAAACAAGCTTTTTCAGTGCGCGACGAAAGCGCCTGATGCAAGGAGACAATGCGTTGCGTTGTGCTTTCGAGTGCCTGGCACAGAGAAAACGACTGCTAATCGACTCTGAAAGTAAACACTTGAAATTGATAGAAAGCATGAACTTTACTCAAACCATATACTCTGTTGTTTTCAGTATTCACACATATGTTGCTGGTTTCAATTAAAATTGAATGAATATTATTCAACGGAGCACTAACTAAGAAGGTCATTATTATTGAGCGCAATCATGAGAAATATCCAATTATTTTTTATTGTCTTACTTTAAAAAAAAAATCTAACAAATGCCCAAAGATGAAAAAAACACCAGAAATTAAATTCCATACTAACCGAACTTCAGTTTCCTAAGACCTCCAGTTTTTTTTTGTGTATTTTCGCTTGCAATCTTCATAACAATTGAATTACATTCAATATACAAGTGGTCGACAGTGGGTTATTCAAACCAAAGTGTATTTATTCAGCAAACTACCGACTTGTTATTATTACGCATTGCCAGTTAGTTTGAGGTCGAATATCCCCCTTTTCTGGCATGTTTCTCCCGCGTGGCGTGTGTATAACATTAGAGGGCCATTTGCAGACAACGTTAAACAACCAACCCCACCAAACAAACTCTGAGTTTGGGTATGGAACCAGCATGAACCAACCACCCATTATTCATAGTTGCATTATCGCAACACGATGTTATTCTACCATGTCTCCGATCGAGCGTATCCGGTTGTTCCAACATTTGAAATTGAAACAAACAAGACAAAACGCATGTAATAATTACAAATGCCTCCCCCACGCCCCTATGCACTTGAAATTCACTAACGAGAAGCTCAAGTGGGCGTAAGAATCTCGGTAATTGAAGCGATTAGTCTTCGCTTCGACGACACCCACATCAGGCCTAGATTATACAGTGTCTATGAAGTTTTCAGCAATCGTGCCTTCAAAAACAATCCAATTGAATTCCGCGGTGCGAAATGAAATCGCATATCGTCGGAGGGGTGGATTTGTCGTACGCAGTGCAAAACAAAGGGTGCTGTAATTGTGTAAAGTGTAAATCTATTTTTTGTGTCTGTTGAGCAAATCCTCTTGCAGTCTGGTAACTGCCTTATATAATTGTGTTTTAATTTCCTAGCGATGCAGTTGAGCGCAATGCTGCCAGCCGCAGCATGCAAATCTCATTTGTAACAAGACACAATAGCTTTGCACTCTTTACGCACACCATTTCCAGCTGTGCAATTCAACTCATGCAAAATGTTAGTAAAAACAGTCTTATGATTTACAATTTTCTTATTTGTAACTCGTAGATGTAGCATACAAAAGCTCAACGAACTACTTTGACAAGTGTTCACAGTACGTATTATAATTGTATTTCTGACGAATATCCTAATAAGATTAAGGACTACAAATCAGCTTATGCCAACAAATAAAAGAGAAATCCATGCACGCCAGATTGATATTAATCATCTCGTGCAAATTTACGTGCCTCTGTTGAGAGATGAATTGTCGCGTGCGGATGATTGAATTAAATAAATTTAGTTATCGCCTTCACGAGTGCGATCGGCGTTGATAAATTCAGTGTAGGCGTGCGGAAATCAACGTTTACGTTTAATCATACATGAGTTATGTATGGCACAAGACATCCCATTCTCCCAGCCCTACTCCAGCTCGCCCATGGCGCGCTCAAACTGAAATATAATTAATTAATCAAGTGGGCAATCGATGAGTGCCCACTTTACCCACATAATTACGGCGCCTAATAGCTAATGACTAATGAAGCGATTATATGGTGGGCATCAATCTTTCATAGCGCTCACACGCCATTGATTTAAACAATTTCAATGAGGATAGTGAACTAGTTTGACGCATGCACCAGCATCACATTCATCTTCTTGCACAATCCCTCACAACAGTCAGTCATTGAGAGGAAGAGTTGCTAGCATTTCTCCAACATTTCTCGCCTCTTGTTTCTGACGTAGGTATCGTGTTTAAATTGTAAAATAGATTAGAACGGCTTTTATTCCTGCTCGTTAGGCTTAAATAAATCACTGCACGGCAGTGAGCTGACCAATAAAAATTTACATAGACAAGAAGGAATGTGTCCGCAGTCGAAACCACAGCTGTGCGCGCGCTATGGTGGCCATCTCGGACGTGACGCAGCGTTGAGGTTCACAAATTAAATGCATTTCAATAGGTCTAATCATGCGCAAACACAATACACATTATCGACACACGCTGGTAGGCTAGGGGTGTTCTAGGAGGTGGTGATCATCTTGATGAGTATTATTTTTTGGCACAAGCTGCAGCCAGAGTTGCACAGATGCAGCCAGCACGCGTTGCCATTCAATAAATTTGCACTGATTGAGTGTCTATGAAGTGCTGCCGAGAGGGGTGCGTGCAGCATATTCATATGACATGGGTTCGAAACCCTGCCTGCACCAGAAGAGCATGCTCGGTTTGGTGTTAGATTCCAGGCGATTGTCAGCAGCAGCCGGCAAAACGCGTGGCGCTTTCAACATGCGCACACGTGCAGTTAATGATACGGCAGCCGATGCAATCCGGCGCAATTGAAAAAAAAAACGAGCAGAAGAAAAGGGTGCAGAGCGCCTAGAATGGAAATGATGTTACCACAATGAAATAGGCAAAAACAAGCCGCTATTCTATTGTTAGAAGTCTATTTAACGCGTGCGCAATACGAAATTAAATTATGCCTCCTGCCTGTACTCCTCGACGGATGTAACTTTTTAATTTGCAACTCCACTTGTACCAGTAGCACAAATATAGTTAATATAGTCAACCTTACTTAACCCCCATTCTATATTGCATATCAATTCTTCGATAGGCTTCAAGAGCTATGAACACTCAAACAGCTGTAGACTTCTTACCAAGCTGTTGAGTGCCAGATCTTCGGGTTCAACCTAAGGTGAGGCAAGAGGTGAGCAGGTGCGAGGTGTCAACTACAATGTAATTTAAAGAACCGTGGCTGCGGCGACGCCAAAGAAATGCCCCATTAAGATTCAAATAAATTACGAGAGCGCACACGAGGGCGTCGCGTTTATTCATAACGCAAGACCCATGGGTTCGAGCGAAGGTGTGCCATCGACATATGTACCCAGAATACCCATGGTAATATGACGGATGTGTCATGTGCGTACGAGCACACGCTGGCAACACCCACTTCCTGCTGCATCGCCAAAGACGTTCGTAACCCTCGAGGGCATCACGTATGGGCGACAAATTGGCAAATTAATTTCGAATGTGTGACGGGTGATTATGTTTTTACAGCGTTTCCGGAACGTGCCGAGAGGATTCCTCGAAAATCGAGATTTAATCCCCTGGCTTGTTAACAAGCTCGACAGCATGTTTTGGTATTTACCCCAGTTATGGATTCCGCGAGCATCTGGTCACACATACCTGGAACAACAAAAATAATCATCAGTAATCAGCAGGAAAGAGAACATGCGTAATTACTAGTGCTCGACGGATGTTACAACGTGAAATAATATCATCCATCGCAGAGAATATTAATTTTGGTCAGATAAGGATTACTAGTATTTAATGGTGCTAATTATTGATTCTTTGCCATGGTTGCGTTGAGCCCGAGAACAATGGCGTCAATAGTATAGCATTTTAAGTAATGCATTCAGTTGGAAAATCATTTACATAATTTCTCGCTAATTTATACCATTCACAATTGATTCTCTTCCTTTATTTTACGAATCATACTCATTACAAAATCAATGTCTAAATTTGTTATTTTGCTTGCACTTGTATTACAAAGTAGTGCCTGATTGCGATTCAAACAGTGTACCTCCTTCATGGACTTTTCTTGAAAATGTTGAATAACAACATTCAAGAAGTTAAGTATAATGTGAAACTTGAAACAAAACTGTTCTGAGTACTTTACATTACGAAATCCTCACATAAAGCATGTAAACTAATCGAATCCATATTTACATGATATGACCATATCGTTTTTCCCAGTGCTTTTTATGGAATTTTGAATATCCATCGACTTTTTACTGCAAGCCAAACCGCTTTGAGGCATTAATGCTTGCGACACATGTACTTTCCATGTTTATTGCCACTATGAAGTTATATGGTGGTGTGATTGATTATTTATGCATGCGTTTGAAAACGGACGAAACGTCGTCAAACTGCCAAGTCATCATGTGAGCATACGCTTTACTTTCGCTTAAAGCTGATATCCAGAAGGCATTAGTAGAAATGAATAAAATTACAGCTACATTGTCCCCTACTTTCAGTGAATGTCTTCAGTTCTCGCGTGTTTTGTGTTATGATTCCTTGGAATCGATATGGAATAGATTGTTGTTTACTGGGTCCTTATAGAAATATCATCGTGAGCTATTATTGTGTAAACAGTAGCCGCACGAAAATAATAGTTTAAGCCGTTTATGCAAATTGCCAGAGAATGAAGTTGTCAGGGTTGTGTCTTGCCGAGTCACGGCTCACAATTCCCAACAGGGGTAGCTCGCTAAATCCACAAAAGAATGATTTGTTCCCAGTGATTACCAAAGTGCGCAAGTGACTCCATCGTTTTCGTATTTAACGTATTCCTAGTACGCCATTGAGTTGTGGTTAGCGCTTTCGGACACACGCTGTTGAAGGGCGAGCCATTTTGAATATGGAATAGAAAGCCGCCTGAATGCGGGGGTGCATATTTTATTAACACAGAGCGTTTTGCTCAAGATTAGCTGGAATTTAAACGATGTTGCGTCGAATTTCATCAAATTTCAAACGCCCAGGCCCAGGAAAATATGTCTGCAATGTGTCGATACGAGAGGCAGGATGAGAGCCCGCAAATTCGTAAAGGGCGCGTCGAGATTTGTTATGCAAAGGTTTTTTTCCGCAAGTTGGGTATATCGCGCCGTAAGCAGTCTAAACGTTCGCAACGCCCCAATCAAGTTAGGACGAAATTCAGCTTAGAATTTACTCGCTCCCGCACGCGATAGCAGCGAATATATAGGGGGCATAAGTGCGAATATGTGCGCGTTATGCAAATTGATATTTCGACCGAGGCGGCGTTTATTGAGATTGCCGCTAAAGCCATGCTCGAGAAGTTTGTCGCCAAGTCGTCGCTCGCCACATATTTATTTCCGTTTGGAGAATTTCCTCATTTCCTTTTTTCGCTCCACATCCTTCGAGATATGCCCTGGACTCGTAAAGCAAATCAGCAGCTGTATCCCATAACTTTTACACAATAAAACGAAACACAAAAAAACAAAGCACGGAGAGAATTGAAAAAAAAGGACATAGTTTTTACAACAAAAATAGAACAATATCTTAAAGTAAAAAGTGCTTCTCAAGAAGTAGTGGTCAGTTCCACGACGCTTAGAACAAATCGCATTGACTTGCAATGACTGCAACTATTTCGGAATCCGGCGAACAATACAATACCGATTATGTGCAATGGGCGCACAATAAGAAAGCGCAGGAAACCCGCCGAGCACTCCGAACAATTCCATACAAATAGTTTGAATGGGAAGATAATGATCAATACAATGAATCTTCCCTAGCCGACCATTGCTGCAAACTATGAAGCCATATAAACGATCCGCTGAACAAACTGTAATGTGAATAAAAGCCAATTCCTCTATTGCTGCCGGTACCATTGAAGTCTACCATAGTTTACACAACTTTAACAACCCGAAAAGTTTTGCGTGTGTCGCTACTATGAATGGGATAAAATTGCGCATTGGTGCGCTATTTGAAAAGAAATACATGAGATATAAATATCCATAGAATAAAAACCTTGTATTCCTTATTATCGACTGTTTCTCAATTTAATTGAATCCTTGACATAAATAACAATAGCATGTAGATGTAAAAATGCATTGTTGACATAAAGCTTCACAGCTCGCCACCATTATCTGAAGAATCAATTAAAGAGAAGAAAAATAGCTTTGAGCTGAAAATCCGCTTATTGCATGTTTATCTTTGAAGGATTACAGTTTGCTGCAGCAGAGAATTCTCCTTGGTATCTCCTGTTTTCCTATTATGTTTGGTTGATTTACGAACTGCGAGGGTAAACTACGCACAAAGCCTCCTTTCCAAGTAAAGAAGAGATTCGTTAATAATGGTGCCTGAGCGCACTGGCTAATTTATAGGCAGACTTCCGGAATCGCAAGAGGTACAGAATAAAACTGCCCCTTTTCGGGAAAGGTGTATTGTACCGCTATTGCCGTTGATAATACCACCAGAATAAAAATCTACTGCTCCACCAAGGCAATATCAAACGCCACGCGTTTATTGCAAATTCCGCAATTACCCGCAGAAAAAGAAGTGCATGACAAAGCAGACAAGAAAGGCCGTTAAATTTACAAAATTGACGCCCCATCCATTCAGCGTTGGTCATAGTCATGTTTTTTATTCGTAGGACGATGAACGACGCCATAATTTTATATTCATGGCATGACATGATGGCCATGGGGTGCGTAATAAAAATAAAAATCCCGATAGTGCCGAACCGACCGTCGGGCCGACGGTTTTTTTGTGTGCATAAAATCAATTTCCCGATTGCATTTTTCACATTCTGCCAGGATGGCTGCGGTATGTGCACCAGCAAAAAGGTATAGAGTTTTCACTATCAAAACACGTGATATTGAATTGATTCAACGATGTTACAACATCTGTTCGATTATAATGCGTTTTGTGTGAACAATAGAAATTTTTAGTGTACAACTATAGAACCAACAAAAATCGCTGCCTTTTTGCAACATTTATGAGACACCTTCACCTCAGTTAGACTTGACAATAAGAATTTCAGGTAGAAACAAACTCGGCTTTACACGTCACATTCAGTTAGTTTTGTCTAACAAAATGTTTGGGGTACTTTTCGACCGACAAAACAACTATTGTGAGTAAATTCATGGAAGCGCCTCACTATTTTGACGCCGCGATGCGATGTGAATTTTGTATTCAATACCATTATTAATTACAAATGCTAATGTTTAAACAAAATGCAAATGAGCTTAATTAAGTATGTTTTTCTGGCCGAATGTGCCATTACAATACAGTTACAAACAAATTATATTGAATCTGTGCCAGGTCGTTAAGCCAAAAAATCCTTGACAGCTCAGCTTATTCTTTCTGCGACTTTGATGAATGCGTGTAGACTGTGTAGAGTATTAATTGCCTTAGGTGCCGGCACCTGTAATTTCTTACTCCTTGTTATGTAATGGTAGCAATTCACAGCACGCAAAAATTACACCTTAATTACAACAAATTCTCGATGAAATGAAGAAAGCAAATTAAATTTTAAGTAACTTTCTTACGACTGTCAATCACGATGAGATATCGACTTAGATTTACATTTTTTTTTTCAGTGAGAAGAGACTCTGTATATTACAGGAATAAATAGAGAGGAATAATTTGGGAGTTCGTGCTTGGTCGTGAATTGTGTCAATTTTCATTATCACGTTGTAGATCTCTCCTGGACTTTGGAAACCAGAGTCGGACATCCTAGGCATAACTTGGTCCATAAACATCGCTTCCGGCGGGCACGCAGCGTTCTTTTTACACGTATCTCCCATTTCGTGCGCGTCGTGCTTTCGCAGTAGGCAACCGGGAACCTGAAGGACGTTGCACATAAATAATAAAATAAAGCAAGCAACTCAACATTGGACTCCAGACTCCTTGGTAACCTAGTAACCTAACGTAAAAACAATATCCTCGCCAAAGTGGTAAAAGAAGCACGTTCTTCTTTACCTCTCTCTGAACAGTGCACACATGGTCGTTATTTCTTCGTTTCCAGTTACCCGGCCTTTCATCCACCTTTCGTCGGCTTTGAATGAAGGTTTCGCTTTGAGAGAACACCCAACACGAAGATGTTTGCCCGGTTGGCATGCGGTGAGCAAATACGATAGGTAAATTATGCGTTCCGCTCACACATCCCACGGCATTTTATTTTTGATAACTCTCCGGACGTGTGAGACGCAGGTAAATTTCCGTCGCCAACTTCAAAGGCCCTCGCTGAAGATAAGTAAGCCGCATGCATTATTCAGATCAATCTTCAAATAAGACACTCGCTCGTCACAATCGCGTGTGGTATCGACAATTGCGTGCGAAGGAAAACGCCAAGGGAACGCCAATCTCATGTCGCATCCCACATCGCAATTTTATCAAAGCCGCGCCAGACTGCGGGGGAATGGGCGTGTTGCAGACGCTCTTAAATGTCACTCGCAAATGGTGGCATTTCTTGCATAAATTATCGAAATGTATTCCGTTTCTCCGCGCATTACATTGCGGCGCCATCACAACTCCTTCAATATGAAAACTTGACACGATAGCTGTGGATAGTGTCAGCTTGTTTTATTGGTACAGATCTACGACCGGTACGATTCATTAATTACTGCTTTAATTACAGTGCGAGGACGCGACGTAGATAAAAATAAAGCTTTCGAGGAACTGAGACGACTAATGAATGCGACGCTCACTAGCAGGGCGGCAGTAACCTGTGCTTTCAATCCGTCTTCAAAACGGAGCTTCGGAGATACGCAGCAAACGATAACGTAATTTAAACAAAATTACATTAACTAAACGTAATTGACGTGCATACATGTTGCGCGAGCCATTTACACAGACACCTCATTATTTAGCGTGCGGTTGGTGATTTATTCCAATTAGAAGAAATGCTAGAAAAGTGGAAGTATGATAAACACACTTTTCGTTTTCACAGGACCTACACCAAGAAGAGATGGGTGTTCAGATAAAGATTGTACTAGGATGCTTAAAATTCAAGGCAATGTTTGCACTTTTTATCTCTTCATTCCATCCCAGCATTGTCACCAGACATAAATAGAATTAAAGCCCACACACGTTGTTATTAGTCAACATTTTGCCTATGCAAATAGTCTACAGAGTGTTCGAATCCCAACAAATACAGACAGTGATGGTAGATGACGTTAGGTGTCGATCCTAAGAAGGCGCGGTAGCATCCAATGTGTCAATTATAAAGTATGTGTTCATTATCGGTACCCGCTGATTGCGCGAGCATTAATTCTTATTAGTAGCACACTTCGGCCGATAAACACTGAGGATCTCGCCGCCTGGGCGTAGACGGACGTGCAGCACGCGATATCAATTTATTATATCGGATAAAAGCTTCGATGTGTGTCGGGTATGCGTAGAGAAGAGCTTTTCCCTGTTATGCATTATCATCGCCGCGGCCAAAACAAATCTACAAACATTTTGTGGTTAAAAAAATTCTCAAATCTCCAAGCAGCGCCCCAGCTTTCATCATTAATTCATCATTAAACATCATTAATTACTTCTATAAAAAAACTTACAGTACACAACAACATAAAGTGCTAAAAGTTATATGTACAATACCAATGAATAGAATGAATTGTCAAACGGGTTAATGGCTTCGTTAATAAGCGCCATTAAAGAATTTTTATCTAGGGCAAAGATAAAATTGAAAGCACCATGAACCGGAGATAAATCTAACGCGCATCGTATTAGTATCATAATTGATTTCAAAATGTATTGATTCAGAAGCGTTATGCTAGGCTCGGTAAACATGTAATTTTTGACACTCGAACGCAATTGATTGGCATGTCAGCTTCGAGTTCAGGAAGGGCCCGGTGTATGAGGAAACACGCTACAATGCGCTTTATAATCATGGTACTTGTAATGTATGACTTTACGACGTCGTTTCGAGTACGTAACGGCAGATTTGAAGCGCCGAAGATTATAAATTGATACCTATTTAATGCGACGCATCTATGGCGAGGCACGGACTTGATTGTCGCAATTCCGGCAAATCCAATACCAGAAGCAAAGCGCAGGCGAAATCAATCATGACGACTTCACCCACACGTGAAAATAATGATGGATTATCGACAACCCGGTGATGAACATCTGGACAGGTAGAGACTTAAAAATCGCTTTTCCGTGCCAACGAGGTCAGCGTTGCTAGGTAGTTATCTGCTCCATATCAAACATGCGTCATTGATGACTAGTTGACTGAAAGCAGGAAGTCATCAATGCTGGCAGATTGTTCAACTTTATTTACCAAAGCTGGAGTTAGGAGAGAGTAATAAAAATATCTGGCGCATAGTCGATCTCAGTGGGATATTGTCACATTGTCACCTACCCCTCAGTGGGCAGCCCCGTGTGAGTTGAACCGGGCGAACGGCAAACAAACACAGCGGGGTGTACAGCTGCCCTGTCGTCATAAATACTAAAGCATTTTCTACTTTCCGTCGACTAGTGAACTTTTGAATAATTTGGAAATTACCTCACACCTTGAGGGACCCTTGCTTGGATTGTTGGAAGATAAAACTCTGAGAAATAGAAGTAAAAGACTATGAAATGACCATAATTGGACAATTATAAAAACCTCGAAGTAAATAAAACATTTTAATTATTTTCTACAAGACTATAATGTTGAAGATGCTTCTAGGAATGATTTACCGCCTTGCATTCATTGAAAACGAGGGCAAAGAAAGCTTAAACCGCAAATTACCCACCCAACTCTTCTCTCAACGAATAAGAAGTTTTCAAGAACTTTTAATAACAAAATTGATTCCCTCGTGCGGTCGTTTTAACAAACCTAGTAATCTTGTAAACGGTTCTACCTGAGTGTCTAATATCCCTCAAGCATACCAAGTGTTGAAAACTCATACCCTAGCCTGTTTCCATAAAATTATTAATCAAGGAAGATGGTGCCTTCAAACCGAATCTGGTTTGATTATGTCATTTTGCTGCTACAGCGTTGTTAGAATCAAATCGTAAATGCAAATTTTCCAAATTTCAACTCTAGTAAGATATAAAGGTCAGATCAGGTGTGCTAAGGTATCCATTATTAGTCGGTGCTAGGTGTGTATTATGGTCCTACGTACTAATTTCACGACCGTGTAGATTCTCGTGCAAGCCGCTCCGGCACACACCATTTATTATTGCCACCGGGCAGCCGAAAACGGTAATTAATAACACATTTATCAGTCCTCCTCGACACACACGATAATATTCCCTGCTTCACCCTATCGTGCAAGGGGTCCACCCGTAAGCATATAAGATTTTCCCAAAATTAATAATACCCAAGTCTGACGTTCTCACACCCTAAAAAAGGCGCACTAATCGATTTCAGGCTCAAAATGCATGCGAAGCAATAAAATGGACAACAATGAAAACACCCATATAAAGGAGCATCATTTATTATAAAGCAAAGCTCCTCAAGCACCAAGAAGACATAGGAAAACGAAGGAATTGACTGTTGGAACAGTAACTTGAATTTTTTATACTTATACCCTCGGTTGTAACAGGTCGCAATAACAGCGCTTGATACATTGCACGTTGGCGATTTTGTGCTGATCCATGAACAGTCGCAAAGTGTCAAATCACACGAGATTTAACACTTTTATATTAATTCCTTCTCGGCGATGGCCGTGTCATAACGTGTGTGAATCTGAGCAGCGAGCAACAGCTGCTGAAAAAATTACAAGCCGCCATCAATTTTCAAAACGCCGCCATGCCTCTTTTGGCAGTGATTAATACTGCTACCGGTCATGTCTCTGTCCTCATCTCATCCTGCAGTAGTGCTCTGCTTTTTATGTCGCAAACTTGTTATACTCGCATCCGTTTTATGCTGCGCGTCCAAAGAAATTTCATTTTATCCGAAAATTCCGATCGGCGGACAAACAACAGAGTCGAGAATCATTATCGTGATTTATCACCAGTTTGCAAGTTTTCACGTTCGGACAAGAGAACATTGTAGTTAAGAGGACGCAGAGCGTCATCAAACTTCATCATCGAAGTTTTTCACTTGAAGCTTTATACGAAAATAATCTAACCCAGATTCCGTTAGTTTTTGTTCCTGCGGCTAGTTTCATCTTATTTTCGAGAGGAAACGAGGATAATGGCTGCTGATGTTGTACTCGAAGCGTACTCGAGAATAGTCTTAAATTTCTCGCAAAACAAAACACTCCAGAAGTCAGAGAAAAAAGAATTTATTTCTCCTGTTGGGAATTAATTCCGAAAAAAAATAAAAGGGTTTGTTTATTAAATAAAACCTTAGCCATGTATATTCCCGGCCTAAAATCCTTTCCTCCCGTGTAGTAATGCGCAAAGTAACGAGATGGCTGCTGCAACGTCGTGCAGCTTCCTTTTTCTTCACCGCTTTTCGAATGCATAATTATGCGTTCGCATTATACGTGCACCTTAATAAATCTCGTCGAGTAAACAACGTAAATCCTTAATAGTACAACACGGCTCCTTACGATTCCTTGTGGCGAATACATTGAATGCGTCGCAAAGAACGACATGGCGTCCTGTGCAAATTCAACTAAAATGTATGCGACACACAAAAACACATGCCCAGTATGGATACAAACAATATACGCGAGCCTCGCTATCACCGAATAAGCGCATGGAAAAACAAGAAACACGAGGGTAGCGCTGCAAACTGCTGAAAGCCCGAGGCCTCTTCAACTATTCGAGACAATGTATGTGCATTCGATATCAACCGGACTATTATTATACAACGTGTTGTTTGTTTGTTGTTTGCTCAAGTTGATGGTAGTGAACGATTAAGATGCATTAATTTGTGCATTTACAACATTAAGTATATCAACAGTAGCGCACGTTACTGCATTGTACCAGACTTTTAAACAATGGAACAGCAGAAAAATGAGAATTTTTAATCGCCTACATTTACAGACACACACTGACGAGCTTTATGTTGATATCAAAGGCCTGGATACGCAATGCTTCCACCGTGAACAGTGTGAGTACTTACCAAGCCAATTCTGCGAGTGTAACTTTTATTAATTATTTATTGCTCCAGTTTGAGATATCCACTTGAATAAACTCAGGCATAATGTATATATGCACGCTCTGCCCACAAATCATGTCTTCTATCAACTTTCTATTCTTCTTCAGCTGAATTCTTTTTCATCCTGGCCTTTCTTCCGCAACCATGTAGAACGCAAACTGCCAAATGAGTTATGATTCTTTTTCGAAGTCATATTTATCACGGTATCTTCAACTTCTACCCTTTACGCATTGCAGAAAGTCTGGCTCAAATCATTCATTCCAATTGTAGTTCCGCGAAGGAGCAGAAAAGCAGCAACCGGACTTTACACAATTCACAAAGTTGTGCTGGAATTGATGGTGATTTCTATATCGACTTAAGGCAGCTTCAAGAAAGGTATAGCAGCCTCTATCGAACTGGTTTCTTGCAAGATAATTAGACGTGCCTGAGACGCTTTTACATCGAGCTGCCCTATTTCGATTCAACATCGACTTGGAAGAGGAACGCAAATGTAAACGCAGAAACTGAGCGTGACATAAGTCTCATTAACTGTTAATACGCCCTTATTTCTCTTAGATTATGTACAGCAGCACCCTCTTTGATTCACCGAACAAACTCACGCCATTTTGATAGCGGTGGTGGAATAGTAAGATAATGTTTAGGAGAAAAAGATCTTGGACTAGTGTCGTTAAAGCAGTAGTTATCGCCACACCGAAAAACAGCAAACATTGAAAGCACTCCGTGCATTTCACGTTTAATTACCTCTAATTTATAGAGGTTCTTACCGAAGGCACAGAATGCAATAGTGTTTAACGACATGGTGCTTGAAATCACCTCATTACATCCACTGCGATTAAGTAATGAGAACTTACCTGAAACAGAAAACATTACATTGATCACTAAGAACTACACATTGCAACATTGTAAACTGCGGCATTAACAATTTATATAAATTACAACCCGTTAATTTCAATTTAATCGCTGAATGTAGTGTCATGTTCCCAGCATTAGTTTATTAAATCGTTAGGCATATTTTACACGTTTTATGCTGGAATTCGACGCGTTTGGTTTACGACTTCGTGACATTTATGATTGGTAAACAAGCTGGTGTCAGAGCGTCAATCAAGTGATGCCAACATAAAGAAAACCACCGCTTGTTAGGTTGTAGAAAATTGAAATGAGTTTGACCAATATTTTCTCTGCAATTAACTGTTGGCACTGTCGTGTAAATACACAGTAGCAGGATGATAACAAAAGCAGTATTAGTATCACGCACGACGCATTCACATTAACTGCTAACTATTATCCAGTTAGTTAAACTACTATTTGCCCACTCCTGGGGACAAAATGCACTGAACCCAAACACTTTACCAGCAAAAGGCAACCAAAATTTGTCCTTTTAATTAACATTGACTAACTAATCGTAATTTTCCGGCCAGAAGTCCTCAACTGAATGTGCTGGAAACTATTTGGTGATGTTGTTGATTTGATCGCTCTAAGTACATTGAAGCGTTGATACAGGGAGTGGAAACTCGTAAACGCTCAGTTTGATATCGCCTTAATACGAGACATGTCTTGTCAATAGTACTCGGAATAAGTGAATACGTAAAGTCATGAATATCCCCAGAACTGAAATCATGTATCAATTGAAATAATTGGAACAATGCTCTGAAATTTACGACACCGACAAAACTATTTAATGGTCATCTTCGTACACAGCATAATTCTAATTTAATGCTTCTATTTTATTGCCCTTTGTCCACCAATTTCCTAGAAGTTCCAAGAAAGAACAGAACAAAATAAACCAAATTGATTTAATGCCCTGGATC
Organism: Diploeciton nevermanni; assembly: GCA_027575565.1. Lineage (NCBI taxonomy): Eukaryota > Metazoa > Arthropoda > Insecta > Coleoptera > Staphylinidae > Diploeciton > Diploeciton nevermanni. The sequence continues at coordinate 1,662,922 of JAODIE010000010.1, forward strand.
ACATCAACTTCTAACAATGTCCTGTAACCTGATCCCGCGTTGTTTGTATCACGATGGCACTCACGTCCAGCACACGAGGATGATATATCGCGACTTTCACATATCTTAAGGAGGGTGAGGTCCAATGGCTGGCGCCATTGCGTGTGACCACGCACATGCCGCACTATCCAGAAGAATAATAAACTGTATCACATTTTATTCCATTGCCAGTGACATCCTACACACCATCTCAATATAAAGATTATAATAGAAACGGAGTGTGAGAGTGCACAAAGTCGAGTGGTGGCTAGTGAAAGAGTAATATGTGAACATAATGCACACATCCAGGGGTTATTTATTCCCTCATTCCAGCACACACAAGGCAACTATAACACATTATCTTACATGTATCTTGTGACCGACTACCAACTCCCGCCGTGTCCCCCATTGTCTGATATAATCAGAAGAGAAAAAGGCACACATGGTGTAGTATAATATCCGAAGACTCTACAATTGTCAGAAATATTTGTAGGACGATTTATATTTGAGTCCGCAGGCAATAAGTGTTGAATGGTACTTGTTACTCCACGTAGAATGCAACTTAATGCTTTGCAATTGGCGATGTTTGCATCGGGTGTATCAGGTGAACGGATTGAATTACACGCGGTGTCAAATCATCGTTGGCATAAAACGGTAGCCTGCATACTTGGCGGTCAAGTATCATGTACAGGTTTATTACTTAACCTGGCAGTCTTGGAGTTCAACTGAATTGAGTTTCTTTTAGTCTTTGCAAAAAAAAACCTACAAGCAAAATTCAAACTTCACGAATGGCTGATCGTGATATCATTAAATCATCATTGGCCAATGTAAAATCAAACCAAAATAGGAATGAATGTCAAAACACGTATAACACTAAATGCTCCATTTCCATCACAGCAGATGTAAATGTTCGAGATGCCCCTGAGGCACTACCGTCTATAGAAAGACGCAATAATTTATTTCTTAGTACAATCATTCCTTGATCTACAGCTCCAAAGTATTACAAAAATAACACCAAGTGCTTTATAAATTTATCCCCTTTCGAGTATTCGCCATAAACCTTACAAAGGTAAACGATATTACTTAATCTGCTATACTGTGATAAATCACGTCTTCGTTAAGCGATTCTTTGCATCTAACAAAAACTGGAAAGCTTGCGTTGCACCAGGCGCTCTGTTTTTATCCGGATGCAGAATTCGCGACAACTGCTTAAACGCATTCATTATCTTGTCCACTGTAGAATGTTTATCAATCCCCAGAATCTCATATGGATTTTTCGCTGTCAACACACGTTGTACTTCTAGAACTTGATCCTCAGAATAGAGCTTAGCATCAATTTCTTTTATCAAATCTACAATTTGATTTGAGTTGAATGACAAGTTAAACAACTGTTTACTAAATTTTCGTTCTACCTTTAGCTTCCTGAGTTGGATACATTCGTTCAGCTTTTAGTAGTAACTCCCTAGCAGCCTCCAGCTGTTGATAGCCCCATTTTATATGTTTTTTGGCTTTTTCTAACACTTTTTCCGAGTCTTCTTTATTACAGTCCATTGTTCACGTTACTATTGACTTATTCACTCGGCAGATTGAACCATACTGAATCGACAATCGCATCAACCATTGCACAGAAGGATGTAAACAGTGATATTCTGTTTCAATGCAGTGACTAATAATACAGTATTATCGAAAGCAAACTAGCGATCTGCTGGTGCTCGAAGTTCAGAATGTTATCAGTGGTTGTAAGAAATATAAGCAGAATTGCTAATCGTGTTAATTGGTGTATTTTGCAACAAGTTTCGTATACATAATGACAATATTATAATAAAATGTAGTTTTGGTACAGTTTACCAAGTGCGTCCCAGTACATTCTGCGCAAGAAGGTAAACCAGCACATTGGTATTGTGTGTATAAAGTATGGCACCACCGCGGTTATTTGTAGTTCATCCTACGGTTAGCCCACCAGAATGGAGTGCGGCGGTGAATTGTGGTTAAAAAAAACCCTTGTCCATAGAGCAAAGCTTCGATCCATGTCTGGCTAGGCTGCCCTAGCGTAAATAAATTTTCATATTTTTCTGCATTTCTGACACTCTGGGACTGCGCGCACTTGCTGAATGAAGCCGGGCAAATGAAGAAAAACGTATCTAACACCTTTGAATAGACGCCAGCATAATAGAAATGGAGAAATGAGAAATCTATCCACTGTCCAAGCACCTATAAGGGTCCCGAAAGGTATTTAAGTTTGAAAACATTTTTTAGATGGTAATCCTGATAAATTATGCAAAAAGCGCAGACTGTAAATCTCGTTACACTATGCATAATGACAATACGCATGTCGAGCTCATATAAAACAAATCGTTAAATCGAGAACACAATAACAATTAAAACGCTGCTATAGAGTGCGCGCAAATGCAAATCAGCATGATCCTCGGCAATAATTTAACAATTTGCATACACAACAAGCACAAAGATTAGGCATACAGTCTATCTGCATGAACCATGGAAGTGCATTAGCCAATGGATTTAACAACAACATAGCGAAATAGTACGAGGATTATACACTTGCGCATACTCGGTCAGAATTTACACGGCTGTTACACTTTGCTGAGTTAGTAATGTGTGGATATTCCACTATAACTACAGTTGTAAATTATCATTACACGCTCGCTGTTTATTCTCTTCATTGTTTGTCATTTGCACGCAGAAAAACAGCAGTTAAAAACAAAACGCAATCATTTATAATGAGCTTCTTGTGTACAACCTCAGAGTTGCTCAATGCAGACAAGATCACCAAAAGAAGAAGAATGAATTGCTCACCTTTTACATGTTGAGGCGCGAGCAACAGAAGCGTCGTCACGACGAATACCACATTAATAATATCCATAGCTGTTGCCATGTTGTTGATCTCTTCAGCTCCGGAACGAGAAAAATCCGCACAAGTGACACAATTTTCTAAATGACCATGGTCCACGAAAAGAACACACTTTCTTTCACCGCTAAGGGCTTTTTTTTATTGGGCGCACTTTTCAACGCTTTGCGCTAATCAGCTTAATGCAAACATTAGCATTCACAATTCCATTGTCGGGCGCGAAACACGCTATCGTTGACATTAGTGTAATTAATCCAGAAGTAGTAAAAATCCTCACTGTCTCTCTTGAGAATAAAATCCAATTAGATACGCACAATGTCCATTCGCATAGAAGAGTCGTTCTTACTGGCACCAGAAAGTCTAAATCCATGCACGGCTTTTGGTTTCAATTTAATGATTTGAAGAGTAAAAGCTCGCGTGTTGCGCGTAATTGAAAGCACGCGTTTTAACAGCCGCAGCGTACATACTCACCGCTCGCCGGCCGGAATAGAACTGATCGTCGAGGCGACGAGCGTCGTTTTCAGCGAGGAGCGATGAGAGAGTACGCAGATAGCCTCAACTCCACGCACTCATGAGCCAGTCAAAGCTTGGCGCGCATGAAGTTGGTGCTGCACACAGTGCAAAAGTCTTCAGGATTCTGTGATTCTCTCGGTCTCGATTTCAGTTTGTTCTCCCAGCCTGAAGCTGGTTCAGGCATCTCGGGTAGTGCAAAAACCATCTGTTGTGCTGCTGCCACAAAGTATTGAGATATATTTCTTTAACAATCATTTTATTTATTACGGTTGCAAAACTAGTTTTTACTTCCTACAACATTCATTATAAGAATTGGAAGGTTTGCACTTTAAGTACTAACTTTCAGTTTATCTTTTGCTGGCAATGGTAATGTCATTTTATAGAAAAAAAAAATATGACATGAAAATAGAAATATGTAAAAGTAGGTATGTAGTGTAATAATAATTAAAATTGGTGGTGCTTCCAAACTCAATTATTTATAACAAAACAGGAAATTTTACTGTAATAAACGGGTATTAAACATATGAACATCATTTATGACCATACTAACTTCACATTTAATTATATTATTTCAGTGTGCAAGTCAAAAGACATAAAACAACAATAACAATTTAATAAAGATGAAACTTGAATGAAACAATAATTTAGGTTAATGTTTAATATTATCTTTTTCTGTCATATACTCCCATAGGCTATCTCCATACATTATTTTCGTTGATCGTAACATCTATTCATTAAAAAAGTCTCTTAGAGTATGACCATTTCCAACGCTGCTTAATCAATTTGATTTACGTCAAACGTTTAAATTCCTATTGCTTCACGTCGCACACCTGAGCCACCTAAAGACTTCGTTAATTATTTATTCATGTGTCACCATAGTGATTTACATAAGCAAGCAAGCTTAGCGCGGGTCCATGCGCGGATGCGGTATGAGTACGCAAATTCCTCGCAAATTTTATTAGTTTTTTATGGGCTACAAACAGCCATATCTTCGAGTATTATCATTGCTTGAGGAATTAAAAAAATGGTAATTAACCGGTTTATTGCCTTGCAGTGTACGCACCTACAATGGCTTGACGTTCTAGTCAGTGCAGTGTCAACTTTAATTAAAGTTGGTACTCTTTTCGAAAATAAGCCATGAAGAGAATGGATTTAATACGCAGTGATATTGCATGAGAGCAATTAGGTTAAGTAACAGTAACAGTCATAAGTTGTAAATATTGTGTTGAAAATGTGGTGTTTCAGAGAAATTATGGTTTTAAGTATGAAAGTTGGTTTTATTTGGTTTTATATCGAGAAAAACTGAGATTAAACTTGTCGTTTATGTGCCGTGAATAATAAAAGCTTCAAAATAAGAAATATTATTTACGATGATTTTTATGTTTGTCCCATTTCCGCAGCCTGTTCATAGGCATGGATCTAATGCAAATTCGGTGCAAATTTCGTGCTTTTATGTCGAAAAGAAGGCAATAATAAATTTTATACGCGCGTATATTGACTTGCCGTTATCATACAGTTGTAGACATCATATTCCTTTCAAACGCATCGTTTAAATAAGAAATACAGGCAAAATTGCAATTTCAACACTCTTCTTCTTGATTTTATTATAATAACTTGATTTTGGTAAAATATTTACAATCTTCTTGCTATTTTTCTTTAATCAAAAACAACATCTCTTTTTCGCAAAATAGATTCTGGATAGAGTAAAGTAAATCCATTGTTATTTGAGTATTAAAATACCCATCGTTCACATATGTATATTGGATTCTAATATGAGCGTCTCGCTCACAGGTTTAATCCTCTTCCGGCGCAAATAGATAATAAGAGCACGTCGCCTGGGTGCTTCATGCATACTTTCGGCACATGGTGGCGGCAACGAACTCCGGACTCTAATCAAAGCCTCCACCATCACGCTGCAGGTGTGTGTATCGTATCGTAATGGTATTACGGTATCTTACAGCCATCTCGCCCTGCTGCGCGAAACGAGAGAGTTCAGTCTCGAATGTGAGTTTCCTATTATGGTGAGCGTCCGATGAAGACGAAACACATTACATGTGTGTTTGTTCAACGCTTGGCTTTTCACAATGGCGTTCGTTATCCGCGGAAAGAAGAGATTTCGCCATTAGTTGCCTCGTAACTGGAGCATGCAGAAAGTCACAAAGGCAGTTTGTGTTTGCGTCGAATGTCATTCATCTGAATCGATCGAAGTTTCGACCCAAACCTAGGTTCTTTCATTAAAAAATATTGAATCTCTACGGGAGCTTAACTATTAATTAATGGAGGAGATCCATCAATGATATAAGTATGATAGCTTTTATGAATTGTATGGAATGAAACTCAATATTTTTCATTGGTTAAAAGACTTCCTCTCTTTACAAATTCTACAATTAGCCTTCAAGTTTAGTCTTACCACATACTCCCGAAAACACGTAATTGAATTATTGTCGTTAGCACAGTTGGTACGCAGCCGCAGGAAGCTCAGGTAACTGTACCCGTTCTGCCTCTATGCAAATGACCGTCATCTATGCGTCTGGATTGTTGGCAAAGTTTATAATTCATCGTCGGCGGCTCCTTACAACCATGCCTTGAACGGCGTCGATGATATCAACTGATATTCTTGAACAGTCCCTGCGGATTTGAATCTTAGCGGCCTTTTCCGGTGCCGCCTTTAATACCACATTAAAAACATTCTACGCTGATTGCGACGACATTAAATCGACACTAACTTATTACTATTTTACGCGGTTTTGCATTTGCAATTTCCAGTTGTAGATCAGTTAAACATGTATGTTATTACTGATTAGTCAAGACTTACGACTGTTCAGGCGTTAATATAATCGTCATGATTAATTTATAGTTAGTTTTCTACTTGTAAGCTCGATAAATGTTCAAATAACCATTTCCTTTAATTTCTATCCGCGAATGATCTTACACTAACATTTATTGCTTTTGGACGTAGACAAAATCTCGATCGTAGATCACTCGAAACCCGATAGGAGGTTATATCATGCCTCAAGACTTGCTCGACTTGGCTCGCTCTTCGCCAATGTTTATGTGATCTACAAAAGCGCTCCGGACGCGTTCATTAATTTCTCAAAGCGCGAAAGAGCATTTTATTCAGCAATCAGGGATAGGCGCCACAGCTGAAATACGCATGCATTATTTATTGACGCAATAAATGAGCCGAGATAAGAGATAAAGGGCAAGCGAATCTCTCCAAGGGAAGACATTTTACTATCGCGTGAATCATCAGTGTAAATCAACAATTGGTAATAGAGTAAATCAATATTTAGCTAGTACCGTGGGCTAATAGACTGCAACCTAGTACGCACATATTGATATTAATATTACAAATTAATTCAACTATTCAGCTAATTTACACTGGCATAACACGTTGCTTGATTTCCGACATTAATACTGCGACATTTGAATTTCAATTTCCGATTCATCGGATTCAACGCGTAGAAAATCATTTCAATCGCGCTCAACACGCTACAAATTGCTGCCTGGAATATTAATAGCTATTAAATTTAAACGAATTTATGTTTTTTAATTTCCTCCGGTTAACTGCTGCAGCGCTGCAGCTTGGTCGCAGCTTTCCTGCTGTCGAGCGCAGACTGGAGGCGTCTATTACACCAATTTACGAAATGTGCTCGTAATGTATGCAAAATGAGCTTTGGCTTTGAACTCTTGCCGACAGACGCGACATGGGTGCCGACAAATAATATTTTCGTCACATCAGCGAAGAATATATCAATAAAATATTAATCAATACATTGCGAGAAATGTATTTTTATATTGTAGCGTTTGTATATTCTACATAATTCTATTATGTCTTAAAATTTATTATATTAAATTTGCATCCTTTGGAGCTTGACCAATCGCAAGCAACGCTCAATTATGTAAATCGTCCTCGTTTATTGTAATACTGTAATACTCGTGCGGCGGAAAACCAAATTATAACATATATCATCTTGGCTATAAAATACCCGGTGCAGATTTTAATAATTTGTAATTCGTGTTATAGCCCAGCATCGTTTGGCAGCAGGATGCAGGCATCTATAATCAGCATACATGATGCACATCTTCAAGATCATGCAATATCATCAACATAAATATTTCAATGAGAGTTTAACATTTGCGTTTGCGGAAGATATGTTCAAAGTGATTTGACTTTGGAATCAATTAGGAATCTTATAATGCTTAAATTTCCAATCTAGTTGATTTTAGTTAAATAGTGGTCTTATAAAATAATAAATGATATAGCACATCACAGTAATGTAAATTACGCAAAAGACAGCACAATCAAAACAATACATGACCAGATTTATTTATATTCTTAGCGCTTGGCCAAATTGTGCAAATAGTTGAATACACATTTTCTAATTAATACATTTAGATAGTATAATGCAAATAATTGTAAGAAGATTGATGTCATTGAAATTAAACCTTTGAATCCTTATAATTCATCTGACAGGAAGTGATTTACATTATTATCAGAGTACATTTACAATCCTCTTATAATGATAGATATTGGAATTATGTTATTACAACCTCTAGGTTAAATATATGTACAATTTCTCGATGTTCTGGTGCTGATAGCGTCGCTTACAGTGAAACTCACATAGCATGCAATTTGCAGTTGCGATATTTTTGCTTTATGCATTTAACTACTAGTTTTATATTATATGCACGACCATCGATGCAATCTGTGTATCGGCAATCTGCACATTGCCAATTGGAAACAGTTATAATTAAATGTTATGGATATCCGCTGAATTGATAGGAGATTTATTTAATTAATTGTTTCTGGTTTCTCGTCAAACACAATCAGTGCAAAGATAGAAATATAATGACATTGATTTAAAGAAGTGTAAATATCAACATCTAGTCAGTCATAAACTGAATTTCACTCTTTTTCATAACAATTTAAATTTAACCGTCAAAGTGCACTTAGCAGTTTACAATTGCAATTAACCAGTAGACATATTGGTAAAGCGTAGGCGTAGTCATTTAAGGTTACTCAAGTCAACCGCATGTAATAAAGCTAATAAAGTAATCGTTCCGTTGTTAAGTCACCTAATTGAAAATATACCTGCGTTAGTATTAAATTTATAAACAATCATGTTACTTATAAATGTGGTGCCTACTTACAAGAGCTACTCACACATGTCGCATGAAAGCGTGAAAGACGACGTACACACCATTATAATCATAATCATCTCAGTGTGGTCTAAGTGCGATTTAAGTAATATAGAGCTTAAGTATCGGGTATTATATGAGTTACTTAGTCGGCGTGTCGTGCTCGTTTTAAATTACGCGGTCCAGAGTGGGCGAGCTGGGCATTAATGCAACGCTCAATCAAACCTGCTGCTTTTCTGGTATCCAGAGTTTTATCTTTGTGCTGTTCCAGCATTGGAACCAGCGTGGTTGAATTTGCATGGTTGAGTTAAAGTGATGTGGTGACAGTAAATGCTAAATTTCGTATGAAATATCTTTACTTTGCTTGGATCATGCAACTTTATACCAAACATCCAAAATAGCAGTGTCTTTTATGTGGAAAAGTTTATAGAATAAAACATCAAACGATTAACGATTAGATGCATCCAGAATATTTCAAGATGGAAATAGCAAATGAAATTCGAAATTGCGCATTGGAAATGGCTTAGTCATTCTTAGAGGAACCTGCATGAACTAGGATTGAATGCTCGAAAATTAAAGAAAAGAACAAAGAAGAAGCTCCCCACAATCTCTCGACGGGAATAGATTTTTCGCGTCTATTTTCTGAACCCTCTACACTCCTGCTGCTCAGCAGCGATGCAGCCTCAAGGAGAGCCGTGAACCACGAATGGACTTTTCCAATTATTTTATTTTCGCATGATTACAGTGCGAAATTGCTTGGTTTGTTTAGAGTATACGCCAGCGATGACTCAGCCAAGAAGAATAAATAAACAAAGTGTTTTCAAGTGTTTCTGCTAAAGAATGACACGCTTTGATATCCTTTGATATCCATTCAACTGGCTCTTTGCTAATTTGTTTATGAAATAAACATAGCTTGATTCAATTTAAGTAATTCTATTAAGAGACGTTTCAATTAACGATCATTGAGACGATTAGAAAACTCAAAGAGTTGTGCTTGATATGCAGCACACAATGGATTTCTTTGAAGTTGATTAGCACAGCTGCAATTTGAAGACTTATCTGGATATTGTTAGTTTTTGAATATGTTAATTGTGTAATTTAAGTACCTTTGCCCACGCATTGATAAGTGTGACAGAGTGTTCACTCTGTGCTGATTTATTTCAACTTACTGAGTATTTCACCGGAAAACAATGTCATTTGTCTTGTCATGTTGTTCTCATGACTCAACTGACTGTAAACAATATTATTTTCTCTTGGTCGCCAGGTTATTACTAATGATACTCTTTCAACATAAATTCAACACCATCAAGACCACACCTTTTCCACAGGGTGGTAACTTCCTACACCACCTCACGTTCATGACTACCCACGACACCAACTTTTTATTCATTTTGGCTGTTGTGCAATTGTTGGATGGCACGAACACAATAAGCGCCAGGCGTGCTGTAAACGTGCGTAAATTTCACATCCGTCAGCCACCAGGTAATTATTTCAGAATTTTTAATTAAAACCTAGCGTAAGTGTGAACAAATGGAATAATCGTGATGCATGAGCTCGGCAACCGAGACGTCGAGTGATATGTCATATGCATAAATAAAGGAGTAGATTATATTTACGTTTTAGGAGAGCTGCAAGAGCGGCAAAATGAATTCGGCGCTTGTAACATGTGCGAAGTCGGTCACACCTCACTCAACCACTTCACAGACACCTTGGAGATGCAACCATGATGATGATCCGGTCGTAAAAACGTTGAATAACAATAAGCCAGCGTCTTGGATCTTCTTGCGTAGTTTATGTGCGGGATCCACGTATGTGGTCCGTGGCGTTCAAGGAAAGCAATTTAAAAATTAAGCTTAAAGGGTGCAATTATAATAAACAGCCGTGACGCTATTTCTCACCAACGCACTAAACGTTTCTTTGATGTACCTACATCAGAGATTACAATGTAGACGTGTTTCCTCTATTGTTTTTTATTCTTTGCGGTGCATTTTGGTGAAAAGATGATGCGCAAGCCTTCACGGCATGCTACCTTCTATAGACACATGTTTATGAAGAAGAATGGAGGTTAATAGGGGCCGGTGGTGCTGAGAAGAAGATGAAAAGAAAAAAAAAACGTAGAGGTGTTTATAAAAACACTATAACCGTAACAAAATTTATCATTAGTTAGTTCTCAAGATGTATTTCAGTAGAATCAAAATTCAAATTGGATTTCCACCGGTAACAAAATTCAAGTTCAGTCCTACATGTAAATGTATTCCTATGTTCTTTACGTTGAAGTTTTCCCAGAATATTTTGTTCTATAGCAAAAGCTAGTTTTGCCCGGGCGAAAAGGCTTTGCATTTATGGGCTTTATCAAGTGCGCCCGCAGGATTAATCCTCACCGAAAGCGCATCCTAGTTAAATCCAAAATCAATAAAGGCATCTCCAGCCTCATACTGGAGCGTAACGTATGTACATATTGTACATATCCGTATATCTATATCAGCAGCACCAACTCACTACCATCTCAAACTACCCGAAAGCTTCTATTGCAAGTGAATACACAAGAGGTTAAATCTACATAAAGTTCAGTCCATGTACCTGAAGAGGTAAATTGCAGTTTTCAAAGCATCAAGTTATAATTTAATTGCTATTATTCAACATCCCCAATAGTTGCTAGCAAACTGGGTGCATTCCTTGATGAACCTCAGTCAAAGGAAGTTAAAAACAAAAGATAATCGTAGATGACAACATTTTCCTCACGTGTTATACTGTGTTGCTAGGATGTTTGTTAATCTTTTTGTAAAAAAGTCTTTTTTGCAGGCACTACTTTGTTTCCATTCAATTCTTCACCTACCTCCACGTCCTTCCTCACTATCCTGATATACTGACACGTTTTCTTCCATCAGCTACCGTTTTGCTAGCCGCAGAAAACTGAACAAACCTAAAGCTAGAAGTGCGCATATAATATTTACGTTGAATAAGAAACTCTAAACTCGACAAGTCTGCAAAGTCTACAAGCTTTGAATTTTAACACAGACACCTCCGTCGCGCACAATATAAAAGTTTAAACGCCGAGAAAGCGAAGCGCGTCGCACGGAAATTTAATTAAAAACATTTACATTCAGCACGGATAGTGAATAGTAGTCGGGAAGCGGTAAGGACTGCAAAAAATCTTTGCAGTCGCAAGTTGCCCGGGTAGTAAGCAAATGTGCAACTGGGTTTATCTTTTGAATTTACAGCATTCATTTAGTGCGGGATCATGAATTCTATCCGCTTTACTCTACCTGCAGCTATTTGCTAGCTTCCAGAAGAAGAAAAAAGGAACATTAGACCATCATTTTAAAACTTTACAGCGATAACATTCAAAGTTTTTCCAGCGCTAAGGAAAAATAGTTCTGAATCAATTTGCTTCATTGCTTTTTTGACTCTGAAACTTTCTCCCTCTCCCAAACGCCAACTTTTCCAGTGAATATTTGTCTATCGTCTATCGTCTGAAGCAACAAAGATCCGAACTAATATAACTTTGCACAATTTATACTTGGGCTTTATTGTCGAAGTCTTTTCGCCGCGAGTAGAGCGAGCTTTCTTAAATGTTTTTGTTATGTCGTTATGTTATGGCATCGCAAGTTATTGCCCCGTCGCGGCGAAGAGTGCAACGATGCTGATAGTTCTCGAGTGCTTTTAGCGTCGGCGCCAATGACAAAAACACAATTTTTAGATTTAGAAGTTTAGAGCGATCTGGGTGAAATGCTTCAAGAAGGAAAAGCTAAAAATGAACACCTTCCAAAAACTAAAGTGCACTAAAACCTAATTTATTTCCTTCTAATCCAAACCGACAAATATCGACGGATTTATATTGATGCAGCTGGATGCAGTCATTTAATCACTCAAAAAATCATCGCAGCCTTTATGTCTTACAAATGTGCAGTTAGTTGAGTGATTATCCAATCAAGACGTGAGGAACGTTATAAACTCAGATGTTGCTCAGTTTAATGAGGTCACCTTAAATTTTATGTGGTTTTTCACGTGTGATGCATATCGCACTAGTAAGTTATTAACTTTTAGGATGTTATTAGTATCTCATAAGTTGAACGTCAGGAAACGAAATCGGCCCGCAGGAGCCGTTACGAAAGATCTGCTCATCCGTTGCACTTGGTATCTCGCAAATGACGGTAGCTCGAGGTGTGCGCTGAAATTATTGCTTGAGCACAATGGTAAACGGTAATAATAGATAGCAAGCACATATAATACAACAATGTGTTAGTGTGCAGCAACAGTGGCGAGACAACGATGCTGAAACAGTCTGCATGCAGCCTGGATCTAAAAGCGTAATTATAATAGGCGTGTTTTGCTGTTTTGTTCTTGCAGGACGAATGCTGCTTGCTTCTGGATGTAAAGATCTCTATGAATTTCGCAACTGGTTGCGTTGCACTGAAGATATCTGAACATCTGAGAATGCTGCATTGGAATAGGAATGTAACATGAGTGAAACAATGGTAGGAATACATTGTAAATCATAAATAAATCTATTTAAATTAGTTTTGCTCTAGGTTGGAATTTTGTTTAAAAATGTAAATATCAAAATCACTGCTACGGTAATTCCATTTTATAATCCAATTTTAAAAGCATTGTTTTTATAATCGCTTTAAATTTATTTTATTTACTCAGTTCGTATGAAACACCGCGCATGCCATTAGTGTATTAAAAGTTGGTAATTCCCCATGCGGATTATTACTTCTTACAAGTATTTTGTTGGTATTTTTTTGCTTTTAAAACTTTATAGTTAACTCGATAAAAACCATTCGTCGGCTCAGCGTCCTAAAAGAACAAATTGCATTAAAATTGAAACAGCCCAACCAAATACACAAGTTCTTCGCATTAAATCGAAACTTAAACTTACCTGCCACTAATAGCATTCAGTTGTTGTCCAAACAAACTTATTTATTACTTTGAAATGCTATTATGTTATTTGTCTCTTCTATATATAGTCTTGCGACGTTTCCGATGGTGTCAGAGCATAAAATACACTGTTGTGAGCAACATAAAATTGAATCGATCAGTCAAAAGTCAATATTGCTTATTTATTGCTTACAGCGGCAAACAATGACATTACAAATAAGTAGTTAAGCTACAGATGAAGGCCAACAAGACAATAATGAATTGACTTGTTATGTATTTGCATTTATAAACAATGCAAAGAAGAGATACAAATCTTAAAAAAAAAAAGAAAATATTTAGTGTAAAATTGGTTTCTTTTCTGTAATAAATATTTCTGTTGCACATGCAAATTCCGTGGCAAACAATGAATATCCTTTAAAGATAAGTAGTAGCTAGAAAACTTTACAGTCGTCACCCTACAAAAATTGTCTACAAAAGTATGGAAAACACGTGCGCGTGTCATAAAAGCCAAAATCACATAATGTCTTCACAAAGTAACAAAAGTTCCAATAGAAAGTTAGCCATGTTATGGTATGATAATGCCATAAACATAGGGCACTACCAACTGACCGAGTGACCAAGTGACAATAAGGCGTAAGAAAGGTTCGTTTCGGTTGCAGCAGCTGGAGCACAATAAAAGAAGGCTTTGTCTGTTTGTCACTGTCCCGGTAGCGGCGAGTCACTAGTCACTTCCTTCATAATATTTTTATGTGTTGTGTAGCATATTGTCACATTTTGTCAAAATACAAGAAAACAGCCGGCAATTCGCTATTGGATTCAATAAACTCAAATAGTAGGCGTCATATATTTCAAGGAAGGTTTTTGTTTATGATTGGTTGTTACCGACATGAAGAAATAATAAAAAATATAAAGGTGGTAGATAATTGACCTGTAGAGTATTACTTTTCTTGCTCAGTTAGATCTTCTGCTGTTTATCAACTCTCAGTTAAGATAATATTAGGATTTTTGTATATTAAAGAGCTCCATGTTCGGCAATAAGTCACACTTTGATCTGCCGCGAAATTTCCAATTTCTACCAACAAATTGACTTAACACGGTCTCCGCTTTGCCCAGGAAAATAGGTTCCAAGTACTGAACAGTAATACGCGCGTTAAACAACTGTTTCGAAACACACGCTCCAAGTAAATTCAAAGCTGTCGAACAAATCGCTCGAAATTACTATGTTACTTTTCTTATCTTTACGAGCGTAGATACAAATTTTCTACTTAGTAATTGATAGGTTTAGAAATCTACAAACATTTAATTTCACTATGTTTACTTGAGTACTCAGGTCTAATCGGAGGAAAAAAGCACCAAAGCAAATCACCGAATAAGTAAATGTTCTACAAGCAATCGGTAGAGTACCTAATTTTTTATTTAATCATATTTCATGCTTGATTATATGTCTCCGTCCGAACCTAATCCATTCAACTCGTCTCAATCTCACAATAACTGAGAGCAAACATTTTAAACCGCTCGCAACAACAATATCGATAAAAACATACTTTGAACGAATTCCTTCCAGTCACTCCGTCACTGGTGCACATCGAAGACTCGCTAATGGGTGAAAATCACCTCAGGGGTCTCTTCAAACGCTCCAATGGTCGGGAAATAATGAATTACATGATTGCACGCCGCGCGCCACAGACTGGGATAAATCGAATTAAAAATTAATATAATAGATCATCGTGATGCATTCGCTTTGTAGGCATGCGCATATCCAGCCTACGCCATCAATGCCACCACATGGTGCAATGTGCAATCGATTGAGGATCAAATCCGACATCCTCGACGATTGCGTTCCAATTGTGCGTCTTCATCGACAGACGATTTAATTGGATTAAATGATGTAGACGTATAAAACACTAGCGTTGATTTCTTGCCTTCTTTTCGGTATGTATATGGTGAGGAGAATGATGAGAGGAATGTGTGGGATGCAAAGAAGCTTTTGCAGTACTTCTGCAAAAAGGTTGATATTGGCGATATCACGCTTCATAAATATATAATTGCAGGTCATAATTTTTAAGGCACATTCACCAGTAGCCTATAAGGATTCCATATTTGGATTAACATGTCTGTGGCATCCACGCAAAGCAAGTTAAAGTTAAATATAAATCCATGTTGATAGAGATCGTATGATAGATTTATAATTTTTGCAAAAGGAATTGGATTGAAAATTGAGACGATGATATCAATTCCTCCTACAATGCTACAGCCAGAGTAGGTGTCCGTGGGCGGTCAACCAAGTCAAGTCGTTGTTTTATTCTTAACTCCTCAGTTTAACAATTTAAATAAAATTCTACTGATTGGCTATTGATAATTGCAATGTTATCAGTCCACCCCTAGCTTGTTTTAACTTTCTTGTAGTTTACACATTAATATTATTCAAATCACAATCTGACAAAATGTATTTTACGTTTTTTAAGTCTCCTTTTCACGAGTTAAATAACATGTTACTGACTGGATGGAATACTAATTAAGTGTTTTTATTAATTAGCATTTTCAGGTATAATCTCTGACGCGTTTAATTTTTTTCGTTTCACGCTCCGTGCAGACATCATGCCATAAATGTATAATTAATATGAGAGTGCCATGCTCATCAAGCTGTGTGAGCTTAAAAGAGGGTTATATCGAATGTAAACATGGGATTTACTTGATGTAAAAATGGACGGCTTACTTTTTTTTGGCTTGGGCATTAATGAAGTGGAATTAAAACCTAGATCAAAATGTTTTGGCTGATGTCATGTCTCTTTGGGCTGGAAATAATATGCTGTATAGTATGATGAGCATTCATTCCAGACTTGACCCTGGTGTGATTATAATTAGACAAAGTTGTTGGCATAGCGCGTTATTTGCGTTGAAAATTGAATTCAGTTAATTGCATATATTATCGGCATGCTGCATCTCTCTATGGCAGTAATTGATAGCACCGTTTGGAGCCTTGTTTCCAATGTTTGACTCTTGTATAGGCATTTACACAATTCAATCATAATTATAAACAAACACACACAGCGCCGCATTAGCTTTTTGTTGTTTAGCATCTGCGGAATGCAGTTGTGTGTACATATAATTAGTAGTAGTTTAGTTACGAGCACGTTCCGCATGTGACACGAATAGAGAGAATATCGCAATCCAATTTGCATGAGCATATTTACCAAACGGGGCGCAGAAATGCCCGCAAAAAGTGTGCGTCTGTATGCGCATTAAGTCATTAAATGAGGCTGTATGCACATGTGTGCCTGGGAAATGTGCATAATTGCAGCGAATCCAGCCTGATGCATTTTTGCATGTATTTGAGGAATGAAATATTGCATATCGCAATCGGCGTCGCAAAAAATTAACACTATTAACAGAATTGACGTAATTAAATTGCGCTTAATGACTATATCATTCCAGAATGTCGCGCATGTTTGCTTCCATTCGATGGGTGGCTTTTTATATTTATACGGCTATTTATGGAATTTGTGGAAATTTAATAGGACGAGTGACATTGCGCGCATTCTTCATCCATGTGGATGTGCGTAAAAAGTCCAGCACGCTACACTAGGCACACGTTGAAAAAGCTTTGGCATGATGGCGTGCCTCCACAACGCTGTTTGCGTTAACATTTAGATATTGCGTGCAATTTCAATGCGATACCCACACACGTCGGGCTCTGCCCACTGCTTTTCATTAGCGCGGTGGGCACACGCAAATACCACTGTGCATATCTGCACTACACACCACTCACCGGCGGAATGAGCGCCAGGTATGAAGCAACGAAGCTAATGTGCACATATTTACAAGTATACAAGCAATGCTTATACACTGCGAGATAATCAAGAAACAAAATTCATTTTACAAGTATGGAACTCATGCCTATAAATATTTGATGATAAATTCAACACCTCTAGACACCTACAGTCAGCTTCAAAGCAGTTTTATTTTTATCCAGCAATTTTTACTTGAAAGGGAATTATTTGCGACAGTCTGTGAGCTTTTTGCGTGTGACGTCTAAGCGCCATGGTATAATTACTGTCGGCAATCTGTACAAAGTTCAGTGAGACATTTTTCACTTTGCGTGTCGTTCTCTCTCAAGTTGCAATAAGTTGAGCGGCTCAGACATTTAATTATTTATTGATTACTTTTAATTCGTGTGATTAAAATATCTACGGTGAAATAAAGTCCTTTATTTGCCGCCTGCAATAGTTTGAAGGTAATACACTTCAAGAACAAAGCATTATTCTAATTATTAAATTTATTTACGACTTTAAGTATAATTAATGCACAGATCTGTCTTAAGAAACCTGATTATTTATCAATTCCATAGCGTTCATCATGAGTAATCTCGACGCAAATACAATAAATCATTCAAATTGACATTCTGTTGAAGCGTACAAATCAATAAATAAATAATAGCGATTTATATCTTTAAAATGAAATGAATATCTTCACTGTCAGAATTCGACTACTCATGCAACATTCACGTGAATCATCCCGAAAGTCGGTTCCGAGCCGAAGTCGATTCCTAATTTCATTAATATTTAATCAGGCGTCTCCTACCGGTTATTAAATTTCTGAAAAATGTTTATGGCGATTTTTAGAATACTGATTGAGTAATCTTGATGTGAACAACCAACAATAACTGATTACGTGTGAATTATGTTGTTTTGCATAATAAAGCACAAGTCATGAATGCACAACGGCTTATAAATTATGACGAAAATATGGCTTGGGTTTTATGTTCCACGACATATGAGTACATGAAATGTTGGATTATGACACGCTATGACACTAATGCGATGACGATAGAGGAGCCATATGCAAAGACTTTCTTAAGTCCAGCTCCAGAGACTTAGGAATAGAGTCATCTTTTAGGATAAGTTTCAAGGAGATCATTCTTTTCGTCAAGAGACTACTTACCTATTACCGTTTCCAAGACTTTCTAAAGAAAAGATTTATTATATTGATATCTAGAAGTAACACAACAAGGTGATGGGTTATTCCCTAGTTGATCACAAACCATGTTAACCCATGTCCACCCATGTCTACCCTCTGTTTCATTACGCCTGAATTGCTAGACACTGGAAATAAATGGCGTTTAACACCTTGCTATCTTTCCCCCTGCACCCCCACTTTCATCCAACCACATCATGCGGTCACGTTGGCATGCAAACCTTCAACTCATATAGTAATGTTGCAGTTTTACTAGTGTGGGTGTAGTCCATCCTGTGTTTTAATGCACTCTGCCAGTGGAAGCGAAGAGTTTCGAATGCAGATGACAGTAGTACGTGCTGTATTGGCAGGTCAATTATGAACATGCCAAGACCGAAATCGGACCGAAACTTCGTTATGCACATTTATTCCATGCTTTCTACAACGCAGTTTCTACTGAGCGCTATCGGCAATCAACTAATGGTTATGAATAAATTATCGATTTAATTGTCTTCATCAAATGCAGAATACTTGCATCGCAATGACAGCGTGTCATTGGCTGAAAGTTATCCGGTAAATTTGGATTTAATACAGTTAATTGAAGAGTAAATTGATAACCCTAAAAGCTATCAATCTTTTTATGAAATCTTTGGGTTTAGATGACATTAGCTCTGTGTTTGCAATGTATCATATTGGACAGTGTATTAGGATTCTGTCATGACAGTGGGAATGTTGAAGACACGTGTTGGAGAACTATATCTTGAAATAATACACATTGATCATATGTTATATTTATGTTTGGAGTGAAGAAGAATGCATGGATTGGATTCAGAAAGTAGCGTGCTTCAGTTGAAGTCTTTGCTATCAGCATTGCATCGCGAGAGGTGTTAGGTTCATGCAAGACAATGATTGGTAACACGCGGAACCGAACGGAATATCGCGTTTGGGCATCGCCTTTCTTCCTCCCGGCCCTCCAGTCGGTTCGCCTGGACTGTCAGTCCTCAGGCCCATATCGGTCTGCCGCATCAGGAGACAGAACGCGTGCATTTCATTTGATTTCATTCTATTCCGACATACTAACTGTTGTCCTATCTTAGTAACTACTATAATTATCTACTAAACTAACAGTACTCCTTCTTAAGCTTTTAATTTTCAGATGACCAAAGTTCAACATTGTGGGGTGCTTTTAAATAAAATTACAACAAAGTTAAAATTACCAAAAAACAATTTATGAGATGGTACTGTAGACTCTGTAGATGAATAGTCAGAAGCCATGCATTTAGTTGTAGGTTCACTTCTTTGCTTTTGAAATCTTGAAAAGAAAGAAATGCTATAATCAACTCGTGCTAACCTCAAGCAGCGTAACCATATGCGGAGCTTTTAAATTTCCGATTTGTTCGTAAGCGTGATCTGTCTCAGCCACACAGTTTGCTATCGCAAACGAGCTTTTCCAGGCCAATCATGAGTCGAGCACCAGCCACGGCCAGGACGCAATCATAATAATTGAAATAACATTGTTAGAGATGCAGATATGGGCGTTCGGAGAGTGCACGCATCGGTGATTATTGATTTCGGCCCGTGATGCATGATTCAAACCATGTGCTCAGCAATATAATGACCAACGACCGCGAGTTACTTTCGTCCGCGGCGCGTTACAATAAATAATGTGTAATTCGTGGTCGGCCCATAACTTAGCGCTCATTAAAACTAGACCAATAAATTTATACAGGGGGCATCGCAAATCAATGTAGTTTGTTATTTACTAGCTAACTATCATAAATGAGAAAAAAGAAAACAAATTAGTTCTAATAAAAGTGCAATTTTAATCTGTGAAATTATTATAATAAAAAAATATCATGTTTACCACGTCTATAATATTATATATTTATTATACTGAGTTGTTATTCATGACTTTGTAACCCTACCGGAGTGCGGAAGACAAACTGATTGTCGATTCAAGTCTTGATTCCTTTGATTTCTTCTAGTTTCACCGGCACCGCGTGCTGCCTGGTAGATAGTCAATCAATTTACATAAATAATTAATAAGCAACAACCGCGCCAGTTGCCGACTATAAGCTCAGATTTCCCTTTTTCTCGGTGCTACGTCTCTTGAAGTCTTGCAGTTAAATATGATATTGATGTATTAACCGAGACGCCGCATCATTAGACAAACATAATTAGAGCAAATGGCACGAATATGCGACGTAGCACCAATTTCCAATTTATTTACATATCGCAATAACATGAACATTGATGTAAATTGCGAATATAAAACACGGCAATTTAATTAAATAATTAATGGCAACTAGCAATGGGTGAAAATTTATGCATCCACCGGATATTTATATTATAGTGAAGTTAAATGCATTAAAAATAAGTTTGAATCTGTTGCTAAACTCACATACATTTTATTCCAATATGGAAATGGGAATGCACGCTAAATGTATACAATATTCATGTTCCAGCAACAAGTTGATGTTCAATTTGTTCATGGTATAAGAACCTTTTGCATTTTTACAATTTACATTGCTTGCTGCACTGCTTGTTGGAACTTCACTAAACGGTTGTAACGCGTCTTCAAAGACGCCGTCCACTGGCTACCGCCTCCAAAAGAAAGAACATGCAAACACAGCAAATTAGATTTCACGCATCGCGCTGCATGTTGACGAAATAAAATGCCCAACAAACAGGCACACATCATTTAACGATGTGTAATTTCTCGTCAGTTGGGAGTTGGCGTGCATTCCACCGATCCCAGTGAAAAGTCACGGCTTTATGCTTGTTTAGCTGTGCGCATTTCCCTGAAAATCAGTCGTTCGTCAGTCGCGGATGTGCGCCTTGAACGCGATGTGTGTATGCCTGCAATAAACAAAGCCACATGTTGGACGAAAGCAATATGGCATAAGTCATGATGGTACGAGCGCCGAAGAAGATCTACGATCATTCTCCCGCAATCCAGCAGTTGCCATTATGAATTACTATCTATAATTTTGTGGCTGGAAACGTTTACGGTTCTGCTCGGAGGGTATAAATTCAAAACTTGGAATCCTGAAGTGAGAGTAAACAAAAGCTGCAATTTATCGCGTCTTCTATCTTGATTAATGCGTTCGTACAGGAATTACTTGCGATCGCGACACCGTATACATTTCTCTGTGGAATATAAATCGAAGCAATTTAAAAATTTCCTTTCGTGCTGGTGAGCAATTCTTCTCGGAGATTAATTTCGCGCCTAGTGCTTTGCACAATCTGCTCGAAAAAATGTGTTAAGTAATAATAAAAAGTTTGACACTGCTGTGGAATTTACGTTAGCACTAAACTCCGCTGTAACCTCAAACTGCGTGGTTCTAACCAATGAAGGTAATTTCCTTTTTTCGTGCCGCCTCATGACTTTCCACTTTTTTCTTCCTGCGTAGAAGACGAACCAAATGTCACAGCAATCATTCGGATAGCAATATGGTGGAAGTCACCGCGCCAGTGGTCGCGCTCCTTACGCTTCGCCTGCTCGGGGCAAAGTTGGGCTATAGAAGGTGGAGTATATTGTGGCAAACCCGATGCTAGATGAGCCGGTAAATGTGAAACATTAGCATCAAGTACGCCAGCAAATTTCGAATATTACACGCCGAAGGCGCACCAAAGGGATGCGTTTTAATATTTTAATGCGGCACTGAAGTCTCTTTGCGCAAAGGCCACCGGAACATTTCATACACTTCATTTCGTTCGCATTTGCATAATTGGCCTGCATTACACATGTGTGGCAGTAAGTCATCAAAAGGAATTTACAATTGCTTGGATCACTCTCTTCCAACGACATCATGGTAGTAGTATTGTCATTGATTTTTTTTTATTATAAAGCAAAGTCAACGAGTAGATTGATGAACCGGTTTTAGCACATTAAATATTTATCATGTCTATAATTTGGAAGCTTTTTGAAGCTTGTAAGTGCACTGTGCATCGATCATAGGCTAATCACTCTAGGCACATGAGTGATTTTCCTAGAGTGTTGAGTGAAAACCGAGGATGAATCATCGGTAATGTGTAAATACAACGCGCAAAAAACGTCTATTGACAGCCAGGGTGTGTTTGCTCACACCGCCCAGACTTGTGCATCTTTAATGAGTACTAAAAGCTTCTGCAAACGAGCAAAACCCAGCCCTCCACGTAAAACATTAATTTATACATCAAAATCCACCCGCTCCGCAAGACCAGCGGACAGTAAAGGCTGCGTAAATTAAATGTTTCTAATTTCCTCCGCCAAGTTCTTCACAAAGAGTCTTAAAGTGGTGTGGCTAACTCACAGCCTAGTAGCTCCTTTGAGACTACATCGAATCATTTAAATGAGCATCAAATATCGATCATTAATATTTCATAACTTGCGAAAGTGCTTGCCCAGCCTACGTATTGTGGTCAAACTGAGGAAAACTAAAAAGTGTGCTGAAATCACTTGTGGTGCAGTGGCAAATTTAAGTTTAGGGGCCAATATTTCAAGTCGAGATTAAACTACCCGAAACTGTCCCTAACATGAAAATTCACTTAGTTGCGCGCGGTGCCATAATTTGAACTTAAAATAACAAAGGTCTCGATGCCGCAAAGCCGGGTGATGGATTTCGAATTGGGATTAGGCATTAAGGGAAATCGAGTTTTGCGGTGTTGCTTATTGAAGCTGGATGGGACGCAGGCCGAATCGACATTTGTGATTATTTACCGCAGTGCCCCAATAGGATATTCTGTTCGCTTAGCAATTGTTTACGATGGGTTCTCTCCAAAGGACTAATAAACCCCAAGCCCAAAGGTATGGAGTTATAGCAGAGAAAAGTGATTTCCATCATGATTTACATGCACTTTGCAGTCACATGTTTGTCTAGCGCCAGCCCTAAAACTGTTTTGCTTTGGCATTCTCTTTGAATACATGCCTAATGATTTTCCATTGTCCTCTTATTCTGAGCAACTCTCTGGATTGTGCTCCAACGTCATTCACTTCACGTCGATGCACCTTGCACGCAATCAAACTTGAAGCTGGAGGGGAAGATCTCTAGTTTGTTTAGTTTCCTCATTCAGACCGGCAATAAAGAGATGATAACTTTTTGGACCCCTTTTGCTGCACGCAGGAGCCGGTAAATTATAAATTCCGGAAAGGATTAGGTATTAATAGCATAACCAGAGGGTTAAATCACTGTAGGTTGTATGCAAACTTTCTTTCACTTTAAAACTTTTGAACATTTTTTCTTAAAATTTGTTTTTTTCAGTGATAACTATAGTTGAAGACAATTTTATTGAACAGACCTTCAAATTCACCTAATTGTTTGCAAGTAAAATTTGAATGTAAAGGAAGGCGCCAAGCGACACTAAAGATGCATATTATCCGCTCAGCCGAGGACCGGAAAAGTTTCAAATGCAATAATCCAAAATTGAGTTTAATCTAGACGCAAACTTTTCCGGCCAAGCTAGGCGTCTAACTTAATAAGATGCAAATGTGTCTCGCTCGTTAGTGCGCCGCATGGAAAGCAGTAAGACAATGAAAATGATAAATTGTCTCTTCAAGAGCATTTCGACGAAGAGATGGTGCCCAGTGGTACGTTTGTTTGCACTAAACCAGCACTAGAAATTCATATTGGAAGGCAAATAACTGAAAACGTGCTTGACATTATAATATGGATTTCTATTTGTGGTTTGAAATTAAATCAAATACTATTTTCTTGTCCGTACAAGAGGATTTCAACTTTTCAAACAATCAACTACAAGGTGTTGCTAGCGTTAATCCTTTCTATGGCTATGGATATAATGTTTGAGTTGTGAACACACTTGGTGGATGGTGATATAGATAGATAAACAGAAAACGAAGAGAAGCATCTATCACGTATAAATTCAAGACGCGGGACGCAAAACGACCGAAGAAGGCATCTTTGTTTACACAATTAATGCATTAAACCTGACCTTACATAGTTGTTAGTTTGCGCTTAGTTTTAAAAGCACTACACATTTTTTCCGCCGCCCCTTTTGCCTTTCTTTTTGTAACCGCGGCACGCATCTGAGACGTGGATCATAGAAATTTATTTACGTTTTCAGAGGTTTGCTTATTCAAATAAACCCTAAACAAATAAAGGAACGCGTCCTTATTTTGTGTTCCAGTCAGTGGCGGAGAAGCTATATTGGATAACAGATCGTTTACAGCCGTCGAGGGGTGTCGGCAACACTGACACTGAAATCAGTCTGGCAATGTAAGCTCCAGTTTTCAAATGTTTTCAGTCTTCGAGGAGTTGTTTGGATTTATTAAATACAAATTCAGGTTATTTCAGCACCGAATGCATAATTTATGATTCTCCAGCATATTACAGTCAGTGAATTCAGTCCTGTGTTTGCATTACGAAATTAAATCTTTCAGCGATGCGTAAACAGTCAAACCAGTTGACGTCGTGGTTGGTGAAATACTGTCGTGCACTGTTTATTTTATTCTCTTCCTTATTGGCGTGTGCGTAGTTTGACTCCCACGATCCAGCAGGGAATTGCTTAGGAATAGATGAGTTCATTAACATGTTGAAGGCGATCAATCGTTCGTACATTTTTGTGTTGTCTATTTAGAACCAGGCTGGGATTATGGGAAATTGGGGTAGATATTTGGGAAGCGTGCGGATGCGGCCGACACCTTCTGATATATCGAGAAGCCCGACGTGTTTCCGGCTTGCATTAATTGCGGAGGAATCGCTGACCGGAAATGGCGCGTGTTCCGCATTGAACGCCGATATATTGCAGCTGCATTACCGTCATGAGTGAATGCCTACATACAAATCTATCAAACCCTAACAAATTGATACATCAGAGGATTGACCACAACTAAATTCGATTTATTTTCTTTCATTATATATTTAAATTCTCCGCAAATTCACAGCAATAACTGCATTCTGCTGTCGTCATTGATCTAAACACACTGGATATCCCATAATAAAATCGCATTCAATTAAGAAACGCATCGAAATTTATAGTTTGATTGACGCCTGCGATAAAGAATTTCTTCTTTGATTTTGATGAATACATAAACACTAATTGTGTTTTCTCTCACTCTCTCACACGCTCGCAAACAACAATCGATTTATCTGTCTGAATGGTCTATTTTTACCATCCTCTTTGTATGCATAAAATTCGGGAATGCCTCGATTTATTGGTTCCCACTCGGTTTTCATGCTTTTGCTTTGTCTGGTAATTCGGAATAATGCAAGTGTTATGTTTTGCTTGCTTTGCGCCGCGTGGGGAAAGGTATATAAAGTTATTTTACATTTTACAATTAATTATACCCAAGAGGATCGTTAAAATCAGCAGTATCAACGCAAACGCTGCTTGAGATTCGAAATGCTTTTACTGTAATTGTTACGAGTGTTACAAAAATTATGCGCTTCAAAGCTCCGTGATGAAAAGCTGAAAATGTTTAACTGATGACACGTGATGAGATTTGAAGACGATATTTTTACATTCTCTGAAGGCGACTTGTTGAGAGGTGTTTTTGTGTAATATTATGATTGGTTGAAGAGACTGGATTGTTCAGTTGCTGTAAAAGCTGTGATGCTGTAAAAGCTCAAGTGCAGCAGGAAAACAAAACAAATTGCGGGTGTAGTTTACAGCGAAAAAGAAACACTGCGAGTTGGTGTGCGCTGGCAAGAAACGAAATAAATTCTGGTCACGGTATTAGGTATCAAAGCATGTTTACGATATTCTTCATCCTTCCAATTTCAGCGCACCGAGAGAACATATTATTACTTACACCACTGCATTGCCGCAAAGTGCAAATTGCTTGCTATTTCAATATTCTACCCGGCGGAGCGCAGATAAGACTATTCAATTCAGCAGTCTAAAACTATCACTTCATTGTTTTACTATTTTTTTGCCATTTGTTGGCTCTGTCTGACGTCTCCCAACTTAACCTCATCTGTAATCCAGAGAGAAAAGCGACCGAAATAACGCGTTTCTGAAACGTATTGTTCAAAGCTGGAGGAAAATTTCGGGCAAACATGACGCGTGGCGTTGACGATAGAAGATGGAAGGAAAGAACAAAGATCAATGTCAATTTCGCCCGTGAAGAGATTCTCGGCGACGATCCGAGATTTAGCTCTCTGAAATTGTATTAAATCGGTCGCAATCTGCTCCATCCAGCGGGAGCAAGACGCGTCTCATCGCCACATCATTGTCGATTTTTTCTCTTGTCTCGCGTCGAAAGAAATAATTCCTGTAATCCGCGTACGATGAGAAATAATCTGAGAAATTCCTCCATCTATGCGGGTGCCAGTGATTTATATGCACCGGATGGCATCCCAATTCAACCATCTTGTTTTTTTCTTTTTGAAATTAAGAACTAGCAACAAAAATGGTGAAAAATAAGTTACACTACTTTCATTCGATGCATCTGTTTCGTAATTGAAGGCGGACTTCAAGTAGAAGACATAAATAAAGCGTTTCTCCTGTTTTGAAATTGAATAATTACGTTTTTATTTGTTTGCACAGAGGAAAATTAATGGCTATTTGCTCTAACGTCAGGTAATTTTAAATCCTTTTCGGTTGCGCGCAGCTCAACAGTGACGTACCTGTGCGCTCGGGGCGCTTTCATGTTGTTACCGTGCTTTAACTACGTCCTATTCTGCGTTTGCCACCCCACATTAGTTTGCATACTTTCGAAAGTCAACATTGGAAGCGTATGCGGCGTTGTCGCGTCTGTTGGCATAGACAAATGCCATAGTAAAGTAAAAGCATTCGGCTATATTTACATCGCAATGCATCGTGGTGCACTACATTGTGACCGCGCCACCATACTCATTCAATTAAACCACGAAACTAACGTTTTAATTCCCGGCGATTTAATTTCATTTGTTTAGAGTTGTCGCGCAGATCACACGTCAGCTTGATGTGTACCAAAGCGACTCCAAAATAGCTTAATTAATTGTTCTAATGAGAATGAGACTTTTTCTAATGCGACTTTAAGTATTTTTCTCTTGCTTAAGCGCGTACATTCGATCTCAATCGCGATGTGGGTTGGAAATAGAATTGTACAAAAAGAAATAGAAAGAAAACAGTCACATTTTGAAGTGCGATTGAAAATCTAATACAATCAGCTTGGAAAATAAACGAGAGGCAGATTTTAATTGAAAATGAGGACTTTCATCGAATATATTCCATCTGACAGATAGTTCGGATGCTTTCATTTATAGGAATACAGTGAGTGTGAGAATTGAAAGCATTCTGCACATGAATCTATAGATATAATCAAAATGTAGATAAACTGTTTTATTTCGATTTCTAAAAAAAAAAAGAAATACAAAACAGATTCAAATTTCCATGGAACTATTACTCTCCTTGTTTCCTATTTCTGCCTTATAGTTCTAAAAATTGTTGTCTCTGTGGCATTCCAAAAGAAAGTTTATAGACAACAAATACACGATCAGAAATAGGAATTGGCAAACAATCGTGCTTATCCCGGGTTGCATTTCGATTCCTATTTTGATCCCATTTGTACTTATACTCTCAGATAGTTGAAGTAAAACTAAATTGAATTTCTGTAATCGTAGTTGGGAGATGCGCCACCCGGCTCAATTTTATTTCTTTTTATTTTTAATCTACGTTAAAGACTATCAGAGCCTTATTTTGACTTTTCTCTTATCTTTTCCAGCTGCCAACATCCAAGCAATATGCTCTCCCTCTGATGAGAAAAGGTAAATATCGCTCGAAAAACAAACAAAAGATATTTTAAAATAAAATCTGAATCCATGGCGACCGCAATGAAAATGAATGCAAGCGGTAGTGTTTATTTATTTATCAGACAACCGCGGGTTCTTCATTCATCGACGATTGGAGGGTTAAGCAAACGTTAAATAAACTGAAAACAAGCTTTACGAAGACGTCATCTTATAGTTCTACGATAGTTTGCGACGAATCACCGTGGCTGTATCTAAAAAAAAAACATAGTTTGTTTAAATCTTCCTCAACATAAAGATTTTACTTCTCGTATAGTACATCCATGTTGTGAACATGGTTGATGATCAGTCTGATGTCGTGTGGGACACATCTTCGACCCTTTTAGTGTTGATGACACCCTCAACTGCAAAGACAAACGGTTCCACTCTTATTTAACACAGACCGAAAACTATTAGAACTTGTTTGACGGTATCGTAAACCCTGCAATGACATTTAGACGTCGATATAATCGACGGGTCTCTTCCATCTTCGGTTTCTATTAACTCCTCGTTGGAATGATTTACACATCCGTTCAATTTGTTTTTTAAGCACATTATTCTTTATGGTCTACTATTTTATTAATGTGTCACACACGAAACTACCAAAAAGTGTTGAGGTTTGAATCAGCTAGTAACAAGACTGATCATTTCTAAATGAAACACAATTGTTATGCTGGTGGTGCGCGATTACGCAAACCGCATCCGCATCGCGCCTCCAACTGTAAAATAGTAAGATAAAGGAAATCTTCATTAAGTCCCATCGCCTTGCAACATGTTTCGGCTGCTGTGACTGAGTCTCACAATCGTTGTGCTTTCATACTGGTATCGCTGGTGGTATCATCCTACACCTATGCATTGCAACAAAAGGGGATAATTTGGTATGCCGACGTATTCCGCATTGCTATAAGCGTGAAACACATCGAGGTCACAATTGCCACTAACTGAGGCAACGCTTGACTTTGTTACGGGTGGATCAAGCCCACGCGCACCCACGCCACATCCAGTTCAGTAAATTAACCAAACCCTACAACTACGCCTACTTAAAACTAACCAAAACCCTATTAGGTCTAACAGGTCCATTGCTAGCTTCTAATCTACCCGCACCTTTGGAGATCTTTCTAAAACACTCTGTTTATGTCTTCAATGTTTACTAAAATATGAACAGGATGTGTGCTCTCTTTCCACATTCTCCGAGCAAGAAATATTCATATGTATATTAGTTTCCTACTGTTTATCTCATCTTCATTCACACTCAAACAAACGTGTTTATTGTTTTTTTCTTTCTGCCAGTCGAGGAGCTTTTATTTATTGGATGCCTATGCGAGCGTAAATACAGTTTTGGTTGTATGCCTTGGGGGTTTTGATTTATAGCCGGCGGCGGCGACATTGTGACATTGGAATCAACACTTGACACTACCGAAGTAGAGCTAGAGCTTTACGTGGAGCCATGTGGATCCGTCTTTACTTTTTTTTCTTCAGTGCCCTGGCTGGAGCTTAAGCGGTTGACATTAATTATGCGCATTAGCGCCTGATAGCAACGGCAGAACACGAGATTTTTAACACTTAATTATCCTACACCGACGTTTACTTTAAATATCCACGAGGAGTTTATACCGACACAGCATACATTTTTTATCTTCTGAGCACACCGAGAAATAAGTTTTTATTTTTATGGAAGAGATTAACATGATGACAGGCTATTTCCAGTCAACTATAATCCAAAATTTATTAAGTGTACCCAGAGTTATATTGTTAATATTTTAATTAGCTAAACTTAGTTACCGCACGCATAAAATATTATAATACCGCGTATTATACCCCCTTAAATGGTTAAATCACAGCCCCCCATGTCGAATTTTTGCATGCTTTTCCGCTGAATGGTTGCGGCCTAATGAACAAGATCGACCCAGGCTATTATGCAGATATTACTTTGCTGAAGTAATTAAATTTAACATAAAATTGTCTTGGCTATAAGTGCCCGGAAGCCACGCCAAACATGAAGAAAAGATCGGTTTTACCTTTAGTAGGTTGTAGGGCTTTTCCATGTGCAATGCAACTACAACTGCATTTCAGTTAGAATGTGTTTTAATTAAAGCTATGCTTAGCAAAGTGCTCTTGTTATTCAAAGGTTGGCGTAAAGCGGTGCAATGAAAGAACTTAAATCCAACTTTACTGAATTGCTTTCAATATCGCATTGTGCGATTATAGTTGTTGATATGGAATATTGTTATTAAAACAAAGGTTGTATGTATTGCGTACTGTGTTTGGTAAATTTCAGAAAATTAAACAAAAACGTTGATAGATAGCAGTATTAGTGCTACCACTGATTATGTCTACTAATGACTAAATGTGAAGAAAATTATTAAATTACATTAATTATTCAAATGTTTTCAGCTTAAACAACATTTTACTTTGATCATGAAATATAATGTGCAGCTGGAAAGCAGTAGCTCGATTGCATCTTTTTCCACTTTTCCACTCTTCATGACGATGTCGTTGAAAAAGCTAGGCGTATTTACCGAGTAATCAAAGCGCAGGTAACGCAACCATGCTTATGCTATTCCCAATGTCAGCAGAGCTCGAAGCTTTTAGCTCATTATAACCAGTTTCTGTATCACCCAACTACGTATCTCCATTGCCCGAAGCTCAACAACGAAAGCCGAGCCATCAATGGATCTCGGCTAGACGAGCAACTAATTAATTAGTCTGCCTTCGCGTTCAGGTAGCTAATTAGTCGGCGCTTTATTATCTTCTGTTTACATAGCGTTTGTGCCCAGATGAACAAACGGGGCATTGAATTTTAATACGAAATTCTAAGCGTTTCTGATGAACTTTCAATATTCAATTATGAGCTCTGAAAATTGGCGGAGAAGTTGACGTCCGAAGATGACGTTCTTCTAGAAGAAGATTTTAATAATTCATAAACAGAAATTAGAATAAAAATAAATTCTATGGTGTCTATGGCTTCTTTTTTTATTTTTCTTCTCTTTGACAACTTCTTATTGCTTGGTTTTATTGCTTTTTGGTAGTTCAAGTATCCAACAACTTCAGCTAGCAATCACATGTAATCACACACTGTGTGCCAATATAAAGTAAGTGATTAACATAAATTACAATGCTGTTGCATAGTGCAACTGTCGAAGCAAAATGCACATTCAAGCTAGCTGTCTTGAAGAAGAAGAGCTCAGTCGATAAAGTTGCCCCAGCTGTAAATTCATGCATTAAAAGAAGTTTTTCTTTCCCACCTTCTAGCATCAGCTATGCCTCTTGATTCTTAGGTGCTGCAACCGCACATTTACATTTAGATAACTCTATTATGTGCCTGCACTTGCTCTACTCTTTGCAACACTTTGAAAGGAAAGGTGGCGTCTTCACCCGCGCCATAATTAGGTGTAAGTTTGGTCGTTTGAAAGCACTTAAAAGTATCAATTCCACCGACACCCTTACTATTCCCACGTAAATCTCTCAATCAATGCGCTTGTAAAAGGTGCGTGACGCAATGTGTAAAGATGAGTCTGGAAATTGCTTTGGTTCTCTGAACGCAACGGACAATTATCGTCATTTCCGGACAGGTCTGGCCGGATGGATGGAAGCACGACGCACGACATGTTGACGAATTAGAGGTGGAGGCAGGTAAGAGCACGCTTTACACGCCGCCGACCATCGCTGTTGCTATAAATGGGTGTTTTATGTGCGCACTGCGGACTGGTCGCTGGTTTGTGATATATATTGGTTAGGATGGCACATGTGCGACGCGCCACAATCGAGCTTTGTATGCAAATCGTCTATTGTCCTCTGTGCGCATTGCGAATTGATGAAATTTACCTATGTGCTGGGCGAATATGCAGCTCAGTGTAGGGCATACCAGATAACTACTTCAAAACTAGCATTAACCAGAGCGCAACCAGTCATAGAACAACTGGAAAACTAATTGAGAGTTATATTATCTCGATTTAATTTACATTGAACCGCCGTCAAATATAGCTTGTTAACATTTTATGTTTCAATTTTCATTCAATTCAGAAGTTTGTATTACTGAAATTACAATAGCGAGTTGGTAGAAGTTGTAAGTTGAGCGCTAAGAAAATGGTAAAAACCGCAAAAGGACATGACAATAATGACGATGCGAAACAAGGCCAAACAAGAAAAATGTCTTGTAATTGCGTTGAAAATGGTTTTCCTTACATTCGACCCCGAGTTGGCGAACATGCAGTACGTGCATCGGATACTGTCTTGAACGAAGCATAAAATAAATCAAGGGATAAAATTTGTCTGATTTGCAAACGCACATTGTACATGCAGCTTTCCATAGACGGTACATTCTACGGAATGAATCTACGGAAAAAATCTTATGTTTATGATATGCTTTGCGCATGTATATTGTAGAAAAATGTGCATATAAATATCGCATATTTATCTTAACAATTATCCTCATAAATTTCTATCATATTTCTATCACGCAAGCATTCGCACATTATAAAAATATTGTCATCACGACCTATAACAATTTGTTAGAATTGTCAACAAGAGAAATATTGTGCATTAAAGAAACTCAATGACGAAATTCTATTTCAACCACAGATTAAAGTAGGAAAATATTAAACAAAGTGACGGTTGGCAAGTGTTGTGATGCGATGAAAGACAAAAAAATCGGAAGCAAACGAACCTCCAACTTTGGTCGGAAATCGAGGCGCCATCGAGGTTTTCTCTGCATGGAAGACTTCAGATCTCGGCGGCACGATTTATTAAAAGTTTACGTGCTCAGGCTCAAAAATTGCTAGCGATACAATAACCGAAACTTCTTGTTCTTCTCTTGATTCGAAAGATGTATTCTTTGTTCTTGTGCAGAAACTTTTCTTGCTGGATTTTACATTAAACTCATAAGCAATGATATTGAATTCCATACACGGCAAGAACAATTTCATAAAATCCTGGAAATAACAATAGTTGCGTTTGTGGAAAAGGTAACAAAGTTGATTTCTTACTTTTACAGTTCTGAATTATGTTTAGTCCTGTATTGACTTTGAAGAAGAAGAAAGAAACCAAATAGTTTTCATACATTATCATTTCAATGTACGTTGGTTATAATTGACTAGACGAAAAGTTGAGTATTGAGCGTTAAGAAATATCAAGAGTCTTTGACTCTTGGAGTTTTCCAAAGCGGCAGGTATCTTGATTATTGATGAAATGCAAGATTCTTTTTCAACTTTGTTCAATGGAACGTAATGAATATGGAGAGAAGTAAAGGTGTTGTCCGTCGACAGAGAATAGATCTATTGAATATTCTACTCGACTGTTATTTGACGTAAACATAGGTATGAAAATACCACAGCGTTGGTGTGCCGATTGACATGTAAAATTATCCAGCAGCGTTATATCGAGCGTCGCGGCATCAATTTATTATGATTGCAAAATGCTGTGCTGCATCATTCATTAGTCCAGCGTGGCCCAATGGCAATTGACGCCGTGTTTGATGATTAATTCATTGTGCAACTGTCATGTTTCCATTTTCATGTGGTGTTATTTTACGTTACTCTAATAGCTTAATTTGACATTATTGAACTCGCCAGAAAAGCCTCCAACTGCTTTCCTTGCGAATTAATTGAATACCATTTGTTTTAATTGCAAACATTCAATTCGTACGATTTAGGAATTGCAAGTTGATGGATTTGCATCGTTTTTCAAAACGCAAACCGCAACACAATAGCAGCCAAATTCATTTATGATGAGTTGAACATCAGCAGGCATTGCGCACGCCACCGATCAAACAATAATAAAATAAATATAACGGAAAACGATAATGATTGATTTGCGTTGTGCAATTTATAAAGCATGCAGTAATCGTGCATCCGATGCTGGCTTCAAAAAGGTAGCAACATAAATTGTCATAAAAGTTAATTGATGGACCCGGATGAAAAACGGACCGGACTCACACTGAAGCGATCTGTTGGCTGTGTACACACGATGATCATCATGTGTACAGACCATCGATTTCCTTCTTTTAATGGCTCCATGAACATTTCCATGCAAAATATTTTATACACAACCGGAGCTGGTTAGACTGCTCAACGTACCAAACTGTGCTCAAGTTTTTCACAACGTTTAATTAATGTAATCGCTCCCAGCGAGTCGACGGACCGTCACTTTTATAATAATTTAATAAGAGTTATTATCGTTGACGTTGTTGTTTTTTTGATCAATAATTTATTAAACGCAGGAACGGCCAACCTCAAGAAAATTTCTGTGCTGAAAAAGTTGAAGAAAGTGCAACCACTTAAATGTCAGAAGATCAATTTATATGCTTATGTTCTAAATCATTAAATTACTTTAAATAAATTAATTTAACTTTTCTTTTTGAAAGTTTAAAACTTGTATATTTCTTTGCTTTTGTTCACATAACCTTTCTTCAAAACAAGAACAATACTTGTTTTTTGTAGTTATGAATATCTTGTTCTTTGTTCGTATAAAATTTAAATATCAACACAGAATAAACACTCCAAATGTGCGCGCAACGCATTTTTCAATTGGGGACGGGGGAGCTAAGCCACTCGTACGTTTATCGCCTGTGTCTATCACAGGAGCGCATTCAGTACCAACCATCGAATGTTTGGTCATTATGGTAATGCACCCTCTTCATGAGTTATGTATTAATGCATAGTGTGTGCAGCTGTGCCCAACTCAGATCAAGCTGATGATGCAATGTGCCAATAGGAAGTGATTCAAAAATTGAAAATATTCTAAACCGAAAGTAGATAACGTTAAGTAACTAGTAGAGAGACAAGGAGAGGAATTAAGAATTAATGAGATAGATGCTTTGATTAATATTTAGTAGTCATTTGTTTGTTATTTTCCGTTGGATCTAGTGTGATGTTAATCTTATCAGAGGGTTAAAGTAGGATTTAAGAACGATGGAGAAAACAAGAAAATAAAGTTCCATCGCTCACAGGGAATAATCAGCAA
This sequence comes from Diploeciton nevermanni, assembly GCA_027575565.1. Taxonomy (NCBI): domain Eukaryota; kingdom Metazoa; phylum Arthropoda; class Insecta; order Coleoptera; family Staphylinidae; genus Diploeciton; species Diploeciton nevermanni. The sequence goes on from JAODIE010000010.1 coordinate 1,697,965, forward strand.
TAAGTAATACAGAATAACAAACGCCGACTGCTTCTTTTCCTTCAACTCGTAAGCGAAATTCGATTTTGCAGCTATGCATTATTTATTGTGATCCTTTCGCTTGTTGTGCTCATTTCCGTGTACACAACACTCTAGTTTCTATAAAGATTTCATTCGATTTTATGTTTCTTGAAGCAGGTTTAGTGCGTGTAGCGAGATCTTCAGTCTAAACTCGTTCAACACTCAACAACCAACAGGGTTTAGTCCTAGCACAAAGCTCTAATGTGCTAACTGAGATGATTTACTACTGCAACAAAAGCAGAGCGGAGCAAAGAACTAGTTTAATAAATTGTAACGATGTTATAACGATGCTAGAATCAGCTTGATCAGCATGAAACTACAAATTTACTAATCGCAGCTGTAGACTGTGCACAGCGAGCTTTGAGCTAATTCGACATCAAAGCATATTAATGACAGTTTAATAAGATAATTGCGGGTTGCTTGAAATAGATCATAACATGCGTAACTCAAGAGGAGGCAGCGTGTGTTTAAAGTATATTTAGGAATTGGAGTTATTAATGAAGTTGACACGTAATTGCACTTTCTGTTAGAGCACAAGTTGAAAGACATTGCAATTGATTTTGATTGGAGTTTAAAAATTATAGAAACCGACAGAATATTGTTTTCCATGATACTTGTTTGAATTAAAAAATAGTCTAATATTCAAGTCATAAAATTTATGAGTTTCTTGAAAGGAATTCGACATGCAGAAACATTGAATTATACATCGTTTTCTTTATTGATGACATTGGCAATAAACGACTATACTGCATGTTACAATTTTTTACCAATTTCTTAATAATAATTTACATAAAGAAAATGCCATGCTACAGAAACAAAATATTTTTGTCTACATTAATGAGATAGCATTATTGAGTAAAATATTGCCACAGCTGTCTCATTATAGCCAACACAAAGAAATAAAGCATAAGAAATGCGCACTGTAATAAGGTGTGCACGACGGGTGTAATTTTCCAGGATGTTATTTGCTTGTCATGTTCCGACCGATAGGAATGTCCGCAGCATGCGATCTAAATAAACAATTGAACGTATCAAGCCCAACACAAACATCTACCGCGTTCTTCCTTAGTGAATTCACTAAATGTCAATCCTGATAAAAACTCAGCCGTCTCAGCATGACCACTGATTTATACTTGGCTCGTCTATCATACAAACCATAATTTATCCATTTCCTTCTTTGATTTAGTAGGCAACTCATTTCAGTCAACCACAAATTGCTCATCATGAACAATTAACTATATTTTAGAAACTGATCACAAAAGCTGCCAAAGCAAAGGCATGTCAGAAGATGCCGGAATGACTAGTCAATGAAATTACTCACGTCTGCTAATGTATGCATGATGTGCAAGCTCATTATCAATCGCAGCTATTGTAAATCAAGCTGTCGTTGATTATTATAAAAGCACGTGTCATTTTTCATCTGGTGGAGAAATGCTGAAGACCTTAAAGTTCGTTGGTTCAACGCAATGGAATAAAAATGATTATATTGCGAGTCTGCGCTTTGCTTTTGTGCAGAGATGGTTATTAACTAAAGCTGTGATGGGCGTCTTGTTCAGATCTTTTGTGTAACTAGCGGTCACGTACTCACATCTTAAATGATCGTAAATGGTGTAGCACAATGGATTCACCTTTCAAAGTTGAAAAAGTGGCGCATTAAGCGATTGACTTGGAGATACAACAGTTAAGTAGTGCTATTCATCGCCATCATTTATTTATGTTGTAATCCTGAGAATAGATTAGTTGTGACACCTTCAACTGGTTCACTCTCTCGAGTTATTGGAAACTTGTTGAATCGGCAAGGGAATATTTTCCGGCCTTAACAAGTATTAAAAACGACTGTTTGCATTGTAATAACTTTAGAGCACTCTCGAAGGCTCTTCTGCACACAAATAAACGCCATGGCAAAAGCCCAATCGATGGTAAACTCCCGGTTTAAAGCGGAAAAGTTTCCAGCACTTTTTTTCGAAAGCGAGTGAGTGTTTGTTTGCTTCTGTTCAGCTTGTTTGTTCAATCAGATATTTCGCGACGTGGAATTGATTCAACTGCATCGACAAATGGACGAATTTCGTTCTTGTCGACTCGACACAACTGCTGACAACTCTCTCAGGAAAACTTCCAGTCTTGGAACCTGCAAGTTTTACGTGTTTTTTTACGTTCTTCTTATTTCGTTGACAATCTCTGAAAAATGCAGCGTCAAACATATCAGTCCGCATCGAGAACTCAAAGAAGTGCAACTTTGCCACTAACTCGGACGAAAAGGAGAACACACTCGACATGGTATGTACAAACTTTCGTAGGAGTTGTCTTCTTGCAGAATTCTCTTGTTCAGATGTATCTGAGTCCAACTTCATATCGTCACGAGATGCTGAAGATAAGAATGATGTACGACTTGTAAAACTGTAAAACATAGCGTGGAGGAAACTAAAATTCTAGCGAAGAACTATATCCGTTTACTTTTTCGCATCTGAGAAAGGTTGAGCACTGATAACATAAAGCCGGAATTTATTGCGACAGGTGTAACTTATAAGAACATATTTATCAACGTAACTCTTCATTGCAGCATCTAGTAGGTTCACAATAATTATTCATGTTTTGTTTCGTGATAATGCTTGTTTCTTCATTAATTTGAATCGACAGTGACGCTTGTCAGCTGGAAAGGCATTCAGATACATTACGTGTGTGGATTGTCAGTTGTGCACAGACAACACAAGAGTGCAGGAATTCACCGATGGCAGAAAATCCCAAGTTTCAATGTTGCTTAGCAGCACCACGCGCGTGCAGGAATGTTTCCGATGGAGGACACGTTTACAATATTTATTTGCATACCATGACATGGTGCAGAAGTGCTCAGCGGACGCCAAGAGATAAAGTCTTACATTTGTTGCTTGTCAAATTTGTCGAGTGACTTGTACTACTTGCTTCAAGACTAAACCAAGGGCGAAAAAGAAGGGCAATGAAGGAAATTGATGTTGTTAATATGCTAATTAAATATAGTATTATTAGAATTTCTCAGAAAGGATTGGGAATGTCAAATTGCAGTAATGAAAATTTATGAGACTACAAAAAACCACTAAAGCATGAAATTAATTCAGTGCTGTAATTATTTTAATTATAGGGTGCTAATCAGTTAGTAATTAACTTGACTTGACTACAGCAAGTATATTGTCGCTTTCCGGATGTGTAATTATAGAATTAATTAAGAAAATGCGTTTAACCACTACAAAACGAAGAATTCAAACGAAAATAAACTGGATTATTCTAGTAAGTTGGCTTAGTTTAGGACACTGAGCGGCATCTGTCAACTAACACTCAAACCAGTTTACTAAACATACGGGAGAGTTGTTTATCAATCTTATTCTCGCGTTATCAACAAAAAAATAAAAAATTCCTGCCAGTATTCAGTCCACATATCAGATGTGTTGGACAATGTATATCGCGTACGTGCGTTTAGAATCTGTGCTTATTTTGGTAATGAACGGAGGTGCGCGTCTTTTTATCAAACCCTAGTGACTCTATCTGGCTTAGCGTTCATGAATGGACGTAATCTAAATATTTTATCTGCGTGTAATAATCCGTGACACGGGACCCACGATGGCGTTTTACCTACATCAGCGTTGAGCAGATTTGGATTCTTTACGCAATGTGAGGTAAGTTAGCTTCACCTGATCGCTACTTAAAAGAGACGTTTATACCTTGTGATACGAGCACTTTGCTATTTATATTTATGTACGATGTGTGGGCACATTTAGGTTGCAGTGCATAAACTCGTGCAGATAATTATGGAATTACGAGAAGTAATTTATGTAGAAAGTTGGAGGTGCACTGAGATACTGTTAAAGATATCATAATATTTAATGTTTATTAGTTAAGACTTAGCTTAGTTTTTGTAGGCGATATAAAGGTAGATTACGGATTTAGTAAATCCCCGTTCGATTTAGATGATTGATGGAAATTAGGAAAGCGTTCCAATTGGAAATCATTCTCTGTCTCTTCAGATAGCTATCTCTATTTGACAATTATGGAATGCGTGCAACTTCGGATGGAAAACCGCTAATTTTGATTGACTTATTAAGACCCAGTCTTATCCGCGTCTAGCATCTGAAGGAGGCGGCAGTGGTGGTTGTAGTGGCACTGGTACAATGGAAGCCGTGCGGTCTTAACCCATCTGGGAATAATCAGATCCTCCACGCGTAGGTTGGATTGAGTGGTTCTCGTCTTATCTAACAAATTACGAGTAACACAATCATCGTAATGAACACCTTGCATACTGCCCCTCTTCTGTTTACTAGTAATCTTGTTATCATCCCTTTTATTATCAGCCAAAAACGGAACCCTCTATCCCAACTTTGCCGCATGCAGCAAGAGAATGCAACTCACGCAGAGCATTCTTTAACATAAAGATAAAGTTTAGTAATGATTCCAGTTTTTCTTTGTGGGGTAGTCTAGTAATACGAGAACAACAATTGGAAAAAGTATAGATTAACCACAAGGCTTATAAGTAAAGGCATGGGGGGATTATGATGTTTACATTGCTTGGTCATCCATCAGCTGATGAATGTAGTACTTCTTAAAAAACACACACAAGACACTATTTAACATTCAAACACAGAACAGGAATGCATGAATATCACTTCAACGAGGCTTGAAATCTTTGGAAGCACGACAGAATACGTAAAGGTTGAATACCAACAGGTGTGATTCATGTCATATAAAAGTAAAAGAATTCTCTGACGAAATTTTCCACACATTATTGATATGTCACACATTTTACACATTGCCATAACATCAAAAACGACCACAAGGTGTTAATTTATTGGCTTATTAACAGAAATAATCCGCGTTGTAAATAATAATCGCATATAACACTAAACTGTCAAACATGAAACCCTTACGAAATGTGAAACTACAACACGCATGTTGTTATTACAGTGCTTTGTGTTGGGCAGCTTTAATTTATGTCGCAGCTTACCGGTATGGCCGCATAAAATTCGTTACAAAACGTTATACGATTGTTAAGTAGCCTACAACTGTAATTGTTTCGCGTCGACGCTCGCGGATTATGAATTATAATCTAATTTACGGTCGTAATGCAACGCTATTGTAACAAGGATTTGGAAATAAATAAAATGCAATTGTGCTGGACTGCAACCACACAAATCTTTTTTTTTTTTTTTGATTAATGACATGACTAACATGTTATTTCGTGGCGGTTTGTTTGGTAATTACAGCCAAAATGTTTTAAACGTAAAGATTATTTAAAAGGAGAAAGAGGAACATGCGAGCATTAAATTGGAAAACAATTACCACAATGGCTTGAATGATGTGACATGCTAAACTCATATTATCTATGTCATATTTTAATGTTAGAATGCAAACAATGGATTTATCATAGTCATTTGATAAATTATCATCAGACACGTCAATGGTTTGTAGATGAAAAGGTTATTGTTATTAAGTTTATGAAGTCTTGTTTACAAATTATAAGCATTATACCAAGGTGCACAACCACGCGAGATAATTAAACAAGATGTCACATTGTGAGCTAAAGAAGCTTAATCCGCCGTGGCGCGTCTAACTGGATCTAGGGAAGCTGGCGGTGAGAAAATTGACCCGTAACACGGTGCCCTAAATTCCACGTTGTTTTCTGGCTTGAAATCTGCCGGTTCTAGTTGGGTCTTGCATAAATATAAATAAATGGCGCGACAGCTTGTTAGGTTACCCCGGTGCGCGCGTGCGGGCTAGAAGCGGATTAATAACACTATATACATTTTATACTCCAACAGTCTTCTGCTAGCATTTCGAAATGGTCTCCCGAAATACCAGCCGGCGTTCGCCTTAGGAAGCGGTATTCTCTGATGGCGATGCCGCGCGTTTGGAGTCTTGATGTGATGAGGGTCGCTTCTGGACGAGGTTAAGCAAAGAAGTTGGCGTTTGTGGCCACGACGGCGCGTCTCGCAGGATTAGTGGGTGAAGGATTGACTAAGCCGCCAGTTTAAGAGATTAGCTGGAGTAAGACCCAAGATGGGTGCCGGATGGTCGACAAAAAACAAGACCGGGATTTTACCCCTCGGTTTAATCACTGTTTAATTTTAGTTCATTTGCCTTGACTTGGCTCTTGGGAATCTTTACCAATGAGGTCAGAAGAAAGCATTGGTAGTAGTATAATGTTGTAAGCGCTATTGATCAGTAGGAGGATAGTTTGTGTTCCTTTTTACTTATGTAAATTTCTCGGTAAAATTGAGCGGAATAGATGAATCATGGATAATCGATTCGAAGCGTGCTTGTGAATGAATGCAGATTATAGGTTTGAACGCGTGTGCGCGCACGTTCCACACTTTTGGTTGGTGAGCTTCAGTCAATCTCCCGAAAGAAGCAGAAGATTAATTTGCATTCACTACTAATGTTGACTGAGAAGTCACATAACCCATCATCACAAACCTACTAGATATAGTTTTTTGTCGAACATTTTCTGTACTTCAGTTGTAATTCCATCTGAGGTTATCTCATAAATAGTTGATACTAAAGCAGCAAGAGCAGTAGTGTAACAGTTCCGATGCGCTGGAGGGTATCGTAATTTATTTATCTGACCATAATGGAACAAACCGGTGAGCTCTCAGTACTCCAACGCACGCAGACATTGAAACAATAAAATCTGTTGCCCTCCAAATGCACGAGCGTCGGCAGGAGCAATAAATGAACGTCGCCAACACAAAAACTACTTCCAAACGCCACATGGCTGCCATCATTATACAAGGTGTACTCATACTTTGGTCCAATCCTACACACACTCTACATTTGTGCGTCATTTTGGGATTTGAAATAAGGAAGTGCTGAGGATCTGCATGTCTCGTTCTGACTTCTAAGTGCAATAACTAAATAAAATTGCAGTAGTAAATGCGAATAAACGCTAATAAATATTTCAACGGTGTTGCATTGGGCAAGATTTCCCTCAAGAAAGGAGCACGGAACGGGTACGTTTTATTATTTATTGCGTGCACAAGTACCATCGGTGCGCAGTGGCGATATCAAAGGATAGCATTGCATTCGGATATGTGCACTGAAACTGTTGCGGTATATTGAGAAAAGCAGACTTTACGATAGCCCAGCCAACGTGTTTCTAGCTCGTTGAGGGCTGGCGCTCGTTAATTCCATGCTCAATGCACGCTGTTCTATATTATATCGCGCGGAAACAATAAAATCTAAAAAAGGAGATAACAGAGCACCTCGAGCGGTACGCGGTGCAAGCGCGCGGTGATAATATTCAGACTCAAGGCAGAGCTTTTTACAGCTATACGACCTGCGAGTATGCACCTGAAGTACTAACGAAGTGTAATGTATTCAACATGCAGTCGATTGTTTTAATTTAGCAATCTACTTATGCCGTTGGATATAGTCTAGGAAGGTCATAAAAAGGAAATTATTTTGTTAGATTTTATTTTTTTTGAACTTATATCAGTATGTTGACAATCAAACGTCATGTCTATTAATTTATAGCCGCAAGAAACATGTAAAATCCGAATCAAAATTAGATTTAGACACAAAGCACGAAATGTGCACGCTACGCTTAAGTCGAAAGTCGTAAAGCTATAAAAACGCCATTCGGTTGAAATCGAATGCGTGCAGTGCGTTCGAACGCATTCTAGGACGGAGGGAATATCGGATTACAGCTTGACCGATCAATTATAAACGCATTTTGTTGAGAACTTCAATTTTGCTGCGTTTCATTACATTCCGGCTTTTCTAAGCCATGTTCTGATAATACCAGGGTGTCACATGTTTGAACTAGTTGGCTTTGTATCATTGAAATAATCTGCTCTGTTTCTTCATGGCGTGAGACAACATATGTCTTAATTAACAGTTTCTGCCCTAACTCAACTCAGGGTTGTGCCGATTAACTGACTCAAATTCACGTTTTTCTTTATGATATTAAAACGTCGGAGCAAATGTGTAATAAATCTTCATACACATGCCTTTTCTTTTCTTATCTTCTTTTTCAAATGTTAGAATATGCTTACACATTTCTAGCAGCTGTTTAATGAAATTAAAACTATTTCTACATAAAAATTCACTTGATTTCAATCGGTCTAAATGGCACATTGTCATGTTTATTGCAAGAGGATTGTTAGATCTAATTAAATGAACTTGATTTTCTCTTCAGCGATTATGAGTATATTGTAGCGTAATGACTGTGTGTATCTCCGAAGAAGAAGCAGGAGTTACAAAAGTTAATTGAAAACCGTTTCTTCTTGAGCTTCTACTCATTATAATACTGGCTTGTAGGCGTTCTGCTTTTTTAGAGAATGCCAACACAATGGCAGCTCGTGATCTTTCAATAATGTTCCTTTTTTTATTCTGCAAATAGAATCTTGGTCTACTTTTCTACTCTTAAATAGCTAGAGAAAAACACGCTGAACATGTTCTTTTGTGCTTGTACGCATTGTGTCCTTTGGTTTTTATGTTGTCAGTGACATTTACACTTACAATTCAATTAAGTCTAGTCTGTTCTATAATGGAAGTGAATACTAGAGAGAGAAAGAAGACATATAGAAGAAATCTGTTTAGAATTACATTTAATTTTGTGTATTTTATTTTTACCCCTTATTGAAAATGTTTATTGCGTTCCAGAACATTATAGATAATGTGGTGATATCACTTTAGCTCTCTACTATCCACTCCATCATTTTTACGACTTTTATGGGCAGTTCTCGATTGGTATATGCACATTTCCGTCTGTTATTGTTGTGTTTCGCTGTTGTTCAGCCACTATATCTTCTAGTTTTACTAAACATAAAATGTTAATCCCACTTTTGCTTTCATTCTTTGCTTTCTTATTCGCTGGGACAATTAAACCGGAGCTGAGATAGACACCAACGCTATGCGGCAAAAATAACGAAATTTAATGTCAACGCTATGTTGGCATGCAGATTAAGCTATCAAAGGCGAATAAAACACAGAGTTAACATGTCATAAACGGCAGCGACAGTTAAAGGCTTGTTTATGCCACTATTAAATTAAACAACAGGCGATCACCGTTCAGCCATGAGCGCATGCCGCATGAATTCATATGTTAAACAAATACAGCCAAACAGGACTCAAACAACATGTCCTGTTTGCTTTAGGTACGATCTATGTGTGCGGATGGCAGTAAACACAGTAACGCCGTTATTTCAGCTGATCCGGATGGATCGGATGTCTCATCCTAGCACAGTTCATAAAATTGTGAAAATTGATGTGCGAATATGTTTCCAGCACATACAGTTATTTTGAGTCACATTCCAGCATGTGTTTCTAACTATTTCACAACAAACACGTTCATATTTGACAGTTGTAGCTTTCAAGCTTTGTGAGATGTTTTTTTAAGATAGTGAAAAGTTTTCTTACAGTATGAATATTTCTATTATTTTAGATTATCCTTTTGGTTTCTTTGTGTCTAAGCCTTTCTAAGCTTTTAGAAAACACGAGGGTGTATTTGTCAGTAATACATTGGACAGCTTATATGCTAGACTCAGACATATCCTGCATGAGCCACGTGAAAGTCCAGAAAAACTAGAAATAAATAGGATATATCTATCACGTCAATCTAATGTCTGCTCCCCTACCTCAGTTGATACCAGACCTTGGGCCTGTCGCTGAACGTGTTTATACGAAGGGCGGCCAAGGGAGCTTGGAATTATTAAAGACCTGAGCAGTGCACTGAATACCACACATCCGACGATTCTTATCATAGGCGATACCTTCACGTCTTCAGGGTCTTGACGAAAACTTCGTCGAGCATGCTGCATGTGCACGCAGTGGTCGTGCACGCAATGCCCTTGGACTCCTTGGAGAATAATGTATAAATCTTGGGGGTTTGTAAGGCGCGAGGGCGATTGTGTAAGGGTAGTGCAGTGTTATCATGGCAACCAAGACGTTATGACTGCAATGTGCAAAGGTCTTGAGGTCCTAGAAAGCTTTCGCTGACGGACTGTGCGTTGAAGCCTGGTCTCTGCTTTTCGTACAAACACGAGTAGCCGAGAACCATGATCGTGACTTGCAAGTTGTAACTTCCTTCAATAAACCTCGACGCGATTGTGCGACCTCTTCTACGTGGTTGACAATTTAATGTGATGTTTAAAGTTTAATGATGTTTGTTAGCGTCATAACTCGGTTGAGTTTGGGTGGGAGATAAAGGTCCACGGATCAACAACTGCTGTCGCGATGAAATGGAATGAAATAAATGTCTGAAACGCGTACATACGGCACGTACGAGTATGACATGTAACGACGGGATTTTTTCCGCACTGCTGAGTGCCCATGAACGTGTGATTGGATTTCTGCGAATGAGGAATATGTCTATGACGGCTGGGTAGGCATAGAGTTCTGTTACTTGAGTGTAAACTTGTTGGGAAGCAATTTTCATTATAATAACTGTCAGTCTCTGGAGCTCAAAGGGATTTAGAAACTTCTGCAATTCTCGGCAGTTTGCTCGCTTTGTCCATTTGGTGTTGATAGTTTTTAACTCCTTGTATATGATGTAATAGTTTGTAAACTTTAGCGTCTATTAGATTTATGTTTCATATATTTTATAGAACGATACAACTCTAGACGTTGTAACTGCAACATAACAGTTTCCAGTTTTTAATTAGATTGACAAATCTTACGAGCGTGGGACAAGTCCTGGCTAGCGTTCCACAGAGTTGCACAAAACTTATCAAGCACATTATTTTTTACCACATGTTTTTTTCTCAAATAGTAATCACTTATACACTAATATTTTTATTGCCAAAAGCCAACAGCTTTCTTTTGTTTTATATTTCCGTGTTAGCCAAAGTGTGGATTTCTTTATGATTGCTTGAAATGTATACAAACTTGGTATAAAACCAACAAACATGAAGATTATTAATTCTTTGTATTCGGTTAGCGTTGGATTTGGTGTTGTTCAGTTGGAGACGGCGCGTCGATAAAGTCGCCGGACTGCTCGCGTTCTTATTCGGTTCGATCTCATTGCCGAGATAAACGTATAATATAATTACATCATAAATAAAACGAAACAAGAATGTCATCGTGTATATGTGGCCGATTTACGATTTCGCGTGCAAAGCCGCCATCCAGTATTTGGGTTCGCTTCCATTTTGTCTACCACTAGTTCCATAAACGCGTAATAATGCCCGCCACCACGATCAGCAACCGTCCATAAGATTAAATAATGTACTATTCGGGTGGGAGTGGAGTTGCACATTAGGGAGATGCAGCAGATGAGGTTAATTAATTAATCAAAATCAATAACCGATGCCAATTTAGCAATTGTTCGTTTAGCACTTTTGTGGAAACACTCTTGGAATTTAATGAAATTCACCTCGAGTAATAATAATAACAGTACAATCTGCTGTCGGTTTTTTGATGTCGCCACGCAATGGCAGTAAAATTGTAGGTTCGTTTACCTTGCGCGCTAGGGTTCTTAACTATTTAATTTTATTAGATGCACGACATTTTCGACGCACTGTTCATAGTTACCAGCGTATATTTGTTTATGTTATCGTGCGGAGATTAATGCAATACCGTGAAATCTACCGGCGACATTTCCACAAATGGAATAAATGAAGAGGAAAAACGGTTTTCCGCCGCACATTTATCGCGAACAAATGCGTCGAGGCGCATTGTTCAACACTGCTTAACGATAAAAATACATTTTACATTATAATTACTCCGAAATATCACGTGTATCGTTAACAGAGCGCAATTGTTCGTTTTTATCTAGGAACAACTGTTTTGTTGGTGCTTTGACGCATTTTATCGACAAGATAATTGCTTTATTCGGTCTTAATTAACATTTCCACTTTTTATGTGGTAAATCACTTTTTTTTTTGAGTATGAGCAAAGAGGAATAAATAAGGAATATTATTGAAGAAGGAAATCAATTTCGGGTACTTTTGTAAAATTGCTTTTGAGCAGAAATATTTGAATGACTGAAGCAAAGAGGCAGACAGGGACACGTAAGAGTCAAGAGCATCATCGGAAGCTCCGAAAGTCATTTGCCTAACTTGATGATTCTAAATTCCAGGCATTGGCGGCATACATAGCGCCAAGAAGTGGTTTTTCACATTGTCGGAATGCGCGAATGGCGTTTCAGTTCTAATAGCACACAATCATCCAAAGCTTTCGCGTGATGTGCCGCGCCAAGGTCGATCGTATATTGAATATTGAATTGTCTTCATCTCGCAGAATGACGTTATGTATGCGATTTACTCGCGTACACTCGCTCGTTACGCTACGTCCGTAGAATTTTTACTGCCCATTTGACTTGATATCGAATCCCACATCTTCTCACTGTTTCATGAATAATATTTATTTAAGCCGTTGCTGGTGTTGCCAAAATTAAATTGTTTCACTTTGAGCGAACGAAGGCATCAAAATATTTGAGGCTGCTTCAAAGAGCCTGAAGAGCGCATAATTTTATACGTTTGCCGCTTTTAGCTCTTTGGCCGAAGAGGCAGTTTACATTTTCGGATGCAAATGTGTTTGACGACGCATTTAGAATAATATGTAAACATTTAGGATCGACATGGTTTCTTCGTGAAGCAATTTGGGTATTTTTAAAACTTTGCATTAACACAATTAGTTGGGGATGAAAGTGGAAAGGTTGGAAAAAGCTGGCATGCATTAATTTTTGTTGACAATCTAGCAGGGCGTGCGTGTAGGTTGTCAAAACAAGTTTAAAAGGGGGATGAAAGTGCTTGTTACCTAAATATTTTGACTAGTGCAGAGAAAACTTGTTTTTGAAATTAAATCAGGTCAACAATGTTGATCATAGAATAATATTACGCTATACAATTTAATGCACTTTAATTTATTATTATTATTATTCAATAGTCGATTTAATGTTAATGTATATTTCGGCATATTTATATTTTTTGGTATAGATTTTGACATATCCCAACTTCAATCATATTCAGTCTGCTGGTAATATGAAAATTATAAAACTCTTTTAATCTCTCAGTGGTGCATTACACGACCTCGTCTGCATCATATTACGGCCGCATTCCTGGGCGAATATGCCTAAAAGAACTCGCTACGCTTTCGCTTTTGTGCTCCCGGGGCAATGCGCCATATATTTTTGAACATTGCGTTGTGTGTAAATCGGAATGGTGGTGAAGAGCCAGCGCAGAAAAACTCTGGAAATGATTAGTGAGTAGAAAAGCCGAGTTCCAAGAGAATACGGCGCATGTATGAAAGTTGCTGGTTGGAAATGCGAAAATCATTACTTTCAAGTCTGCGAATGCTTTTTGGATGGCACGGCTCAAGCTGCACTGCCGCCAGGGTATTGCAATTTATGCATCGTTTTCGTTCGAAAATAATTACAAAAAAATCCGCCTTCCCGCTGGCCATAGTAGTATGGATCAACGGGAGGTGCGCGGGTGGTGGAACTGCTTCAATTTTGTTTGCCGCAAGAGACTGAGACTCTGGGATCTCCTAATTAATTTTTTCATTCGTTGCCTTCGCTCATTGTCCGGATATACGCGCGTCGGCGAGGCCGGCGGTTCTGTTTTTGTCATGACGCGCATGAATATTCATAGATTCTCTTGCGGTTTTTGCAATGCGAAAAGTTGAAAAGAATACAGCGCCAACGTTTGAGTCTGATAAATTAAAAGAAAACGTTTTTGGATACTGGCACTGTTCTGAAACTTTAACAATATGCCAGATTTTAGATAGTCGTATTATAGCAATTGAGATAAATTCTAGAATTAATTTGCAACTAACCAGATTTTCTTATTCTGTTCTATTATCTTTGATTTACCTATATACGTTTTGTATAAAATATCTTTGATTACTAGGAAATTATTGCAATCTTGCGATTATTACTGCAGTCGATTGTCGATCCGCATAGACCAACATCACAAATACTCTCAAACAATTTAAATTGCCATTTGTCTTAGAATTAATTCTATATTATTATAAGTACATCAGCGGCCAAAATTTATTGAATTAAATATATGTAATTAACTGATTACATTAATCATGGCGGTAATAAATTTATTAAAGCTGCATATAGAATATAATACTGGTTGAAAATATATAATTTTAAATGTTATGTTATTTTTACATGCGCAAATATTTGCATTTTGTTGAAATACTAACCAAATGTGCAACAAAAACCATCTGAAATTGAATAATCCACCAGAATTCCAACACAGTAGTACATCATACAATTCAAATTACAAAGTGTAATGCGTGGAAACAGTTGGCATGTTTATTTTACTTTGTTTTTTAGTTGTTTTTTACGTTTGACAAAACCTAGTCTAAAATTGTTTATGGCGGTAGTCGGCTGGCGCGCAGTGCTGGGTGGAGGTGCCGGTGATTTCCGGCGGATGCGAAACGGCAGTAGTTTATTCAGGTTGCCCGTTTGCCCGCAGATAAGCTAATGAATTAAATTAATCTGGTGTTTGTTGTCTGGCGCGCGCGCGCACACATGTTACCGGGAAATTGGAGCGCGTTGCGAACATGAACGTATGGATGCGAGGGCTATCAAGCAGCACGCTATTGCTAAAAACTCCCAAAGCCGTGGGTCCAGTTTGGCCAAACGTTTGTTTATTTTATCCGGCAACTCGGTGTTTAATTATAAGGTTAATTACGGACCGAGATTAACCATGATGGCGACTAGAATCTTTCTACTTTACATCAAAGTCTGTTTATATAATTTTAACGACAGTTTTACTTAAAACAGGAGCAAACATTTTTTTTTTTATTATAAATTTAAATATTGCATTGTGTTTGTTTACACCGAGAAATGATTCAATTTTTTTCAAATCACATTATTAAGTTTTAAAGTAGACACGTGTGAACCCTTTATTGGGTTAACTATCTAATAATGAAAGCAGTATCCAATTATCTTTTACGCGTATTTGCTAATTGGTCAATAATTCAAAATTATAATAACCATTGCCTCTGTTTCCTATAGAGAAGCTTATACCGAGTGGAAAGCGGATGCTTGCAGCTTACACTAACATAAATAGTGTCGAATGAATCCCAAAATTTCCAAAACTCGCGCATGTGGCATATAATATTATTCTCATAATCTACACTTGCTATCTACATTGAAAATCAAATTTTCCACAATTACAAATACTCTGTTTTATGTTGAAATTACTTGTGATTGTATTAAAGAAAATATTCAAAATGCAACTTATCAATTACAATCTTGACTTGTATCTGGTATTATAGTTGCTGGCTGTATAAATAATAGCAGGCAGAGATAAAATTGAAACTCCAAAGCGTAGATTTATGTGCTTCGATTGGATAGCGTCCTGTTCGATTAATTTATGGAGCAGAAACTCTCCACTGCAATACCAGAGAATCGAAACATTCACATGTTCAATCTGAAATAAAATCCCATGCGAGTAGATTTAACCGGCAGACGCATTCATCAGTGACGTTCGTGTTCAATGAACGTACTGACTTTTGGAAACCAATGCCAAAAAATTAATTAAACCCACCGAGGCGTCGAATGAGAACGATAAAACTCAATTGTAACAACCAATTAGACAATTGAAATAATTCGGATTTAATTTAATTTCTAGTAGAGAAGTGTGATAAATATGATGGATGGCAATTATGTGCACAAGGTAGACTGTGCGCTAATAAAATTCCACCTCTAATTTATCTAGTTTGTATGGGCAAGCATGTAAATTTGAGTATTCTTGCTGAAAACTGAAATTAAAGTAAATTCCGTTTACGAGCGCATTAAAAACGTTTCAATGCATAAAGTTGGCGCACGAAGACAGGCTTGCGGTGCAAATGAAAATATTCTAGTTTAATGCAGCGCAATGACTTTTGGCACGGAGGCGGCAGGCATGTCGGAGTGCACAAATTTCACACAATTGGGGATTAAATTCAATGGTTCTTAAGTGTGCATTTTATTTGGGCCGAATGAGGATAGTTGGGAAAATGGGTATGGTAAAAGGACCATAAGTATTGCAAATTGCGTTTTAAATTTTATTCGCTTCTAGTTTAAATGTTATAAATGTAAATTTTATTTATTTTATTATACTGATTTCTGCAATTTATCCAAATAGATATTTGAACCGATTAACTTGTTATTACCGATTAAATAGGTTATTATTATTATTACGTGATAAGAATCCTCTGTAACAGATGGTTGCGCACAAAAGTATGGAAGTAAGCACTTAGAACAAACAAACCTTTGAATTTATTTCTCCATCAAGTCTAAGGCTTTTATATTGCATTTATAATACAAGATGATATACACGATGAATGCATGCTGAGTGAAGAGGTACTTGTAATTGGGGCAGACTATTGTTCTTGACCAGCTGCAGTCTGCAATTATTATCAAGTGCGTTTCATGAAACGCATTTTAATCTAAGTTAGGTACTGCAAGCAGTTAACGTGACTAAATATTAAACCTCAATTAGTTTTAATTTAAAAATTAGTTAACGTTGTGTTGAAACTTGCCAGTAATAGTTTGGTGTAGAACGTGTAGCAACATCTATATCGGGTGCTTTGCTAGATTTCCTTGCGGCATCAAAAGCGTATTAGGATCTAACGAGCTTCGAATTGCCCAACAAAATTGCATTAATTTACTTTATCCACTGTAAATTACCGCAGAAGCTCTCCAGCTACTACGTCTCGCACATTGCCACAGCGCTCGCAATTCTCCGTCCAACCAGCTGAACCAAGGGGATGAAATTGCGTTCTTAGTATTCTTTGTCACATTAAACTATGTGAGACTCACTGTGCAATGTTTAAACTAAATTATTACGTTTTGTTGGTTTGTTTGCATAGCAATTGGAGCATTCGCATATTTTCCTCACATTTATTCTCTTGTCGTATTTCTTGTGTTTCATCTTCAAACATTCACATCAATTATTCAACTGTTAGCCGTTTAACACGTTCACAAAATGCTAACTTTCTAAAAATTTCTTGAAACGTTTGAAACTAAAAGTAGATTTATTATTATAAGTTTTGTCAAGTTCTGGGAAGGCCACACCTTGCCACAAACTACACAGTAAGAAGGACATCTGTCATAACTAAACTTAAATCTGCAAAATACTAAAATTCTAAGCGGAATTTTATTCGATGAAATTTCAAATATCTTTAAATTTACATAAAACGCGTAGAAAATACGTGGAAAACTCATTTTAAAGTGCACATATCTTGCGAAATGTCTAAGGGTGAGCCGAATAATGCAATTTCTCCGATGACCATCTACGCGGTGCACTGTGGTCGAGTGTAAAAGCGCGTCGGGAAAGTTGGAATTTTTCTATTTATTGCTTTTCTTCTCGTTCCCCCAGCGTTATTCGGGGTTATTAAACATATAACAAGGTTTTTCGCATGGGCTCTTTGGGATTATTGCAGTCAGTGGGTTTTCCTATTTGAGGCACTGCTTTAAAGATATTTTCGCAGCAAAGATTTGCAAACAATTTTTTATCAACATAATAATTCTAATGTAAAGAGAATTTTTTTAATCTCGTAAAAAGTGCAATGTAAAGAATTTGAAATGAAATTCTCAACATAAAGAACTCTTTGTTGCTGTACATTAGCGTTATCATTACTTGCATGTAATGCAAAATTACTTGCAAAATACAATAATTGTTTTTTTTTTCTTCAAAGTGCATAGCGGGTGCTTTTGAAAGTAGGTACACAGTTAGATTTTTGCATTTGCTTTACAAAGCGTGCTGCAACGCATTTTAATAGTAATATTGGCACCGGTCACGATTAACCGGTCTTTCTTTGAATGTTTCATGTTGAGTAATTTATTTAAATCGTTAAATGCTTCAGATGTGTAATATTTTTCTGCTTCTATCACGTGCGCGTATAAGGTCGCCTCGTAAATTCAAACTCGCGATAAGAGGTGAAGCCCGGTCGCATCGCAACTCAGCACCATGGGAACCAGATAGCATAAGAATACCGGAAGGATGTTGGCATGCAGGAAGGTTATTACGGTGGATAATATATTTCCAGACTAACGGCCAGAAAAGAAATTCTCTTTTGATTAAAAAAATATAAATAACCATTGAATTTTCAATTAGATATCACAATGCGATTTATTATGCAAGCACAATTCAGTTGTAGTTTATTTCATTTGCGCCCCAAAATGAAAGCGGAATTGTGTGTCTTTGTGGGGTTAGACGGTTGAATTCTCCAACAATGTCTTCTCCTCTTGGCACTTGCAAAACGTAATTCAAGGAATACAAGTGCGCGGCAGTATGTAAATGATATCTTTGTCAACGTGCGCCGCTGCCGGGACTTGGTCTCTATGGGTCGCAATTGTGTTTGTGTTTTGCCGCAGCGAGCATGAAGAAAGCGCGATGCTTGGAGTGGGTTGATTGCTGGTGAAATGGGGTAACGAGGCAAATAGTCCATGTATTTTAAGCCAGGATTTGAAGCGTCGAATGTCGCGTGAACTGCAGGAAGTGGAATACAAACAATGGGTGCGATGCAAATGCAGATTGCAGAACGAGAGGTACTAAAGATTAAGAAAGGGGTGCACTTCCAATGTGCAGGTTGAATAAAGGCAAATTTATTGCAATGTTTTGTATCCAAGTAAAAATTTTGCTTTAGAAACTGTTCAAAATCCGTTTGTTTGTTTTGTTTTTGTTTGCTTTATTCGCTAACGTGCTGAATGACAAGAAAAATGTAAAGGAAATTACTTTATAAACTAAAGAGTACTTGAAATGACGTTCATAAGTTGTTTTTGTTTTCAAAGACTAAAGAAGGAATCCTATAGAAAAAATTATGAGATTTAAATAATTTTTTTGGAGGATTTAATTGCTTTTGTTTAATTTCAATAATAAATAATTTAGAATCTCTTCTAAATGACCAATTCAAGATTTTTTGTTTCTTAGGTATCTACATTTTTATAAGATTTATTTTATAAAGTAACTGTTTTATTTGCATGTTTAATTATTTAGCATCATGTTTTTAATTATATTGTTTTCTATAATTTACATTTCTTTAGTTAAATAAATAAATTACAATTAAGAGGATACGAGTTTGCAATCGAATTAAATTCTACGACTTACTATAAGCATACATTCACGTTTCGCATTATTTCGTAACCAGAACACGTTGGCTAACCAACGATAATTGCGTATAATTGCAGTCATAACGCAATAACAGGTGCTATTTTGATTCCAACCCGAGACACCGTCTAACAACGACCAATACGACACATACATTTTCAATTGAGAAATCGATTTCTGCGTTACTACGTTGTACAACACATTGCATGGCGCTGGATAAATGTAATTAATGTAAAAGTTGTTGTGGAAATGATTGAAATCATTTGTCGCATTGCGAATCGCTGGAATATCCATTCAAGTAAAAATAATTTTCAAAAAGTTGATGAAAAATTGCAAATAGCTTCTTGTAAGATTGAATACAGTTGTTAATTTATAGTGGTTAAGATATAGATATAAATACCATTAGTGTTTGTACAAATTTCATTTGTATGCAAATTATGCCATTGCATACAGCTGGAAAATTTAACTGCTTGGTGCTTATTGGACTTTTTGTTCTACCATCACAAAATACCCTTCCGTTCTATACATGTTCTTTAGGGAACAGTTGCATACAAAAACAAAGCGTGCAAATGTATCAGATAGAAAACGGTAGCAGCACAAGAAAGCGAATAAAGCGAAAGGAAGAAAATAAAGCGTAATTAAACGCACTATGTCATGCTGCAGGCTTGGTAGTCTTGGTTTTCAAAATGTCGTCATTGTTAAAGTGTCTTATCCCAAGTGCCAAGCCCATAAAATGCATAAAATCGCGTAGTGTTTTCTCGAGTGTTTTCAAACAATACCATAATGTCCTTGCACTAAGATGCAGCAAAGGACACATATGAGCAAGCTGTAGTAGTAACGATCATGTTTGCACCACATTATACTGTGGTTTTGCTCAGGCTGGAAGATTGCAGGATGTCTAGCAGCAAGATCCTATGCTGAAAGCTTTCAACGGCAAAGTCGCTTTATTTTGAGGGGATTGTGAGTGTGCCAGGAGTGCACCGGAGCACAGAAGTGCTGACACTTTGGATTCTGGAAGACTTGCCGAAGTGCGATCAGAATTTGAACGACATGCAAGTGTAACAATCAATAAATATTACTATTCGATAATTTGACAAATTATTTAAGTATTTTTTTGTTACAATGCGTCATGTTTTTCTTTCTGGTGGAGTACTAGGTCTAAGTTTCAATAACTTGTCGGCGTTACCTAAATGTAACGTATTTATTGAATCCATAGCTATTATTTTGTTTCGATGCCAATGTGTCAATGCGTCTCCATTAACTGGTCGCTGCGCTGGGTTGTAATAATACTGTAAAAAGCAATGGTGGCAGTTTGAGCGCACTATTTTTGACTTTAGTGTCCAACTGCTGCCACCATTCGGTGCAGCAATGCATTGGCGATGCAATTTTTCTCCAACTGCGTACTCCAATGCTATACTTTATGTTTGGCCGCATTTTATAGCACTGTCCATTAATTTTCTTTTTTTGAAATGACCCTGTTTTCAGTGCGTCCGGAGCTTTATTGGAAATTACGAGTTTAATGTCTTGTTTGCAGCGTGAGTCTTGTTTTTCACACACTTCCTCTTCAAAGAAAAGTTTGCATTATTTTTTACTATATTCTATTGTAAACTTGTTTTTTACTGGATTACATAAAGTTTGTGTTAAACGGAACAATGTAGAAAATAAAAAACTGAATTTATTAAAGATTGCAATAAAAATTCGAGCGCGGCTGACAAAGAACAAAGTCAAATAAACCCGGAATTAAAGGTAATAAGCACAGTTCTAACTTTCACAATAATAATTTTTTTAATAAAAATAAATAATTGAAAAAAAACAGCGTAATATTAAAGCAAGTTAACATTAAAGACATCTAGCAGGCTAAAATTTTATTGAGCAATTAATTAAAAGTATGATTTTAAAATTGTTATAGAACAAAAACTGACACTTTGTTATTTTTCTTATTTGAAAGTTTTTATTCAAAGATACACTTGAAAAAATATTACTAGATTTGCTTTGAGTGTGAAAATAGAACAAAAATTTTTATTCAGAAAGTGAAAAGCATTTAATTTTACTTTTCTTGTTCATCGCACATATAATTCGCATTTTAAGAATGCGACTCTATTGTATTGGGCGTTTAAAATTAAAATACATAAATTTAGTAGCGCATGTTCAAGTAGGCATTAAATGTGTGGGTTCCTAAGGAACGTCGAGACGAAAACTCCTGGGTAAGTTAAGTGAGTTTTCTCTCTTTTATTTCCTCGCTGCTCATAAAACACACTTTTATTTCTGCTTCTGTTATTTGCGCCGCATGCTGATATCTTATTTTGCAGAATTTTTATTCAGAGAATTGATCCATATGTAGTAAAATACGATTAAAAAAAAAAAAAAAAACTAAAAATTCTTTTACGAATTTATTGTAATTATTGACAATTATTCGGTCAAAAACACAATAATATCAAAACTTGGCTTGCTTCGTGCATATATAAATAAATAAAATATCAATTGTAATAAATTAATGTGTCAAAAATTTGATATATTAATGATGTTTTGGTTTAAAAGTGTTTTTATACAAATAAAGCAAACATTTTAAATAAGTACAATAATATTATTATTATAAAAAATGTACTTGTTTAAACTAATAATAATAATAAAATCATAAAACATTGTATTAAATTAACTATTCAGAGTTTTAACAAACTGCAATAAACTGACTGCGACATCATCATTATCACAAGGCTATTGCAGAATAATGTTGGACTTGTCAGCGGACAGGTAATAAAAAGCTATAAAATCGAAACGTGTTAGCTGGGAAACAATGAAAGTTAACAGGGAAGTCGAGTTGTTAACACCCGTTCTGCAGTTTTATTTTGTTTTTTTATGGACGCACGTAATGAACGTAAAGATTTCCTGATTTTTCACCCCATGCATAGAAATAAAACAAAGTAAATATTCTTACAATGAGGCTGCATAAAAATATGGCAAACATTTTGTTTGCACAGCAATACTTACTCTGGTCGGGAAAACATGTTCTATTAAATTTGTATTGATTTTTCCTGAGATTTTTTTTTTTCGTAATTTTAACTCAGAATATATACTGTTTTTTTCCTCTTGCAACGTGATGTTGTACTTTGGAATTTAATTAAGGCTGCTTGCAGATTGCGCTTTAATGAGACTAATATAGTAGGCAGCAGCGTGAAATGCTAACTGGAGTGCAATTCTCTTGTGCATGGTAGAAGCATCGGGATTCTAGAGTGCTATTAGGCTAAGAGGGTGTAATGCGGAATGCAACTCCAACCAGAGTAGGTTGAGATGAGAGAGCGCTACGAGTGTCGGCAATTAGCGGCGTAATCAATTGGTTGCACACAATGTAGACGATCTTTTTAATTTCTTTGTCGGCCCTCGCTGAATCTTATAGACTCTTTGTAATTCTAATCTGAGCAATAAAATCACTGCGCTAAATTTAGTGAAAAATATATTTAATTTCATAAAACTTAAAATAATTAATCTCTTGAGCTTATTTCTCTTTTAAATTTGTGTGTTTTTGTATTATGACTTGGTTTGTAGTATCAAGAACGCGTCTTTGCAGCTCGGCAAAAATGAGTCCAACATGATATATATTTGTCGCTGGCATTGTAAGTCTTGCGGAAATGTGGAAAATCGTTGCCTTAGCAAGGGAATTACTTTGTTCGCTTATGTACCTGCAGCCTCAATGAGCAGAGCCAGGCTTTGTAAGCAAGAAGAAATATACGCGACGGTTATATTACGTCATATCCAAGGATTATCTTCGAATGCAATGAAAAATTCCATTGTTGCGACTGTGATATTAAGAAAGGATGTTACACAAGCTTGGCGTGGGTTTATATAATGTTTTTTACAAGAGTTTATTATATTACATCAGTAGGAAGGAAATAAAGACAAATTTATGTGTTAGGACAAACCACAAATTAAATAATTTTAAGAGTTAACTTTTGCATTATGCTAGTTTATTTAAAACTTTAGAATGTGCAACACTGGTCTAATAATAATAATATTTATATATTATGGTAGTTTACCTAAATTTACTCCTGTGTAATATAATCGATTTTGTCTGGTTTTCTGGGCGGTTGTTACAGAAATGCACATGCAGTAAGTAACTACGTTAGAGAATAACGTAAGTTGCAAACGCGTTGTGTGGCTTTGTCTTTCACTCAGCTCTCCAGCAATTTGAGCTTGCTAGTCTGGAGAGTGGCTACAGACGGGGTTGAATTCTACGATGCTCCGGTCGTCCATATTCGCGCGAGCGTCGTGTATAATATGAAGGAACAAGTAATGCATCCCGACGTCTATATAGTGTTGTAGAACAGTCATTGCAGTAAAGACTACCAAGGTGTGTGCAAAGGACTCGAGAGGCCGATCACGGACAAAGTGGAAATTGCACGACGCGCATCAGCAACGAGCGTTCCAAAACAAGAACGTCTCTCGTGGTGAAGCGCATTCCGATCGGGACAGAGTCTGTCGTGCAAAACGCCCGACACTGCGATGCCGACCGAGGCAGACGTGCGGAAAAACAAAGTCCTTGATTTATTGGATCATCGCTCTGGAGCAGGTCGCGCGGAAAGCCTACGCGGTTCCGGTGGCAAATTGCGTTCACTGTCGACGTCATCGCAAATCATTTAGTTTGTCTGCTCAAAATTCAAGATCAATCAAAATATCCGCAAAATGTCACAATATTGCCTTGTTAGGGAAATTATTTTCTGACGATTGGAGCTTTTGTTTGGAGCTTTGTTTTTGTTTTTTGACATTTTTACTGGCCATCATCGTAACCACACAACAAGGTGGAGGCGTAAAAGAAACGGTCGTATTCGGAAGTCATCGACGCGAAGAATAACCATTTGTGTCGGGAATATAAATCATCTACGTTGCTCCTTTGTCATCCCAACCAAGACGTTACGCTAGCACACATCATGATGTGCTTCTTCTGCTGCACAAAAAGGCAGGATGCGCCTGCTACTCCACTGTCAGCAAAAATAAACCTTCGAAGCGGATTTCGTTTTCCATCCAATTTCGGTCACATATTCCGGCCGTCAGCCATACATCATTTGAGACACCTTTGGTGTACAGCTTCTTCCGACAAAATACTTTTTACTAGAACCCCGGCAGCATGCGAATAGTAAATTCAGCAACCACCGCATCAAATATTTCGATTTAGTAATGACGAGTTCTTTTGACGTATTCATGATGATATAACCGTTCACCATGTTTTATCATAGCTATTGTGCAAATACCACTTTTACATTCATATGATATTTTTAATATCACCGGTATTAGTGAAATGTAATAACATTATTCTCGACGCCAACAATATTTACACTTTCATTGTACTGCACAACATAGAGATAATATTTGACGAGAACGATGATTGATGATTGAAACTTCCTGCAATTTCTGCATTTTCAACATCTTGAAAGAATTTTTAAAGATTTCTTAAAGTAAACTACTAGAAGTGTAAAAGATTAAATGTGGAACGGAAGTACGGGCAAGTTAAGATGGGAAACTAAGAAGGTGAAATCACGCGAATCAGGAGCGGAAGGAAGCTCCGGAATGAACAATGCGTGGCCGAGCGTTGATCGAAAAGCAGAATTCGAATGGTCTCTTATCGCACGTGCTCACGTAGCTCGATCAATTCCAGCCCCCCGGTAGATCCGGTAGCTCCAGAGGCTCCGGAGTCCGCGCGTCCGCTCCGAAGAGCATTCAGGAGCTAGCCGATTGCTATTGCACACCATTAGAATACTTAATGCGTGTCAACGATGTGTGAACAGCAAAAAAATCAAATCAACAAGAGATGCTGCTTGCAGAACATTTTCAATTTGCATAACTGGTATTCATATATTTTTTCTCTAGACTGTCGATGTTGTTCAACAAAGAATATAATAATATTTATTAAAATCTTAGTATTTAGGTATTTGAATAGTACTTGAAGTGTTAAATTGAAAAAAGCATTTATTTGATGTTCTTCGCATGTCCTCCAGACTTGTTTATGCTGCGTCGTAAATATATCAACTTCAGACACGTTAAACAATATTCCATACTGCTATCTGCACTTGAAGAGAACGCGTTGTGCTGCTGGATATGAGATCCATGAAATTTCCATTTTTACGATCGGTGCAACGCTTTGTTGCCCGTCTCGCATACGTCTCGCTTTCTGCAAGTATTTATCTTCAAACATTCGAATAGTGCACATGCGAGTCAAGCATTTGCTTGAAGGGTATAGGAAAAATATAAGGACCATGAAGAGACTATCATTTCCTTGCTGCTTTGGCAGCTATTATGCTTCACACAAAAGTGAATTGCTCAATGCTGAACGATTGTTAATTAAGTCTTCGCTGACTAGAAATTGTTTGTTTATTCTATTTTGGGAAGCAAGCAACAAATAGAATCTCTTTGTTTTCTACGCCTTTGTTATATATATCATCCAGATGATAAAATCAATAAATTTTCAATAATTAAATTTATCCGATATTAATCCATCGTATTTTTAAACACAATCACTTCCTCTTTCTATAAATTGCGTGCATCTTTGTAATTCATTTGGGATACAAATGCAATTTCCTTAAAAATTGGACGTAAACGTAAAGAGTGACGCAAAGTTAACAAGTTGCGAGTCAGTTAAGTCGTGAAATTACAGAGACTTAGCAGAGTAATTGCGCAATTTTGAACAGGTTCCAAAGGACACAACGAACAGCATTCGGCTAACGACGGCACTCGGCGTTAGTAGGTCTGAAGTTTTAGTTCATGCTGGTTTTCATCCTTTCTACCGACTACAAGAATTGCTTGTCGGCAAGGATGTCAAAATATATTAAATTAAATGCCGCCTGGTCTTTCTTACTTAGAACTAACAGTACTATTTTTTAATCATCTCAAAAGTAATTACACATTAAATTCAAAACGTCAAGATCGATTACTAGCTAAAAACATCCTATACCGACGATCATTACTCATTAACTTTACTATTTGTTCGGCGTTTCCTTCATTATCCTGGCAACATAATTCAATCACTCATTGATGCACAGATTAATTTTGTTCCTTTACTACAAAAAGGACAAAAAAGGCGTTTAGGTCGTGTTCAAAAAAGAAGAATGAACCCAAGATCCCCGGTATCTAGTCTGCTGTATAATGAGTTGGGGAGATTGCGGGCTGTCTACAAGTAAAGGGGGCATAATCGTAAAGGAAGACTGCAAGAAAAATTTAACTGCCGATGTGGAAAATAGGTGTTCACGCTCGGGAAAATTCATCTCGGCGCACACACGGGTGCCACGTAATTGCTCTGTCTGTGCGGTTGCAAAATAAAAAAAAAACGAAGAGATATATATCTCAGGTGCATGCATCACTTGACTCTTCAGTCTTCTAGCATCAAGCGCAGAGTTTGAGAAAAATCTCAAAAAGAAAATGTTCAACAAGATGTTTGCGTAGGACACCGGTCTCAACGACGCCAATGATATAACGCGCATCCTGTTTTGCGGCGAAAGATGAAAAACATCAACAAGATGAATGAGCAACAACATCATTTCATTTCAAAAGCAAATATTGTTTGTAGTGGCAATATAAGAAAGGGTAGTGTCCACGGGAAAGATGTAATTCTCGACATACAAACAAGACATATCAAAAAGTTCTCAAAGAGAGGAAAAAAGCAAATATTTCTGGTATCTGCTAACATTGTAAAACATAGGTAGAAAAATATATTAACCTGTAGTTTATTAATGCAAATTTATACTTAATATGTGAACCACGTTCAGGATGGTTGGGGTTTTACGTAAACAAATTCAGTTAGGGTTTTAATGCAACGTTGAGCTGCAAGAATGTCCTGCAGTGTTGTGCCGCAAAGCGTTGTTGCCTTGTGTGCGAAATAAACGAAGCAACTCTACGCTTGCCAGTACTAAGTCTATCCTGCAGGCTCTGGATGCATCCATCGCCGGCGGTGGCAGGGTCGCTATGGCAACTCCGCCGCTAGGAGCTCCCTCGGCACCAGAGACCCGGACGTGCTGCATTTCCACGTTTGCTCGCGCTCTCGATATGAAATATTACTGACAGATGGAGTACAATGAAAGTCACTAATTTTCCGCGTCTGCCGTGAGTGCGTTTGTTTACGCAGGAATTGCAGCAGAAACAAAAGTAACTCGCAAAGATACGGTATTGGGGCAGGACAGAGAAACGGAACAGGATTAATGCCGAGGGTACAAGGGCAAGGTCTTGACTGCGCGAGAATACCAAACAACTAAACAGTAATAAAAAGCAAAGCATTGTAATTATCTAGAGTATTCTAAAACTTAATGGTTAGGAGAAAAATAAAAATAATAAAGCACAAAAAGATAAATGTCCAAAGCGTCAATGAAGGCAAATTCTATCTACACATAAATGAGAGGTTTGACAGAAGATTGCATTGATAAGAAGCAAATCTAATTTTAATATTTACAAAGTAGTATTAAGATGAAGTAGTAATAATTTAACGAGCAAAAAATTATATTTTATATGCTTTCACGCTCGACTAAAAAAGAACATTACTTTTAACTTTTAACATTATCAACTGTTTTTCATTTCCCTTTACTTGAAACAGGAAATAACGTAGTAGTCAATGAACGTGCTGATAGAACCACCATTAAATGGTTCCTAGCAGATGTCTTTGTCTGTATCCGATATGAAACTTTTCATAGTATCTTCCTAAGTCAACTTCAGCCAAGACAAGCACTTCACACACGGCTGCTTAGAGCAGCACCTGTTTAGCCGCCACCGCTCATGAAAGTTTGGCGATAGCTCATCTTTGTCGGTTTAATATGAAAGGCAGAGCACGATCACGTAGGGCAACTTTGATATATAAAACCCACGTGCTGTTCGTGTAACCTAGGTGAACGTGTTAGCTGTTTTGCTATCGCATACATAACACGCATACCAGACATGCCTCCACCTTTGGGAGCCTGGTAAATTACGCATATGGAAAGGCCCTAGAATTTAGCATGCTGCTAGAACAGAACGCTTAATTTATTCGCAAGTACACTTTGCAACGATGGAGACGGTTGCATGACGGCTACCTCGTATATGGCGATAAGAGATGGTTGCTATAGTCATTTTGCGGTGGTGGCTTCTCAATATGCAAATTGCGGTGATTCAAGTGTATCGGAATAAGTTGATGCGGCTCGCAAATTAAGGTTATTGACGAATATCTTTTCTACCTGGTCTAATATTTGTTCGGCACAAGTTTAATACCAATAAGTGACTAACAATGTATTTTTATTCTTTAGAACATTATTCTTCATTAGGTGTACATGGTACTAAAATAAATCAAAATTTCACTTTGTTTAAATGACTTGTAAACCATTTATTTCTGCTTAATACTGCTGGATACTGATACATTTTTCGTGAGTAAGCTAACAGCAAACGTGGAAAAAACATGATATGCAACCCTACGTTTTAAAAAATTCCGGACTGCATCACCCCAAACGTGCAAGGCATACACAAACACGTGTGGTGTATATTTCACGTGTTATCTGTGCATATACCCATCAAATATTTAATTCTATCAGTGGAACTGAATTTGTTGCTGCCCGTTAAAAAGGGGGATTTAAATCAACTGAGAAAGTCTTTGTTGAAGCATAGATCTAGTCACCGCAAACGGTTAACACCAAATTGCGTAGTGCATATATGATATGTACTTTTTATAGTATTGAATTGATCTAGATTCCAATAATAGATATAAGTTGTGGTTGACTTTTTTCCCCCAACTGGCGATTAATGTCGCACATTGCATCTATCTGTGATACCATCTTCGTTCAGCATGTAACAGCCTCCAAGAAGTAGTTGTGATAAATGTTACAGCTACTAACAGGTCATAGTATGATTTAAGAATATAGGGGTGAAATGTAATAAGTGCACTATGTCGACTACACTTTATGATATGAGATGATGTGAGGAGCATAAAGACAAAGCTTTTAATCAACAAATTTGTAACTGCCTGTGTTGATTTTGGATTAATAATGCTTAATAAACGTAACAACTATAATTCATCGATGATAATACTTCAAGTCATTTTGACTTAGTACATTGATGTAGCAGGTATCAGAGTAGTAATAGCAGAAATTATAATCTAGTTTGTTAGTATGCACGTCGAGAAACACGCCATTAAAATGTTAATTTCACATTGTGTAATACTCAGCAGTATGTGGTAAATTTGATTGGTTAATATTTGTTTTATCGGTTGTGATGCTAACGAACTATTGATTGTTTTTAGCGGCTCAGTATATGCATAAAGAGTAAGCTAATTAGTGGAAATTTTTAAAATGCAATTTATTTAATTATCCTGATTAAATTGCAATTATTATAATCGTATATTTTTAAAATTCCATCACAATTTAAAAATGACTTTATTACTAGCAGAATAAAAATTAAAGAAATAAATCACTTTGATTGTATATATTGCATCAAAAAGAAAACTTAATTTGCACGTTGTTATTTCCTGTTTTATTAATGCTTTTTTGATGAAGGTTGAATACTAATTTAGACCTGAGCCTGTTGATAGTCTCTGCATGACGGTTCGCTGCTGTCGACTGTTGCTAGACCAACGAAAACACAAAAGAAAGCTCAAATAGCTCGATGTTATCGAAATAGCGTGTTTGCAATATTCTCATTTAGAACATTTCATACGGGAATTGCAACAATAGCTACTATACGCTTCAGTTATTCCCAACTTGCTGCAGCCGTAATAATAAAATAGCAAAACCCACAATTTAGTTGATGAATGAACTTATTATTATAGAACACGAGCTTTTCGAGGCTTGGCCGGTGCCAATATGTTTTTATTTGTTTTTTATTCATAAGCTGTATTTATTGTTGGACTAGTGATGAAATTAAGCATTTGGGGCGGTATTATAATTAAATAGAAATTGGGTATGAAGTAAAAAGAAAACAGGACAAAAGATATAAGTGCAGGGTTGTTGGCAAAAAATGCAGCCGTTTCTGGCGGAGACATCTCATTAGATTTTGAATAAGTTAGTTGATTCTGGCCATTTTGTGGCTCTACCTTTTCGTTCTGCGAGTTAAGATGACTTCTAGACGACTTCTACTCGTATTGAACTTGAAGAAGTTGGTAGGGTGAATACGAGCTCAACGCGAATTCAATCTGGCATTCAGATTTTCTCAATTCGGGTTCATTCAAAATCTTTTTAACACACAGGCTATTCTACCAGTTCGACTAAGTTGAACCTCTCAATTAAAACGAATAAAGTCCTAGACAAAAAACGTAATTTCTGATAAATGGAACATGTTTGAATATTAGATTTTAATTAATCCCAAGGTAAGGTTGATATCAAGCTCTTCTGGAATTAATGATATTTATATTGTTTGCTACACATAGTATACCATTGAGACATTGGCGTGTGGATTGTGTGAAGATTGTGTGTGCATTGAACGATCTCTTGATTTACAACCGCCATTTCTGCGCCATACTACTTGATCAGCCTTATTCTAGTTCAACCCTGTGCGCTAGCTCGACGGATAGATTAATGTATATTCGATTCACTCTCCGCCTTACCAAGAGTTCCACGAGCGAAATTCTTTTGATTTATCTTAAACGCATTTTTAATATATCTCTTTTCTACTGCATCTCCGCCTGTTCCATGCGCGCTTTCAATTGAGACCTCGACATGTAATTTTCTTTTTTGTGCTGCACCATAGCACAATGAAATTGTTTTGTTCTTATGATTAAAACGTCGAATATTGGACAATAAAAAGCAAATCACATTTGGGAAAACAGTGAACCTTTATTCGATTCTTTTTTATAAACAACAATAAATTGGCAAATTTTATTTTGAGAACTTAATGCAAGTACTTCTCGTATTTGCTTCGGTATTCTCCCTTGGGATCGAACTTGGCAGCGACTTGGTCAAATTGAGTCCTGCGATGTTTAACCAGGAATTTCACGACTTTGTCGACGTTGGTTCTTTGTTTCTCATTGCATTTAACGCACTCAGTGAACAGGGCATCGGGGATAATCTCTTTCAAGAGGCGGCCTTCTTCGTTGCACTTTGCTTTGTCCAGGAAGCACTTTATATAGTTGTCTAATAAACGGCGGTTGTTCAAGATGGAATCGATATTAATATCATCGTATTTGGTTGGATATGTATCAGCCGCTTCGGAAGCAATGATTGTTCCGATCAACAATAAACCGAAGATGATTGAACGCATGTTTATTGCTTCTGATTGAACTACTGAACCTCAAATAATAGTCATTTCCGATTTTTCGAGGTTTTTATATTGGTCCGCAATTGGTCATTATTAACTTATTAAAGTTTAGTATATATTAATGGCCGGCGTCGATATTCTGCAATTAAATCATACTTAACTAGAAATATTGGAAGTAATCTAAGTCATTATATGCTGGCTACTTGTTGGAAATTTCTACGGTTCTTGATAACATCATTATTACTCAATTTTCTTCGGAATACTTGATCGTCATTGCACTGCTTGGCTGCACACTGGTGCGCCTGGCGTCCCTCCGTTATTATATCAATTACAAGCCGGCTCCCAAACAATGTGCAACAATTAATCTGAGCAATACATTGTTATCTGTTGATGTCACTCGCAATGCACGCAGTCGGCCGGATGCATACTCGAGCTGGCCGCCCTTGCCGCACAGGGTTGAGTGTTGCGCTGGTTGCGTGCAATAAGTACAGCCCAAGTGTCATTCGCACACAGTGGATGAGCATAAATTCCGAACTTAGTTTGTTGTTGTTGCCGCCGCTCCTGCCACCGCCGTCGCCGGCAACCTGAGGACGCGTGGCATGCGCGTGTGCTGGCACGTGCGCACATTTGCCAAGTTTGCAATGTTTCAACCGCCAGCTGTGCGCACATTTTTCGAAAATCTTGTCGTGTCACCAAATTTTCAGTGTGAATATTTTAAATATTCCAACTGCAAACATATTTAAATGAAATTTTTCACTCGAAAACAAGCAAACAGTAGCACAATCGTTTGTCATGCTTACTCATGGTGCACTTACTCAAAAAATGAAAATTATGCGCACGTCCCCAAAGTAACTAAAATAAACAGAACGTCGTCAAACGTTGCTGCTGGGTGGTGATGGATTCGGTGAATATTTGTCAAAGAATAAAGCATAATTACGCATTTTGCGCGTATTTTCATAAATTTCATAAATTAATGCGTTGAAAGTAATAAATGCGCGGCATTTAATGTTATTTATCGCATAGGCCGCTCCGCTTATTTTTCGCAAAGGCGTAAACAATTTGACATAGTGTTGGCCGTTAGCGAGAAACAACAGCAAACTGAAAGCACGCTTACCCTCTCAATCACAAAACACAAGTATTAATCTCAATTGAAACGCAAAGAAGAATATTCATTACAACATAAATTATAAATATGTCGACAGTGGCTTTTTCTAGCGAATTTGATTAAATGATTGACCTACATTTGAGGGTCTCTTTGATTTACGTTTGAAAGACATATTCATGCCAATAGGCTGCGGAAGTAATTTACGAATCAATAGGAAAGTAAACGAGCAAAAACTCATTTAAGCGAACAATGCACGCAATAGAGATAATAGAATTAAATGACGATATTTGAAATTTGAATGATGATTTAGACAAATGAAGTTCTGCGCGATTGTTTTACATTTTGAGTCTGTCAGGCACATCATTTGTATTTTTTGCTCTCTTATGAACATTGGAATTAAAGATACTTCACTGAATTAATCATTGATCTTTATTGAAATAAATGTGTTTTGGTTCAACGCGCAGTAACGGGCAAAAACCACTTACACTTCTTGCAGTTCCCAGTTAAAGTGATTAATTGTTTGTGATATTGTTGTCTACATAGTGTGCATGGATAAAAATGATAGGAGTTTATAAAAGTCAGCACAAGTATTATTTAGCTAGGACATAAATCACTTATATAGTGTTCTAGTGTGTTGCATACACGCATGGAACACTAATCTACTTTTTTACAGTCTGCACCTGTTATTTGAGCATCATCTTGCACACACTTTTCCTGATATTGTCTCAGACTGTATTTTCTTCCCTTCAGCAAGTAGTTTCGCATTGCATTCACGTTAGTTGCATTCGTTAGTCTGGTCCCCCCCCCCCCCTCTGATAGTTCCGACATCCAGCAATATCACGTGTTCTTTCAACTCTCTCCTCTACTAATATTCCCAACAACATACTCGACGTTTATTGTGCGCGCTCAGCGCATTGTTTTCTATTACGACGAGAATTTACTGTGCGCTGATGATAAAATATAATATGGCCCGCGCTACCTGCTGCATTACGCAAGTGCAGACCTGGTGGTAGCGCTGTAATACATGGTATTTGCCTGCGCACGAATTGTATTTAATACTAAGGGATGTTTAATATCGTGCACAATGCGAATGTGTGCTGTGTGGTGGTTGCGCGGCGGCAAATTTGCACAAATTGTATGAATTCGCTATGTATGTGTTGGGTGTAAGTATTGTGGGGGTGTGATGTAGAAGTACAATGCATAAACAGAGAATTTGCTAGTATATTATGTTTGTTACCACTGCAAATATGACTGTTATGAATCAATTAGTACGCAAATTAGTGATACGAAATTCATTGTATGTTTGCTGGAAACTATTCCTACCCATCTCATATCAGCCACACAGTACCGAATTGAAAAGAACATAAACAAAAAATATTGTTTTATAAATGGCGACAATATGTGTAATAAATATTGGTTTTACTATACCCAATGAAAAGTTTAATAACAGCACTGAAAATTGATATTGTAATTTGTATGCAAATATTATTATATAGAAATTTTATTAAGTAAATTAATATATGAAATTCATAATACATTTCAAAATATTCATTTTCAATTTGTGCATTAGAACCAAATAACACTTTTGTCCACCATACTCCATCATCATCTAACTTCTCTCCCTCTCTTCATCTTTCTTCACTGAACTGCTAAATGAATTAATTTGTTCGCTTTGACTAATTTGGGAGCACACGCAACCCGCACTTGGCCGTGGGCGGCATCTTTTAAACTGGTTAGTGTCATTCATAACTCAAACAAACCAAATGAAGGAGTCTTGCTATGGCTCGTAGGCATTGATGTAATAAGAAACAGAGGGCAAAAACGGTACAAATTTGAACAAACGTTGCAAGCTTTTGCGTTTGCGGGAGGGTAAATCTATTTAGTGCGTGTTGCAAATATGAGGGTTCAGAAGATATACTAACACTACGGACTTGTAGAGATAAACACGGGAAACAAGGGGGAAGCAACTGAATTTGAAGGAGATCAAAGAAAGTACTAAAAAAATGCACCTTTGTCCTGACTATTAATAAATAATTATGTTTTAATTTAACAAAACTGCCAAAACAGTAATTATAAATTATTAATTGGGAGATTATTAAAACCTATTAATTTTAGTCAACACTTGGTATACCAATGAACTATGTGGTTTGTGTTCTACATGTTTATGTAGCAAACTAAACCAATTGAGCCACCCTTAGTTATCGCTTTTTGCACCATGAAGAGAAAAACACGAATTGTATATTGTCTAGCTAAAGATTCTAGGGTTTTATGTTGTCTCTGCTGAATAGGGAAAACAGCGAAATGGGCGTTCTGTTGTTGGGTATAATCTTAACGGCTGTAGGCCGCGATATACGCGCTTCAACTGAATGGTGAGAATAGCCAGATCTCCTTTAGGGGTTGTGGAAGGTTGGCTTTCTTTACTGCATAGACATAAGATATTCACGCCAGCACTAAGAGAACCAGATATAAGATATCAACTGATAAAGCTCTCCTGGGACTGTGGTTGAGTTCGGCAAAATGATTTTGACTCGGAAATATTTTATGCGATTGATTATTTTGGCTCATACGATTATATTTTAAGGGGTGAAAAAAAAATATAAGTGAAATAAAGTATAAATATCTTTAATGTAATTTCTCTAAAAGCAATTTAAAGATCATCAAAGTATATCAATATTATTTCTGTTTTCTGCACAAAAATTCCTTCACCCTCTAGTTGCGAAAAATTTCTCTCTGTAAAATAATATTTTTATTATAAATAAATGTCAATAAGGAATTCTCACAAGTGGACGTCAAATATTGACAGTACTATGTCAAAAGTTAAATTAATTATAACTGGGAAAAAATAACTTTCAAAGTTATCTCAGACATCAGCATGAATAAATTGAATTATAAATATTGCTATTTATAATTTCAACAAGAACAATGATTCGTTTATATGAACTTCAAATTAATTTCATCAAAGACATTAGACATTCCTTTTCTTTTACCAGTTTGCATTTGATTCCGTTTTCACTGCTTTATCTTTTACGGGTGTTGCTCATTTTCTTGTTCTCTAATCGTTGAAGTTTGCTAGCTTTGACAACATATGGAATATCAACCTTTGTCTGGATCTCTCCTTAAGTCCCGAAATGTTTGAATGTCTACTGTTACATACCGAGATGAGGGGATAAAGATTAAGCATATATCTCGTAAATTCACTCAAATATCCACTGATTTAAAACGTTCAAAACAAATTAATTTAATTTTACTTGTATTTTAGGAGGGGTTACTAAGATTCTTTGATTGTCGTAGAATTTCTACTTCTTTCGGAATTTTCCATGCAGAAATTTGTGGAATAAAATTTATTAAGCCTTAAATAGGTACGTATTTAGACAAGTAAAATAACACATTAAGATATATACTTTTAATTTGTATATTGAACTCAATACATCCCGTTTGGGGTTTAAGGTTTTTAGAGTTGGAATGGTTTCTATGACTTCAGACATTGGAATATTTTCGGAAAAATGTGGAAAAAGATATAATAATAAAATGCAACGTGTGCATATTCCTTGATATAGAAATACACAAGTTGCTATTA
Organism: Diploeciton nevermanni; assembly: GCA_027575565.1. Classification (NCBI taxonomy): domain Eukaryota; kingdom Metazoa; phylum Arthropoda; class Insecta; order Coleoptera; family Staphylinidae; genus Diploeciton; species Diploeciton nevermanni. Next base: position 1,733,909 of record JAODIE010000010.1, read on the forward strand.
TTTAATAGCCTAGAAACAGGACAAGATTAAAAAAGAGAGAATCTCTTGTAGGTATTCTATGCATTTGTACAATCTTACACCCCAGACTAGAATTCTCCTCGATTCGACGAAACAACTTGCATGCAACATTAAACATTTACTCAGCGTGATTGAGTTATCAAAAATGACAAGCCGGCAACTGCAATCGAGATTATGCGCAAATATAATAAAATATTGTCTTGCTTTCCGCTTCACTTGCGATAATGCATCATGATGTAGAAATATAGTAACTGCAATAAGTAACAATGCCTGTGCAAAATATACTTTACATGGTGCTGTCCGGTATAAACGTATATATGAACACTAATTCCATTATTCTGTGAATAGTTGGCAACTCCAACTGAGGGTTGATATTTCTCAATTACCGAATTTCCCTCTCTGCTTCGATGACCGCGGCAGCATTTCGACGCGCTCTGGTTAATTCTAACGCGAGCATGGCTGTTATTGTTAGCGTAAGGGAGCATAATGATATTTGTATTTGGAAATGTTTGAGTCTTGTGTAATTTAATTTAGTTGTGGGATTGTTGTAGGATTGTTGCGTATTAGTTTGCATTAAGGCCTTTCACTTAGTGACAAAAGTGGGTAATAGATTACAGCAAAGAAAATTTTTAAACCAACCAACCAAATTTTTAAATTGTTATTTTGTTCTATATTACCAATATTGTTTTGAATTAATTATATTAGCTCATACAATTCTTCTATTTACACATTTTTTAGTTTTAGAGTATTTTAGAACAGAATAAGAAATTTCATATTACTTATATTGTTGAATTGTCCTAAATGTTATAAACAAACCAATTTCAGTTTTTTCCTTATTTTTGATACCATCAGCACCACGCGTGTTTTACTTTCCGAACTGAGAAAAATAGATCTTTAAATAACCAGAGTGCGGAATAGGAATTTTATGCGATTTGCTTTAGAAAATTGTAATTTCCAGGCGCCAAATTTGCGCCAGGTTTAATATTATAAGATAGCTCTTTTATTGTATTTAACTCCTTTTTTTAAATAATATTAAAATTTTTTAATTTGGTGTTTTCCTGAAACAGTTGTAATTAATTATCGACCAGCTGATGACCAGCTTGTCGTATATTATTATAGATTGTTCATTTATTTTAAAAATGGGTAAAAATTGGCTTTGAAATTTGTTAATTTTGTGCTTCTCTGAAAACAGGCTGTCAAAAATCATAATTTGCCAACGTGTGAATTAAATTATATATAATTTCTTAGAGAGAGACAAAGAAGAAGAGTTGTTCTTTCCTCGTCTATTAGATTTGTATACTTAAACACATGGAAAATGCGTAAATATTGGCTTCAAATTTTGCTAATTTTGTACTTTTTTGAAAACACGCTGTAGGAAATCATAATTTGCCAGCATGTTAATTAAGTTAGGTATA